>CM056050.1:208044098-208277646 GCA_029574335.1 Rana kukunoris | reverse complement strand
CCCTCTATTTTGTTTACCCCAGACACTGTCAAGGGTCAAATGCTTTGCCCTGGCATCTGACAGGCATTACATGGTGGTTTATGAAATACATTGAAACGCTGATTGTTTGCTTAAAGCACATAGACTGTTCAGTTTGCAAAGCAAGCTGAACTTTGTAAGGGAACTTCCCAAGAGTTTAGTGAATACAGTGAAATTTCACTTTGCAAAGAATGCCTAATCACGCAGACAAGGAAAATAAAAATACAACATTTTTGTTTGCACTTGGTTGAATGATGGATGTCAGCACAGCTTCTCTTCATTCACTCTTGGGATAATTCCCTTGCAAAGTGAATACTCAAAATTTGTATTTGCCTTTAGTAAATCAACCCCGCTAAACCTTGACCAATCAAGCAGTTTAAAAAAATTAAACATAACTCTACAATGTTACGTTAACTACAGTAGTCAAGTCTACATTTTGAACACTTTCTCTAAGTGCTAACCAATCATCACACCATCCAAGTGGGAGTGTGATGTTTCGAACAAGTTGGAGCACACCTTGCAGAATTAAAATAGCAAGTTGGGGGCTTTTGTTTAAATATAGAATGAATGCACTCAGTTTTATAATCAGACAATAAAAATAATTCTTACTGTACTTTAGACTGGTGCTGTAACTAACTTTGAAAAATTACACTTTTCTTACTCTAGCAAAGAAGATAAATGTCTGCATCATATACAATCCAACCATGCCATACCATATAATATACTTAGTTTGCTGCTATAGTTCTCCTGTCTCCTTCAAAGAGGGATGCAAGCAGCACATTTTACTACCGTGAAATATATTCCACAACAGCAGTCCATAAGTCTCAGCACAGTTATTATTTTCCAGTTGACAAACAACAAAGTCACAGATATTGTATAATTGGGACCTGGATGGACAATAGCCTTATCTGCGCAATGCACTGTATAAATCAAAATAAAACACTAACTTTGCTGTGGCACACAGATCCTGGAAGGCCAAGGATTATACGGAGCAACCATAAGTATTAAACATTACAATGGAACAATGCACATTTTTCCTAAAGCTACTCTTCCATTTTAATTTTAAGTTTGCTTGCTTTAAATGTGTCCTGTCAGCTGAGACCTTTACTTCACTTATTCCAAATGAAAGAGGCATCACTTTATATTAGATTTTATTCATTTCACGCTGTTTCTGAGCTATTATGAAATATGAAACCAAGCGTCAAAATCTAAGAACAAATTTTAGCTCTACCAATATGTAGCTTATACAACATTTCCAGCCCCAATCCATCTATGGATGGAAAATCGCACTGATTAATAAAATTTGGAGTTAAATGAAAACAAAAATGTACACATTGAAATTATAATAGATATGATGTGAAAAGAAATATGAGGACAATTGAATAATGTATTTTAATACATTCAGCCCAATGGTATGGAATATACAGAATGTTTCTTAATGAAATTGCTCCAAACTATTTATAATGTGCTATAAATTTATCAAGGCTAAGAAATTATAACAAAAATTCTAGTTTTTAAACTTCTAAATGAGTGGTCCAGAATAAGGACTACAGAAGCATTAAGCACAGAAGAAGGGAGCAGGAGGACACACTATTTTCATTACATTACAGAACATCATGAGTAGTGTGGGATCTGACCAGTCAGACAAATGTATTGTCCTTACCCTCCCTGCAATCCCCTGCCACTGAGATTTACAGCAACAGAGCCCCAGGATTCAAGTTTGCTTTAACCACTTAAGGACCGCCTACTGCACATTTACGTTGGCAGAATGGCACGGCTGGGCACATCAACGTATATATACGTTGATTTTAGTACCCAGCCGTGGGTCGCGGGCGCGCGCCCGCGACCCGGTCCGAAGCTCCAGGACCGGGACTGCGGGATTCGCGGACCCGATCGCCGCTGCAGTGCGGCGATCCGTCCCTGGAGCGGAAGAACGGGGAGAGCCGTGTGTACACACGGCTTCCCCGTGCTTCTCTGTGGCTGTAGCATCGATCGCGTCATCCCTGTGATAGGGGGACGCGATCGATGACGTCACACCTACATCCACACCCCCCTACAGTAGTAAACAAAACACATAGTCACACATCCCCTACAGCGCCACCTGTGGTTAACTCCCAAACTGCAACTGTCATTTCCACAGTAAACAATGCACATTTAAATGCATTTTTTTCTGTGAAAATGACAATTGTCCCAAAAATGTGTCAAAATTGTCCGAAGTGTCCGCCATATTGTCGCAGTCACGAAAAAAATCGCTGATAGCCGCTATTAGTAGTAAAAAAAAAATAATTAATAAAAATGCAATAAAACTATTCCTTATTTTGTAAACGCTATAAATTTTGCGAAAACCAACCGATAAACGCTTATTGCGATTTTTTTTACCAAAAATAGGTACAAGAATACGTATCGGCCTAAACTGAGGAAAAAAAATGTTTTTTTATATATTTTGGGGGATTTTTATTATAGCAAAAAGTAAAAAATATTGCATTTTTTTTTAAATTGTCGCTCTATTTTTGTTTATAGCGCAAAAAATAAAAACCGCAGAGGTGATCAAATACCACCAAAAGAAAGCTCTATTTGTGGGGAAAAAAGGACGGCAATTTTGTTTGGGAGCCACGTCGCACGACCGCGCAATTGTCAGTTAAAGCGACGCAGTGCCGAATCGCAAAAAGGGGCAAGGTCCTTTACCTGCATTTTGGTCCGGGTCTTAAGTGGTTAAGCTGAACCCTAAAAACGGCTCAGCAAGCTCCTTCTATCCTCATATAGCAGAATAGCAGAAGGACTCAGCAGAACTCCAGAAACCCTAGAGCACCAACAAAATGAAGTGGGTGGGGAGAACTGTTGTGGTACACGGTAAATGGGTAAACTCACAAAGAGCAATAATCTCAAAAATTACTTCTTGTTTTTTTGTTATTATATTAATAAATTTATGTATTTTTGAGATTATTGCTCTTTGTGAGTTTATCCATTTACCGTGTACCGCAACAGTCCTCCCCGCGCACTTCATTTTGTTGGTTCTCTAGGGTTTCTGGGGTTCCCTGAATCCTTCTGCTATTCCATTAAGATCAGGATGATGGTACGGTACTAAACGTTTGTTCATTTGTTCAATTTAGAGGTCAAAAATTAGTGTATCCTCATATAGCAGTGCTCAGTGTTGGTGATTAGCTATTCAGTTGCAGACTGATACATTTTGGGGAGACATGGAAATTGTCAGGTGTTTCTCCTTACCTAGATGCACCAATTATTTATGGGCTCCAGTGGAGTATACTATATGGAAAGCAGTAGAGTACATGGAATGACACATTCCTCACCTTACGGTGTCAGCTTTGCAATGATCCCCTTACTTTGACTGTTAGGAGTGAAGTATACGTTTCCTTCAAGCTATATGCTGAAAATACACATGTCAAAAATGATGTTCTAAATTAGGTAGGAACCAAACGTTCTCTGAATGTAGAATAGCTATATATTGCATTAATTAATAAGAAGAAACTACAGCTGACAGACGAGTCAGATGCATTTTGGCTTGGTGAACAGATAATTTTTAATTATATATATTTTTTTAAAGTGCAGGTTTATTAATAAATATGGAATGCACCGTTTTATGTCATGACAGGGGTGTTGTGCAATGGTATCGGTAAACAGTAAGTAAAGGGAGTTAAAGCATGGGCATTATCAATAACACATTATGAATTTGTATATGTAAATGTGTCCATATCAGGGTTAACATAAAGAATGTTTTACATTTTATTAATAAGAAAAACAAAAAATGTGTTATAAAACGGTAAATAATGTTTGTGTTGTTGTTGTGTACCGTTGTTTGTGTGTGTAGGTCTGAAGAATAGATCTATCTTAGGTTTTAGAGGAGGAAAACAAGAAAAAAATAATATTCTGAACCAAATGGTGTACTAAAATATTTTATATTATACTACTACTATAGGTGGGTGGTGGACACACAGCAATACAACCCCCTATCAAATCAGCTCAGCTACACTACATCTGGTGGTGGTGGTGGACACAGCAACCTCCCCCCATTCCCAGATCAGCTCAGGGTGGCAGGGCAGACACAAACACCCCTTCAGCATCTTCTATCACAACAGCTCAGGTGATTGGGAAGTGGATACCATGTCAACCCACACCTCCCACCCCCTTATTAAAAGCTCACCTCAGGCTACAGAGGACACTACCATTACAATGCACAACCTCCTCTGGCTGGCTGACAGCCTCAGATGTACCCGGGAAGCAGCTAGGAAGGAGGACTGGGGGCACTTAGACAGTTTACAGCAGCAGCTGCCGGGGAAGGAGCAGGAAGTCAGACTAAACCAGACCACGGCGCTGGGGGGGGGGGGTTCCGGCTAAAAAAAACAGCAAGGGCTCTCACCGTTTTCGGGATGGTGTCACCTCTGGCGGGGGGAAGTGCCTGGTCAGTATTTACGCCATAAGACGCAGGGACATTTCCCCCCATTTTTTTGGGGGGGGGGGAGTGCGTCTTATGGTGCGAAAAAAACAGGACTTAAAAAATAATAATAATAATAAAAACAAAACTTGCTACCCAAATAAAAAGTGTAACTATTTAATTTAATGAATTTGATTTTTCGGACCCTGGGACCGTAGAATTTTGCTGTTTTAGCATACAACCTGCATTATTTCAGTGCAGAGATGCTCCTAATGCAAAATAGGGTAAGAAAATAGACTTGGGGCCAGATTCTCGTAGATGCGTGTCTAATTATGCAGGCGTAGCGGCAAGTACCGTATTCCCTAAGCAAATGCTCTCCAAGATGCGCCTGCGTATCGGAAATTCATCGGCGTAATCCGGCGCAACTCCAAAGTAGGAGGGAAGTGGGCGTGTTGCATTCTAATGAAGCGTGACCCCATACAAATGAAGGCCGGGATGAACGGAGCATGCGCCGTGACGTGGATGACCCGCGCCGTGACGTGGATGCCTTCTGCGCATGCGCAAAGCCTCCCTACGATTCGCCGGTGCTGGGTATATAATGCGCCCACACATGCACCCGTGCAGCGCAAAAGTCTCCCATTTTTTGTATTGTCACAGGAAAACTTTGTGCTGTACCATGACTTCTGTTGGGAAGGAGAGGAGGAAGAAAAAATTCTCCCCAGAGGAGAGGGCCATTGTAATATCAGCCATGGAAAAATACGATTCCAGGCTCCATGGTGCTGACAGTGCCCGGACCAGCAAGTCCCGGAGGGATCAAATCCTCATGAAGGTGGCTTGCCAAGTGAATGCCCTCTCACATGAGATCCGGACCCCGCAGGATATTCAAAAAAAGATGAATGACCTGCGGCGTCTGGTCAAGAGCAAGCTGGCTGGAATTAGTCGGCATGCCAGGGGCACTGGAGGGGGCCCACCCTGTACCATCCGCCTGACTGAGGAGGAGAAGGTGGTCGCCCGCTGCCTGCAGAGGGAGCAGGTTGAGGGAGTTGGGGGCTATGAGTCTGAAAAGCCAGCCCTGAGGACAGGTAAGTGTGTTTTATATACATTTATATCTGTTGTGTAGCATGTGTGGGGGTGGAAGGGAACATGTGCCAAGTGTGTGGGTCCACCAACATGGGCATCTTTTGTGTCATCCACAGATGTGCAGGAGGGAGCGGGGCCATCTGTGGCTGCCAGGGCCCGTCCGGAGACATCCCCCGAACATCCAGTCCCTCTGGCTGCCCCCCTGGAAGAGGCCTTGTTGGAGGGAAGTGGGCACACCTCTACGGAGGAGGCGGTTGAGGAGGAGCTCATCGACCAGGACCAGGAGCTCTACCTGATTTTGGAGGAGGACCATGGGTTGCCCGGACCAGCCCAAGCTATCCCCCCATCTTTTTCAAGCCCCTCAGGGTCCACCCCCAACCTCTCCAGTCCCTCTGTTTCCACCCCCCTCATCTCCGGTCCCTCAACATCCTCCCCTTATGCCAGGTCCCCTGCCACTCCCCGGAAGGCGACTTGCAAGACCAGGGGTGTTCACAAGGTCCTGCCGGAGCAGCTGGCCAGGCAGCAGGACCAGCAGAATCGCCACCTTCCTGAGGTTGTGGTGGAGATGAGGCGCCTGGCCAACAGCCTGGCCTCCTCGGATGCCATTACTGATGCCATCCTGGATGTCGCTGGCAACAGTGCAGCGACAGTCACCAGCCTGGGGGAGCTGCAGACGACCACCTCCGACCTTGTGGGGGAGGTCAAAGGTCTGCCTGTCGCTGTCCAGGACCAGAATGCTCTGTTCACATGCATTGCGGTCGCCTTGGAGGGCATACAGGCAGCCAGGGAGGGACGTGGGGATGCTTCTCCTCCACCTGCTACCCCACCCCCCCACCTGTGGCTGCCCCCAGGCAAGTGAGGGGCAGGAGCCGTGGCACCAGGCGGAGCCCACGCCAGGCCCATTAATTTTTTTTTTTTTTATTTTGCTCTGGTGAAGAGCTTTTTATTTTTTGCTTTTTGCTCTGGTGAAGAGCTTTTTATTTTTTGCTTTTTGCTCTGGTGAAGAGCTTTTTATTTTTTGCTTTTTGCTCTTGTGAAGAGCTTTTTATTTATTTTCTTGATACTGCACACGGTGCAGTGTGAATGGTGTGTGAATGTGGGGGTGGCACTCCTGCCAGTAAGGGGTGTCACCCTCGGCCGTTGGGGAGAAGTTATCCCCACGGCTGTGTGAATGGTGTATGAATGGACAGCAACATCATTGGGGCCTTGACGGAGCGTTGCTGCTCCCAAGTCCTACATGCTAGACTTGGGCTAATCCAATGTGATGTGGATGCGGGGTGTGTGATCTAGGGACCACAGTGGTGTACATGCGTGCATTGTCTGTGTGCCATGATGAATGTGTGTGTTTAATGGTCAAAGATTCGTAACACGAGGACCCTCCTGACTGCTCTTCCATCAGCAGATGGGGTCTCCTCTGGCAGGGGGGGGGTGTCTGGTTGGGGGGTCAGGTCATCACGTAGGGCAATCTACAGGCCTTTTCTCATGGCAAAGTTGTGCAGAATGCAACATGCACCGATGATCTGACCCACAAAGTTTGGGGAATACAACAGGGCCCCCCCAGACTTATCCAGGCATCGGAAACGGGACTTCAGGAGGCCAAATGTGCGCTCAACCACTGCACAGGTTTTGATGTGTGCTTCATTGTATCTTCTCTCTCCTCTGGTTTTGGGATTCCGGAAAGGAGTCATGAGATGGGGTCCAAGTACATATGCAGAGTCACCTGTAAGGGAAAAGACAGGAGGATTTTAGCAGTGCATGTGCCCCTCGTGATGAGTGCATCATGGGGGGGACAGTCATGCCTGCCACCCATGTCACTCACCAACCAGCCAGCTGTCTCCATACATGTTCTGCTCAAAATCTTCTGGGATGGTGCTTTGACGGTATATGTAGCTGTCATGGCTGGACCCGGGGTCTTTGGCACGGACGTGCCATATGAGGTATTTGGCATCAGCTATCACCTGTACGTTGATGGAATGCCAATGCTTCCGATTGCGGTAAATGTGCTCTGTAGCACTGGAGGGATGTAGTGCCACATGTGTGCAGTCAATGGCCCCGATGGTGCGTGGGAATCCGTCAATTCTGTAGAAATCTGTCATTGCCTTCTGCCGCAGTTGCTCAGTGATGGGTCTGATGATTTGGTGGGACATGCGTCTGAGGATTGCGGGGATAACCTGGTGCAGACATCTGCTTATGCTGGTTTGTGACATCCCAGCCACCACTCCACTTGTACGCTTGAATGATCCACTGGCCAGGAAATGGAGGGTTGCCAGGACCTTCACCAGTGGCTGCAGTGCATGTGAGCGGTGTGGTGGGCTGGTGATGTCATCCTGCAGGGCTGTGGTTAGTTCCAGGATGGCAGCAGGGCTGAATCTGAAGATGCGAGACACCTCCTCATCACCCATGCCAAAGAGGCTCATGCACGCTTGGTAGATCCTCTCACGTGCCCCTCTCCTCCTCCTCCTCCTTCTATGCTCCTTTTCCTCTGCATACATTAGTAGTGCGCAGACCATGGCTGCCCCTGGCATGTTGGCATACGAATGTGTTGTCCAGTAAGTGTGATTGCTCAGCTCGTCCGTTATGGTGCTCTCCAGCTGACTTGCACACGGTCTTGAGCAAAGTTACCCGTGCTTTTATGAGGGGTATGTTTACTCAAGGCTTTCGTGTTACGCGCACCACGCGTAGCCTACGCCAAACGCGCGTAGTTTCGGGAATCCGCGCATCTCCCTCATTTGCATATTTGCATGCTAATTCAATGGGAGCTGAATATGTGCGATGCGTAACTATGCGCCTACGCCGCGCTAGCTTAAAACATTTTCGCCGCTCAGACGAAAAAGATTTTCTGGCGTATGTGGTTCTGTGTTTATGGCGCATCGATCCGCCAGCGCACATTTCCAATTACGCCGCGCATATACATTTACGCAGGCGTAGTGCCTCTGAGAATCTGGCCCATAGACTTGGTAGGTGTTAAGCTTTGTTAGGAATTAGTTTAGAGTCATTTTGGGTAGAAAAGGAAGTGTTTAAAACTCTGTAATTCTTTAAAATTCTTTATCTCAATTCATGTCTTGTAATATAGGCACAATAGGAAGTAAGAAGAAATCTCTCAAGTGAGATAAATCCCCTCTTAAACAATCGTCCCTTGAACAAGAGTCTCTATTTCTATTCCTATTCTGGTCAGAATTTAAGATTTTTGATTTTCTTTTACTTTTAGTCCTGTTGACATTGTTTACCAGGAAAAAGGTAGAGATTTAATTTCCGTAGAGGGGACACAGTCAGCACTAAATACTTGACAGAAGTCATGAGCCCTTACTATTCTATCCATGTCTAAATAAAGGTTTTGGCTTTAGACACACGTTAGGTCACTAATACCAATGATGGGGTAATGTTCCTCAGACTTATACCAATGATGGTGCTCTATTCATGCCCTACCGATTATAGGCATTAGGTAAAATTTTCACTCTCAATGTCCACCAAGTTTTACTGATGCAGGGACATTTTCTATCCCACTGACCATGATCGGACCCCTCCAAAGTTTGAAGAAGTGTTAACTGGCCCTAGAAAGTTTGGAGACCACTCTGCTAGATATTGCTGGATGACTTCAAGTCAGGAAATGACACGTTCTCTCTGACTTGATACAGCTTCTAATAGTCACTGTGAGAAGTTCAGTAAGAGAGGAGAGAAGATGAACCTGTACAATTGTTTAAGACTGAACATAAGGTACAGTTTTAAAAGTGGGCCAATACCCTAATCTGAAATAACTTATTTTGGGTTCATTGATCATCTTTAAATGCAATTTTGTGAAATGTTATATACATTTTGGATACAATGTCAGGGAAATAAAGACATTAACATGGACTAATAAGATAATGTACTAATTTAATTAAATGGCATATTGCGAACAAGCCCTTCACTGTACAGACAGCAATTCCCTTTTTATTATAAGTACTATATGTATTATTTATAACGTCTAATGTATAAATTAATGTTATCTCTACCTGATAAGAACTCATTTACTTTCCATATCTTGAGTCTATTTAAGTGGGTAAATGATCTGCTTAGTCCCTTTTCTCAAGAGAATTATTATCTTTGCATTAACATCATAAAATTAAATCAAACTGACAGACATTATTATTTTGTCTTTCTGCCACTGGGCAAAGATATTTCTGAAACGATATCTGTATTATGCAGTAATGAATCCAAGTATTTAGATGTCAAATGGAGAAAGTTTACTTATAAGATATATGGGACATGATCTGTACATCAAAGACAGTTTTAATAGACTACACAAACATTATAGATCAAGGGGACCTTATATACTAAAGCTAGCCACAAGCATGAAATGATAGTCAAATGTGCATGCATAATATGATTGGTACACAACCTTTGCAGTTGGTAACATTGACATGCCCACTTCTGTCATATAAATATGAGTAGTTTATTGCATAGTTTGATTTAATAGCATCATTTAAAATGTAACATTTCTTTTTTTTTCCAAAATCTTTTTATTGTTTTTCATTTAAATACATTACATAACATTCTTCTTAAATACATTTATTATATCCCTTCAAATGCTAACATTACAATTCCCTACCCCCATAAAAGAACACGTCTCAAAATGTAACATTTCAAAATCGTTTACTAATATGTTGGTTATAAAGCAATCTAAACCAGCTAAAAAGTGTATTTGTATTCCAATGTAAATTTAGGCTTTATCACTCAAGGGACTGTTATTAAAATTAAAATTCAAGAACGTGGTAACGTACAAGAAGTACATCGAGCTGAGAAATATTAAGTTCAATAGCCAGTGCAAATTTTCTGCTTGATTCCGAGCATGCGTGGAACTTTGTGCATCAGAATTGTGTACACATGATCAGAATTTCCGATCTCACACATTTGTTGTCAGAAAATCCGACAGCAAATATCCGATGGAGCATACACACCGTTGGATTTTCCGACAACAAGCTCACATTAAACATTTGTTTGTTGAAAATTCTGACCGTGTGTACGTGGCATTAGAGGGATTTGAATCTTCGGGAACAAGGGAGAGTCTGTAATAAAAATGGTTGATTAATCTGTGCAAATCCAACATATTGAATGTTGTCACTACCATTGGTAATATTAATAAGAGGTTATGTGAGAAGATGGAAATCTTCTACAACCTTGGATATATTTCCAGCATGCACATACCTTGGAAACATAGGGGTTGATTTACTAAGTGAAAATTGGCTGTTAATTTTGCAAGGAAAGTTGCACTTTGTAGAGGTTGTTCCCCAGAACTTAGTGAATTTGGTAAAATTGAACTTTGCCAGTAATGTCAAAGGAGGTCATCAGCAAAATCAGAGATGTGGAATTCCTTGTGACCTACACATATACATGGATAGAAGTGTGTATAATGTATATATTGGTCAAGATGAAAAAGTAGAGGAAAGTAGGCATCCTTGGAGAGCACTATGGGGAAAATGTACAAAGAAAGTATCCAAGAGATCAGTGGTAGCTAGTGGTATATTTTTTGCGGGGGCAAACAATCCACCTGCCACCACCCCCCTGGTCTCAGTTAGATCACAGGCAACCCCCCGGTTGATCGGTTACCAGCCCTGCACATGTCCCATTTAGCTTCCTCCGAGTGGCAGGTGATGCCTCCTTCTCCTGGTGCTTCACGGTGGCTTTCCCTGCATCTCCTCCCTTCTCACCAACCAGTAGGATCGCTTCTCCTCTTGGCCAATTGGGTGATGGATCTCAGGACCCGCTTCCTGATTGGCTGGGAGGAGAAACAGGAAGACAATAGCAAATATTAATTCGCTATTGTAACACAACTGGGTGGGCTCTGCACTCAGAGCCCACCCTTTATTAAAGCCTATTAAAGCCTCTGGCTCTAGCAAAAAAAAAACATTGAAATCCATGTGTCTGGTGCCCCGCATGTAGATTAGGGGGCCCGGCGCATGGATTAGGGGGGTGGCACCCCTGTGCCCTGCATTATGTGCCGCCACCGCAAGAGATCATGTTTGGTTGTAATCCAACTTTTTTCAGGGTGGCTCACATATAGTATAGCTCCAAGCAACTTGGTTGAAGGCTTGCTCTATGTCTATAGATTGGAGAAGGACCTCGAGTCCCTTTCTTTTTTGCTCTCAGTAAAGGAGATTTAAGCCTAATACACACAATGAGATTATTGGACGAATGATCATCCTTTTTTGTTTTTTTGCATGCTAGTCTCCATATCGAATGTGAACAGGTTACAAAAGTATGAAAATTCGCGTACGAAAGAAAAAAAAGCCTGAAAATGCTGTAATATATCTGTATTGTATTTGTGCATGAAAACTGTACTGATTAAACAAAAATCATACGAGAACATTTATCCTGTTTGTTCCTTTGGAAAAATTTTGATGGCAGCTGTGTACTAACGATCAAATTATTGTATGATCTCACCCAAAGCAGATTTTTTTGTCCGGTTTTCTCATCGTGTTTACGAGGCTTATGTGATTTCGTTTTGATTAGGGTCTCATGGATGTGGATACCACGGGTGTATAAATGCAGGTAAGAAGCATGTCACAGTTAGATACCCCAGTTGAAGTCTACATGAGACGAAACCGGTCGGGTCACTGACTTGCTAAAGTCTTTTCTGCATTTTTTTTCCCTTTGGGAATACTCCTGTTCACCCATCAAGTGGGAAAGTTGCTGTTACTATATACAGGCTTTTTCTGAATTCACGTGTGGTTTTGTATTCCTAATTTTGAAGTGATTCCTCTCACAAGCGTGATGTAGTGGAATTTTTATTTTATTTCATTTATTTTTTATCCCATTAAATTGGTGGTTTTACACTATGAGGAGCCGTTTCTCTTTTTTTCCTTCTTAATGCTTGGGAATGAGTGCACACCATCACGGAGCTATTATAACTTCAAAGGCCACCCTTGGGTTTTCCGGATATCATCTCTGCCTGGAATCACTATCTGGACACCAACCTGATTAGGCAATCGGCCTGTACAAGCCTTAAAGACCCCCCACCGTATGGTGAGCTGAGGGTCCACCTGATACGGTAAGGGTACCTATTCTTATTCCTTGGATTACCTGTTCCATTCAAGCATTTCAGAAGGAGAATACATTCGCTACACCTTTCTGGGTGTATGGACTGATATTCATTAGATTGATTGCTTCTACATAATCACTGTGGACATTATGTTATATATGTTTTTCACTTTATGATTTATCAATTTATGGCTACTGATTGCAAGATCATAGAACGTTTATGTTGTTTTTTCCAACGAGTTTGAACACTTATGTTGATTCATTTTGTTACATATTGTGAGTGATCACTAGATTTTCACTTTTACTGGTTTCTTTAGATGGGTTTATATACCCATTCAAAATACACTTACACAATGTTGTTTATTTTTTCAAGTGAGTGATCAGTAAGAAGGGAACGTTTTGATTAACCCCCTTCCCTCTAAAACCTTATCTGCTTCATTGTAGATATAGGTCATTTTATTTGTATATTCACACTAAGGTTTTGTTGATTTTAATCACTGAGCCTACAGGAGAGTCTTTTCTAAATAAGGCCCCCTATTGGCGCTACACTTTATACACATTTACACTTACAAAATTTCCGTTTTGCTGTGTTGGCTGCCTGACTTTATCTATTCATTCCTTATATTTTTAGTTAGCGCAATATATTATATTAACACTTATGTGATTTAGTGCTGGAAGTGTATCAAGAGAAGTAAGAAAAGGGTTTGTCTGGTCTGTGGAAGTTGATCATAAGTAGAGTAATTTTTTTTTAACAAGTGTATATGGTGATATAAAGTGTATAAAGCTCATAAGGTGTTATGATTTCTGTGTACGCTCCTGCCAGGGTCTAGTGTGTTTGAACTTGTGTATTAACCAGGATAATAGATACAACATTTATTGGTTAAACCTGCTACTTAACAGACAATTTAGTGGTAAATATTGCTCTTTATCAGACCTGTACTGATTCCAGTCCCCGGTTATGGCAGTGACAAATGTAACAATTAAAATTCATCAAAGTACACTCACCTATGCACACCCCAATGTTTCTTTCAATAATAATACAATAAAACATATGTTAATTTCTTCTACTTATAAGTTTTATAAATAGTGTCTAGATTTTAAGAACTTGATTTAATGTCTTGATGATATGGCTAGAAGTAAAGATTAGGTAACGTAATGGCTGCTCCTAAAAGAAATTATTGTGTTTAGTGTGTTGTATTTTATCCTTGATGAAACCCTATAGGCATTATTAAGTAAACGAAGACTTATTCCTCTACTTCAGTTTTTAATTGTTGCAAGGCCTGGCACGTGTATTTCCTTTGTAGTGAATTAGTAATAGCTCCTGTGACAGTCTCCCTAGGACACTGAGTAATATTTGATTACCCTGCAGCCAAAGCAAGTAAAGCTTATCTTCATTCTGCAGGTATTCCACCACAATTGTTCTGCTGGAAGGGATGCAACATCTGCCAAGATAAACTTGTTTGTGTTTGTACTGAAGAAAATAGAAGCAGCCATTACTCTTTCTTTCTCCTGGAGTTTACATATTAGACATTGCATGAAAACAAGAGACAGTATACAGTACATACACACAATAATGTGTGTCAATATCTATCTATCTATCTATCTATCTATCTATCTATCTATCTATCTGTCTGTCTGTCTGTCTGTCTGTCTGTCTGTCTGTCTGTCTGTCTATCTATCTATCTATCTATCTATCTATCTATCTATCTATCTATCTATCTATCTACAGTAGCTCTCAAAAACACCCTGAAATCTCCCCCAAGGTTGGTGGTTATTGCGGGAAGGATAATGCTACATTGTGGAGGTTAGAATAATAAGACACAGGGGATCACTGCTATGAAGATGTTGGCCAGTGTACAGAAATTAGATCAATGGGATGCTCACTAACTCCTTCATTCTTGTGATCATCTCTAGAGGGATCAGGGGAGCACAAGGAAAGATAGCTTGGTGCCCTGGGTTAAAGATAACTTCAACACTTTCCACAAATTGGCCATGATTATGATACAGAGAGATACTTCAACCTACCCTGCTAAAAATTGTGGTCTCCTGCTTTGTAAAATGATGTGTTCATGAGCCAATCTTGAATTGCTAATTTACTACCGACGATCCTGTGCAATGGGAAGATGTATGACTGTAATGCCTCATGGCTTCAAAAGTCCCTTGTTAACTGCATAATGTGGATTAAAGGAGAGAAAGAAGTGCCCCTATAATATAAAGCTATGTAATTAGTTTGTAAATGCTTCTTCAGAAAAATAAATCCTTCCAGAGTTCCATGTGTCATTGGGAATTGGAGAACCACTAAAAGAGACAGTATACTGAAGTTCAATAATGATGTTAAAGCCTCATGCACACGGGATCTTATTAAAAACACCAGTAGCGTTAGCTGTAGAAAGCTGTAGCTGTAGATTGAGTTTTGAAGCAATTTTGCAGTAGCGTTTTTTCACATTTTGTAGCTTTTTTAGCAAAAATATACTCCCATAAATGCTTATGGTTTCAAAATGCTTATAAATGCAGAATAGCCAGGGTTTTCAGCATTTTTTCTTAGGCCCTGTACACACGATCAGACATGTTCGATGAAACAGGTCCGACGGACCGTTTTCATCGGACATGTCTGAAGGGATCTTTTGGTCTGATGTGTGTACACACCATCGGACCGAAATCCCCTCGGACCAGAACGCGGTGACGTAGAACACACCGACGTGCTGGAAAAAGGAAGTTCAATGCTTCCATGCATGCGTCGAATCATTCGACGCATTCGCGGGATTTTGGTCTGATGGTTAGGCGTACCAACCATCGAACATGTCCGATGGAAAACTGTCCGCTGCGGACCAGTTTCAGCGGACATGTTCGATCTGGTGTACGCGGCCTTTCAGCTTTTATCAGAGCTAAAGCATTTTTGCAGCCGAAAAACTCCTCTTTTTTTTTTTTCTAAAGTGTATTTTGTGCGTGAACTCGAGAGAGAGGAGCCGGACTGCAGGAGTTGGGAGTAGGCAGACCCTCCCCCCGGAGGCAATCTGCCATCCTTCTCCATGCCCCTGGTGGCAATGGCAGGTGTGAGGGGGGCCTCCCACTCACCCCGCCCTACCTGCTCCACTTGGGAGCCCAACTGGGGTCCAACGGGGCAGAGGGACTCCCCCTATGAGGGAGTGAGGGGGTCTAGCCCACCCAGCCAGCCCCGTAGGTCCTTCGCCTCTCTTTTTTAGAAGACCGCATGGCCAAAGTGCGTGCGTGTTAAACCAATTTTGTGTGCGTGCAAGTGTGGTGGTTTTTGTGGGGGGAGGGGGGGTGGGAGTACTAAGCACAGGCGTACCTTGCATAGCACACCCACTGAGAGCCGGGCTGAGACCACCAAACTCAATTCACATGTAGCCGAGACCGGGAACCGAACCCTTGGCTGCAGAGGTGAACGGCTTGTCAGCGCAGTGCCAATCACGTTGAGCCACCACAGCTCCTTGAAAAACTCCACTTAAAGCCCCTGCAAAAATCACTAATAACAGTTTATGTGTGCATGGGCACATAGGATAACATGTTGGATTTACTGACTGCAGAACAAAAAGTCTGAAGCCAAAAAGAGCAGCTATAAAAACGTTCAGTGTGCATGAGGCCTTACGTGGATTTTAAGAGAAGTTTTTCAGCTGACAAAAATAATTTAACTTCTTTAAAAGCTTAAAAACGGATTATAGTTTTGCTAAAAAATAGCTAAAAGACTTTAAAGCTGAAAAACGCTATAAAATGCTAAAAAAATGAATTCTACAGCTACAGCTTTCTATAGCTAATGCTACTGGCGTTTTTATAATGTCCAGTGGGCATGAGGCCTTAAAGTATGAGTAAGCGAATGAATTGTGAAAAGTTTAAAGAATATTGAATGTTATCCAGAAAAAAAGAGACCAGCTGATTTTCAATAAGGCATTTTTTTCACAGATGCATTGTGTGCTAAATTGTGACAAGATGGCAGCTTTGGAACATTCTTTACACTGATTTACCTGTGTATGGACAGCTACACTTACTGTTCCATCTTAACAATATGGTTGCTAAAAAAAGATGCTATTTTTTTTTTTTTTTTATTTATACAATACCAGCAATCTATAACATAAGTGCTGACTACTTGTATATATAAATTGAATAATTACATTATACTTGAACATCTGTCACTGGGTCAGAATAAGCAGTGTTTCAAGTTAATTACCATTATCATAACCCTTAATTTTGAGCCATCTGAAAATAAACTTAATTGGATAAATAAGGCATGAAATCAACTTAGACACAGGGGAATAGAGGACGTGAAACGCCAAGCCTGTATAATGAGATTATTATTATTTTTCTTTCATATGGCTGACACAAAAACTAAAAACAATGTCATATTATGCTACTAAGGCAGACATCAGAACAGCATGTATAGTCAGCTTATTTAGTATTTTGATTTCTGGCAGTTTGCCTCTTGGAACTCTATTTTCTGTTAGAGTTTGTTAGTCAACATATCTTCCTCATCCTCCCATGTGCATTAGAGTTCATTTTCATTAGGACTCTCATTAGACTTTACACTCGGGTACCATTATGTTTTGCATCTACAGTTTCCAGACAAGCATGTCCTTCCCAAACTCAAAGCTTTTTGTAAAAGCCCCAGACCGTGCAATCTGTACAAAAGCTGGCTAACTGGCACACATACTTTGTATGAGAAGACAGTGCCAGTTTTACAGTAGATTCTCTGTGCCCACTAGTGCCCCCACAAACAATGGTTTGTTATCCATAGGCCAGCTTGTGTAATTTGCTTTCACTGGTGATATCTCATAACATACCACCCTCATCTGAATGGCTTGGATTTGTGCCTTTTAGTCACTGGCTGCTCAGGTTGTATTGAGCATGTTGGTCTATGCAGGCAACTGTAGCATAATGAATACTAGATTATTTTAGAGAAGAGCGTGTCTACCAGGGAAACTTTGGGCCCCAATAGAACAGAGCAGCAGCAAGTATTTTTTCAAGAGGTTGTCCATATCTCCTGCTTAACCACTTCACCCCCAAAAGAATTTATCCCCCTTCCTTACCAGAGCACTTTTTGTGATTCGGCACTGTGTCTCCCATCCCAGGATGGGAGATCCCATCTGTAGACGTCATTTGACAATGGGGCGGGTAGGGAAGAGGTTAAGCATAACTAAACCCAAGGACAAACATGTAACTACTGCAGTTTACTGGTCCATAAAGGTGATGGCTTCATTTATTTTAATTTGGCAGACTGAAAACATTATTAGCACATACAGAAAATATCACTGATTTTACTAGAAATGCAGCATCCTTGTCACTTCCGTAAGATGCAATGGAAGCGACAATAATATTGTGTAAACTACTAATCTCCCCACCTCCATGTAATGAAGATAAACAAAGGCCGACATGTTTTTGTGCAGCCTGAATGTCTACCATAGCTCTTTCCATAGATACATTGGAGAAGTGAGCATAGCCATCCAGGGACTGCAAGTGTATTACAAGGTATACCAGGTACACCAGGTGAAAACAAAGAGCAAAAGCCTAAAGAAAAAAATTAATGCAGCCACCTTGTTTCAGGGCTGGTAAGCTGAAACATGTACCATTTTTGTTTTTGGGTTTAGAAATTCTTTAAAAGAGAAGTATCAGATCATATCAGATCTTTTTTTCTTAGTTCTTGGCCAAGTCATCGCCCCCACTCCCACCCTCCCCCAGTACTTACATTTAATGCAAAGTGTCCCTTGTGCTGCTGTTTGTTGAAATATGAAGTCCTCTTCTCTTATGACAGGTTTTCTGTCTGTGATAGTACCCTCAGCTTTGTTAACCCCTGCAGCATCGGACTTAAGAGGACTTAAGATTTAATCTAAAACAGCAGCACAAAGGACACTTCACATGTAAGTATTATGTGTTCCACAAATGAGAGTCCCATCGGAACATAAAAACCTCAGCATAATCATTTCTATAAAAAAAAAAAACTTTATCTTAAAGTATATGTGAACCCTTCCCTTGAAAAACAACCCATTCAGTTTCAAGTAGAAAAATTGATGTATACATATAATATATATATATATATATATATATATATATATATATATATATATATATATATATATATATTTCCCCCTTTTTTATGTGATCACATAATCTCTGTTCGCAGCTGCATAACGAGCTCAAGGAGGAGAAACAGCAGCACGCTGATCATCCCAGTTAATGGCTGTGCAGGGGGTGTGCCAACAGAAATTAGATCATTAGATGAGGGCAGGCTGAGTTCCAACACAGCCAGAAAACTGGCTGCACTTTGCTCACATGCCTAGTGTGATCGGTTTATTAATTAGAAAGCAGAGGGACTGGTAGGACTTGCTGTGGAAGAAAGATACTGGCGAATCCCTGAAGGGACCACGTTTCTGTGAGGGACCACCAAAGTGTTTTTTTTTAACGACTTTTTCTAATTTGACAAGAGGGCCAATAACATATGGTAACTAGGGATACTTACTACACACATGGTGGATTGGTGGCACTGGAAAAGTATTCAATATATGAAGAAAAGAACAAGGCACTTTACTAATTTTTTTTGGAACTGAGCACTTTATCTATCAACATATTATTTGTTGTTTATCTAGTTCATGATCATCTTTTTTTCAGAGATTGTTTAAATGTTTTGTAGCCTATATGCATTGTGCACAAGTCATTGATAATTGATGGATGTTGGTTACACTAAGTTCATTAGGGATAGTTTAAATTAATTTGCACTGTTTTCAGTCCTATGGGCCTGTATTTATAACTTTGGGTGGGATGAAGCCTCTAGTAATTGTCATTCAAAGTGTAACAGTGTTGAAAGTAGAAAATTGGCCTGGACTTGAAGGGGGTGAAAGTGTCTGACTTGAGACAGCTAAAGTAGTACTAAAGTGTCACAGTTTTTTCCTATGTACATTTGTATTGGCCAGCTGAGCACAGCACATCGGAAATTTTGGGGCCGACTAACGAACCTCATTAACCGGTTCCCGACCGGCTCATGCAGATATACCGTGGCAGAATGGCTCCCCTGGGCGAAATCCCATAAATATATGGCTTTTTCCCAGGAGAGACACCAGAGGAGCTCGAGCACCGCCCGAGGCTCACAATCATGTGGTACCCAAATAGCTGGTGTTTTTGCCATGCTTAATCTGATTGAAGCAAAGTTTGCAAATTGCAACAGTACAATCGACTGCACAATTCCCATACAAACTGGGAAGTGGGCTGGGAGATAACAGCTCCACAATCTGATGGAATAGGATGGCTGCTCTCTGCTTTTCCATGATGGCTGCCTATGGAGGACATCTTGCCTTGTTGGGGTTGTGCCTCCCCCCCCACTTTCCTCATCTGCTCTATCCGGCACCCAAGTCGTGTCAGTGACCTCATCATTATTTACCCCACATCCATCCTCTCCATCACTGGAGCCAACTTGGAAATACACTGCAGCTGGGAGAACACAACTGTCAATTTGTTGTTTATCAGTGTTCTCACCTCTCTTAGGCTCATGCTCCTACCTTCCTCAGCCTCAGAACCAACATCAGAATAAAATAATTATTGTGCATTGTCAAGGAGCAAGTGGCTGACACTGTGTTCAAATAACTCAGCTACTCATAAATGCATGATGCTGGGGCTATGGCAGGAGTAGCTGTGGACAAGGAGGCAGAATAAGTCACTCTGGCAGCTGCAGTGGACTGCGCATTAGTCTCTGCTTGGGTGATAGAGGATGAGGATGGTTTAGTAAGCCAATTCCACCACCTCCTCTGCATGCTGTAGCTGAATAGCATGGGCAACATCACTAAACAGAGAAAATGGTGCCCTACCTGATGGCTGACCACGTCTACCTTTGCCTGTGGACACATATGCTGCTGGCCCCTTACAGTGGCATGGTAAAGTCTGGCTCTACTTGTTGGCCTCCCACACATGATTGGGGAGTCTTATTACCGAAATTTAATAGAGACGGTAAATGTATAATCGCATGCACTTTAATCAATGAAAGTGGTGTTTGGTGCACTTTAACTTGAGGACTGCCAATGACAGATATATCAAAACTTTAAAAAAATTAAAATAAGGAGGAACAACAGTGCCACAGTCAGAAAAACTGTGACTCACAATTTCAAAAAAGGGCAGGCATGGGACAAAAAGCAAAAAATAACACACAGCAACCAAAAAAAGGGGGTATACAGCACTGTATATGGCACTAAATGTTATGCAATTCGGTGTTAATCACTGCACTACACAGACACATTCCACTGACACACTACAATATACTGCAGTAAAACTGCACTGACGCACTACAATATACTGCAGTAAAACTGCACTGACGCAATACAATATCCTGCAGTAAAACTACACTGACACACTACAATATACTGCAGTAAAACTGAATTGATGCACTATAATATACTGCAATAAAACTGCACTGATGCACTTCAATATACTGCATTAAAACTGCCCTGACACACTACACTGACACCACAGAAAAACTGCACAGACCTACTACACAACTGACACTTTACTATTACTATATTCACACTACATTGACACTCTGCACTCACAATAGCACACTATAGCACACTAACTCGCTAGTAGCAATGAATAGAGCCCTGCTCTCCACTCCAACATCACAAATGTTCATCTTGGAAAAACCTTTTGTAGTGTGGGGTGGATTTATGAGCAATGAGCCATGATTGGGCAAAGTCATCATGACTGTTTCCAATAATGGCTCTGACAGTGCTCTGTGCCTTGATTGGGCAAAGGCTTCATTGCTTCAGCCAATCAGGTCTTAGAATGCACTGTGCAGCATTGTGGGTCATTCGGTGGGACGAACAAACGGTCAAATGCCCTGCCAATTCGGGTGTTTGCCGTTTGGGCAAACAGCCAATGTTTGGGCTAAACCTCCACGGACGATGCATGTGTCGTTCAAAAAAAAGTCAATTACGTAGGGTCACGATGATTTACCATAAATCACGCCCACATCTTAGAAATTTGAATTACGCAGCCTTACGCCGCCACAATTACACTACGCCGCTGTAAGTTACAGTGCAAATTCTTTGTGGTTAAGGAATCTGCTGCTCTAACTTACGGGGGCGTAGTGTATCTTAGATACGCTACGCCTGCCTAAAGATAGGCAGTTCTTTGAGGATCTGGCCCATAGAATTTAGCCTGCATTCACATTTGTGCAAAGTGTATTCCTGGTGATTTTGAAGCATTTTTGGAGCCTTTTTTAGGGCATTTTATGGGCATTTTATGGGCATTTTACAGGCCTATTACAGGTGTATTACAAGCATTTTGCATAAGTATCAAGTTCCAAGAGTTTCTTTCCTGAGCTGGGCAAGGGGAAAAGAGCAGCTTAATGGAAGGAGGGAATTTCTCTAGGAGTAACAACACACAAATTGCTCCCACTGAATTATCTTGGATTAAAAATGCTTGAATATGCTAAAGCTCATGTATTTTTTTAAACCTAGGACATGGAGCATAGGGTGACTGAGTATACAAGTGTAAACAGAGACAATTAGAAAGGAATCAAATTCTGCATGTTGAGTGTATAAGGCGTAGGGAAGTAAGCATAAAAACACTAAAGTCTGAACTTTAACATAATACCAGTGCTGGTAAAAATAATTTTTAATCCACAGAAACATTTTCCCTGGATTGATGCTGGTCATAATATACACAAGCATTTGAGAGCAGGTAAAATGAACCTGTGACTAGGCCATGGACATTTAAATAATGACATATTCTTAAGCTTGTAAAAGAGCTTTAGGTCAAGCCCTTACCGACCTCTCTCACTTCATATAATTGTATCCTCAAAGTTCAAAAGTGACTGTTGTCAGTTTTTCAATCAGCTCGGCACCCTCCGCTCCTTCTTACAGCAATGACTTGGCAACCTTCCTGACATGTACTAATTACTACTATCTACTAATTATATATAAACGTTTTACATTCCTAAATTCCTTCAGTTTTATGAACAGTTTATTATTTTCTAAAACTCAATACTGATATGATAATATATTATAGCAAGCATAGGTACCTCCTGAACCTGTAAACAGTACCCTTGAGAAACATTTACAACTGGCAGACAAAGGAGCGCGACTGCCACACCACCGCAGCTCGAACGCTCAGGAAACGCGTCGCACAATACAGCAACGTCACCAGTACCATCCTGCTGCTGGAATATCTTCACTTCATCTGCTTGGCTCACCAGCTATCTCCACCTTCGCCGCCGGCTTTACCACCTTACAGCAGTGAAGGACAGCTCTACAGCGCAGTGCCCAGCAGTTGAAGGATCACAAGTGATGATCACCGTTAAAGAATATGTACAATGCCAATTTTTAACTTCTAAAATGTGAGTGGCCTGTACTCTTTTTAATCATTAAATTGTTTAATAACATCTACACTCCTTGTCTTTTACCACAGTCTCGGAACACGGTTTCTGTTCTACAACGATGGCAGCCCTGAGGATATAGGTGTGACCTCGACAATAACTTTTATCCACCCATCCCTGGGACTTTATTCACCTCGGCCCCCCCCCCTCTTCCTCTTTGGACATTGGATTTTCCATATGATTTAATATTTCTCACAAATTTGTAGTTTATGTATCAATCTAATTGATACTTAACATATATATATTTGTATTTAGTTTTAATATTTAAAATATATGTATGTATCTACTCAACCAATCATAACCATCAACACACTCATGTTCGCTTAGCTAATGGTATCAGGGAACTACTGTACTTATTTTTTGCGCATTTCTCTCCTTGTACACGGCATGTATCTAGACGATTTTGAACCTGGATCCTTCTGGTTCTGATTCCTGCAGCTCTTTCTGCCACAGGGATATCTGAGTCTTTGCAGTATATTCTCTGCTTAGTACTTCTGCACCTTGGACTCTTTAGTTCCATCTTTAAATAGCAACACTTCCTGTGCACTGTGCCCGTTTGTGTAAATTTGTTCCCTGGATGGCTGCCAGACTGTTTGAACTGCTGAGCTACCGGGTTTGGACTTCTGCCTCATTTCTTGAATACGTTTTAGCCTGATGAGTTCCTGTATTCCTCTGGTAGACTGTGTATTACCTGTACCTGCCCTTGACTATTCTTCTGGAACCTGATTTTGTGCCTTTCTGGCAGAATTGTTGCTGACCTGGCCCACCTAGCTATGATTATGCCTCAGCCCTCAGCCTAAGCTCCACTTTGGACTCTATCTTAGAACAGATACCTTACATTACAACATGTCTAAAGATCTTTGACATCTGGGATACACGCCTGGGGCTATTGTGTGGCATAAATTCAATTCAATATTTTTTTACCATAGAATTCTGAAAAATACAACACACTTTTTCTAAAAGCATTTTAGATGTTTTCTGGCTGAAAAGCACAATCATAACTATGGCAAACACACACAAACACAAATATATAAATTACACAATATCAATAAATGTTTTTTAGTTTTCAGAAGCCCAAACTGTGGCAATGTTGTGTTTTGTGATATTTCACTTTAAAATGACAGATCATGAAATGTTTTGTGGCTCCATCTGATAAAGAGCAAGACACTACAAAACCTTTTTCTGTAAATAGAAAATGTCAAAATGCAGTAATGAACATCTAAAGGAAACCGGGCTGATCAAAATTTCATAAGTAATTCCCATTAAGCATTCCAGTAAAACATAACTGAATACATTCTTATATGATCAGCAATGCTACCAGAAAAGAGAAGACATCAACCTCAAAACAGCTATCTTCTAATACTGAAGAAGTAGTAAGCCTGTGCAACACAGTTTAGGCATTCCATCTGCATATGTTCAAGGTGTTATTTGCTTTTTATGACTTTACTATCTGCAAGTTATCCATCTGGTGGTCAAGTGCAGCACTAGATTATAGCCTATGGCATAAATAAATGATAGCCATTTGACAAGCCCTGTGCCAGATCGTTGCCTTGCTTGCCAAATTAAATTTAGCAATTTGTCACAGTAAAAAAAAATATGTTATTTCCACAGGCTGCTACTTTTTAAGCTTTCACAGAAAAACAAAAATCAAAAGTCAAATTGTCTCTAAATATAGATAGTAAAATATAAGAAATATATTTAGTCATTCAAAAAAAAAAAAAAAACAAGACCATACAAAACACAAACGTGCGTACAAATGCCTAAACTTAGGAAACATGTGGGTGGTGAAAAGAAACTGATTGCAGTATTTACACCAAAAAAAAAACATTCAGCCCTACATTTACATGCTTGGTTTATTCATGATTTAATTCCCATGTGTAATGTATGTACCTTGTAAGGTTATAGAGCAGTATTTGGTAGTGTTGTCCAATACAGGTGATGAACAAGGAGCCATTGATTTAGTCATAGGGAGTTATTTACAAAAGGTAAATCCACTTTACATTACAAGTGCAAACTACAAGGGCAAAGTGCACTTGAAATTGCACTAAAAAGTGCACTTGGAAATGCAGTCGCTGTAAATCTGAGGGGTAGATCTAAAATGAGGGGAAGCTCTTCTGATTTTATCATCCAATCATGTGCAAGCTAAAATGCTGCTTTTTATTTTCCTTACATGTCCCCTGCAGATCTACAGTGACTGCACTTCCAAGTGCACTTTCAGTGCAATTTCAAGTGCACTTGTAGTGTAAAGTGGATTTGCCTTTAGTAAATTACCCCCATAGTGCTCTTGGTTCTTTCATAAATTTATTTTGGAACCCTGGATCTGAATCATCTACGATGTAAAGGGATGAACTCTTCCTATGGCACATGCCTTTCTGGCTGTGCAGTTACAGTGCCTTGAAAAAGTATTCATACCCCTTGAAATTTTTCCAAATTTTGTCATGTTACAACCAAAAATTGGGATTTATTTGGGATTTTATGTGACAGACCAACACAAAGCAGCACATAATTGTGAAGTGGAATTAAAATGATAAATGGGTTTAATTTTTATTTATTTTTTTACAAATAAATATGTGAAAAGTGTGGCATGCATTTGTATTCAGCCCCCCTTGGTCAATATTTTGTAGAACCACCTTTCTCTGCAATTACAGCTGCAAGTATTTTTTATGTGTCTCTACCAGCTTTGCACATCTAGAGAGTGACATTTTTGCCCATTCTTCTTTGCAAAATAGCTCAAGCTCTGTCAGATTGGTTGGAGAGTGTCTGTGAGCAGCAATTTACATATCTTGCTACAGATTCTCAATTGGATTTAAGTCTGGACTTTGACAGGGCCATTCTAACACATGAATATGCTTTGATCATTGTAGCTCTGGATGTATGTTTAGGGTCATTTTCCTGCATTGAACCTCCACCTCAGTCTGAAGTGTTTTGCAGACTCTAAGGCCGCGTACACACCACTAAATAAATCCGATCAAATCGGTCTGACAGACTGTTTTGATCAGATTTGTCTGCTGGGATATGTTGGTTTGATCGTGTACACACGATCAAACCAAAATCCCCGCCGGCAGACAGCGCGGTGACGTGGCGGTGACGCTGACGCCGCCACGTCACCGAACCAGGAAGTAAATTACTTCCACGCATGCCGCAGTCTGAGGTCCAGCACGCTCTGAAGCAGGTTTTCATCAAGTCTGTGATGTATGTTAACACATACTGAACGGGCATGGACATCAAAACACTGACATCTGTCACATTCAGCTTCAATTTTGATTGGTGGGGCGCTGTGCCAGCTTCCTGGCAGGATAGCTAAGGTGGTTTCAGACGAGAGTCCGAGCACACCCGAGCTCATCCTATCAAATTAGTTGTGAAAAAATAATATATTTACAATATTAATGGTTACTTAAGAATATGTTCACCTTTTGGAACATGTTACATGTTTTACCAGTTTCCCCGATTCCCCCCCCTCGTGACAGCATGGGATTAGGTGTGGGGTCGAGTGCGGGATTGGGAGGGGCCCTGTCAGGTAGGCTGTATGGGGCCCCATGATTTCTAACAGCGGCCCTGATGACAGACTGCCATTCCATGTATGTAAAGTGCACATAGGTGCACCATCCAGTTGGCATATCAATGGAACAATTGAGCATTCTGCACAAAACCATAATTACCCCAAAAACAAACAAGATACTATTTACACACACATTAAAACTCACAGCACATACGACCCCGCATCGGCAGTACAATTCCAAGAACCCCAAAGGCAATGTCTAAACATTGATATTGACATTTACCAAGCAGTGTTAGTAAATCAAATTAGCAGAAGACTCACCAGTAGAGCTGTGTAGAGAGGACATCCCTCCATAAATCCTCCGAAACATTTAGCCATGGTTGCCATATTTTGGTGAACTTCTTGGGGCATGCCCTGCTCTAATATATCAGTTTGAAGTTGAGGAGGATCCCATGTACAATGCGGAAGAAAACATGGGCCGAAAGGGGGCCCACATCCTTCCAGTGTAGTAGGATGGTTTTACGTGCATAATTATAGGGGTTCCTTAATCTATCAATTGTCTATCTTCAAAATCTGAGTTAGCAATGAAACCTCTAATGCCGCGTACACACGACCGTTTTTCCTGATGAGAAAAATGCAATTTTTTAAATTGGTCATTAAAAACGACTGTGTGTAGGCTCCAGGGCATTTTTCTCGTCATAAAAAATGGGCATTAAAAATTTAGAACATGCTCTAATTTTTCTCGTCGTTTTTCACGTCGTGAAAAGCAGTCGTGTGTAGGCTTTAACGACGGAAAAAACGCACGCACGCTCAGAAGCAAGTTATGAGACAGGAGCACTCGTTCTGGTAAAACTAGCTTTTGTAATGGAGATAGCACATTAGTGCCGTTGTATGTGTTGTACAACACCGTGGTTTGCTCGAGCATTTTTTTTTCACAATCACGTGTATGCAAGGCAGGCTTGACAAGAATCAAGTCGAGAAAACATTGTTTTTCCCATGACATGAAAAATGGTCGTGTGTACGCGGCTTTAGATATATTGTATTAACTTTAACTGTATTTTGTGCGACACCTCCTCCTCCAATGACACATTTGTAGCAACTGCAGCTAGGCCCAGCTCATCTTTGTAGCTGGTGAGTGGATGAAAATTATGAAACTTAACAGCCTGTTGCAGGTTAAGGAAGAATAGCAGATGAAACAAATTGTTAAATTGAATTGAAACTTTAACCACTTCAATACAGGGCTTTAAAACCCACCTCCTTCCCGGGCCTATTCTGGCACTTCTCTCCTACATGTACAAATCATCATTCTTTTGCTAGAAAATTACTCATAACCCCCAAACATGATATATGTTTTTTTAGCAGACACCCTAGGGAATAAAATGGCGGTCATTGCAACTTTTTATCTTGCACCGTATTTGCGCAATCATTTTTCAAACGGCTTTTTTTGTAAAAAAAAAAGGTTTCAAAAATTAAAAAATAACAAAACAGTAACGTTAGCCCAATTTTTTGGTAAAATATGAAAGATAATGTTACGCCGAGTAACTAGATACCCAACATGTCATGCTTTAAAATTGCGTAACTCATGGAATGGCGCCAAACTTTGTTACTTAAAAATCTCCATAGGCGACACTTTAACATTTTTAAAGGTTACCAGTTTAGAGTTACAGAGGAGGTCTAGTGCTACAATTGTTGCACATGCTCTAACGCACACGGCGACACCTCACATGTGTGGTTTGAACGACGTTTACATGCGTGGGCGGGACTTACGTGTGTGTACGCTTCTGAGCGCGAGCTACCAGGGACAGGGGCATTTAATTTTTTTTATTATTATTATTTATTTTTTATTTATTTATTTATTTATTTTTTACACTTTTTAAAAAAAAAATTCTTTCAATCGCTATTATTCCTATTACAAGAAATGTAAACATCCCTTGTAATAGGAATGTGTGTGACAGGTCCTCTTTAAGGAGAGATGCGTGTTCAATAAGACCCCACATCTCTCCTCCAGGCTGGAAAGAATGAGATTGTGAAAAAAATTCACAGATCTCATTCAAACTAGCCGCAATAGCGGTTTGTTTACTTACGGTGACCCTGGCATGACGTCATCACATCGCGCCCGGGCCTCCGACGGTCATAGAGATGACTGGTGAACATCTGGTTACCAGTCATCTCTATGGCAAACATCCGGCGGATGGCGATCATCTCTCTGGGCCCCCGATGGGACAGGAAAGCCTGGAGAAGCACAGGGGATTCTCGGCTGAAAGCCTGGCAGACGCCGGACGTTGCCGCAAAGAAGTCTCCCACACAACATGTCAGCTACCTCGGCGTGGACCAGGTGGAATACAGACGCCTCGTTCTAAGGTAAGTATTTCATAATGAACTAGTATGTGGTGCATACTAGCTCATTATGCCTTTTGCCTTACAGGGGTTAAAAAAAAAAAAATCAGAGGGTATACAACCGATTTAACTAACAGAGTGTTGCAGGACATTCTTATACCTTGTAAACTCAGCATGACCATAGTTACAAACACTTCACAGGGTAGTGGGTGGAACATTCATCAGCAGTTTGCCACTTTACTGCAGCTATTTGGACATATTTTATAATTTGCCTAGATGAACCCCCCCTAACAACTAGCTGATCAAAGACAGGGCCCAATGGCCTTCTAAAGAAAGGAAAAACTAAATTAATCCAACTGACCAATTATCTTCTTCCTTCAGGCACAGTAAAAAATAATTACAAAATCTCCCATTGTACCAATATGAAATCAATCTGAAATGCACCAAAACCAATTTACATGGGCTTAGCAACAGTCTAAAAAAATAAAAATAAAAACCCAACAACTTAACCAAAGTATTCTCATATACTTCACCCTGCCATGTGTAGTAGATTAGTAAATGCCTTTAGGGATAACTTCAATCGTATGACCTTCAAAATGTCTCTCCCACTCTGCAACCAACCTCCTTTGCTGTTGAGATCTTACTACAGGTCTCTGAAACTAACCTTAACACAACTTGAGGACCTCTCCCAACCATTCTACTCTGTTATTATATCAATCCCATTTCATAATTTTCCTGGAAAGGATAGCTTCTCTAATTTATAAACAATTCATGAATCTAGTGTCCCCCCACTTAGTTTCTATCTTCAACCTGGCGGCATCCTCTGGATAATTCCCTAGGGAGATGTTGCGTGCTGTTCTTGTAACTATTTCTAAGCAGGATAAAGACCCCTCTTTCACAAGCAATTATAGGCCTTTATCTTTACTCAATACTAATGTTGACATTTTTGCCAAAGCTCTAGAGCTGAGACTATTAACAATACTGCCACACCTTATGAAAGCTAATCAAGTGGAATTTTTTTCCGACAGTTAAGCCCCAGATGCAACCAGGAGAGTGGTCACCCTTAATTAACACACATAGCTCAAGAAAATGCCCTCTCTACTCCTATCCTTAGGCCACGTACACACGACTAAATAAATCCGATCAAATCGGTCTGACAGACCGATTTGATCGGATTTGTCTGCTTGGCTATTTTGGTTTGATCGTGTACACACGATCAAACCAAAATCCCCGCCGGCAGACAGCGCGGTGACATGGCGGTTACGTTGACGCCACCACGTCACCGCACCAGGAAGTAAAAAACTTCCATGCATGCGTCAAATCCATTTGACGCATGTGCGGGCAGATATGTCCGCTGGTTAGTGTACTAACCAGCAGACATGTCGGACGGACGGGTTCCCAGCAGACAGATTTTAAAGCATGCTTTAAAATTTGTCTGCTGGAAAAACCTGTCTGTCCGCCCGTACACACGATCGAATCTGTCTGCTGAAATGGTCAGTCGGACTGTTTCCAGCAGATAAATTTGATCGTGTGTACGGGGCCTTAGACACAGAGAAAGTGTTTGATAGGGTCCATTGGGGCTTCCTGCAAGCTGTTTTGCAAAAAACTGTGTTAACTGGTTGGCTGCTTTCAGTGATTACCAGAGGACTACTCTCCAACAATCTCCATATCACCAATAGAACCAAGCAAGGTTGCCCCCTTTCCCCCAGTATATTTGTTTTAATTATGGAACCATTAACAGGAATGCATACGGAATAACCTGCACATCTTGGGCATAAAATGACATACTTTTTGAACAAGCCTGTTTGTGGATGACGGAATCCTTATGGTCTCCAACTCCATAGCTTCCCTATAAGAAATATATTGTACTCTCTTATAATTCAGTGCTGCCTTCTATTATAAATCGAATGAAAATATTATTATTAGTCATGGGTTGTTTTTTGTTTGAATCATTTTCACTGGCACATATTATCTGTGTGTATACCTGGTATTGGCTATTTATGCACACGCTGTACATTATTAGCAACAAGAGTGTATATTAGCGCACTATATATATATATATATATATATATATATATATATTCAATTATTTACTTTACAAGCTGCGTATAGGCCCTTGGGAGCCACTTTTTATTTTTCTGTATTTCCCTATATTTCCCATTCTGTCTGACACCAATAGACATAAAATTCTATCTTCTTGTTCTGTCTACCAAATGGAGAAACATACAGCAATAAAAAGTTGAAATGCATCATAATCCTTCCCCATGCTATATTAAACTAAATGACAGACCTAAACAGTTAGACCTAAACAGTAGTAGCCATGGCCAAAAAAAGAGAATCAAATAGAAACAAACAAACAGAAAAAGTGAAGACAGAAAAAGACAGAGTAGTCCATCGTGCCTGCGCAGAATTGTCACCAGAATTGCTTTTCCACATCTTGGAGTTTGGGAAGTGAAATTGCTTGAAATTTGTAAAGTGTCATTAAACAAATCAAATACTTCAAAGAACATTTGTGTCGCTATCTCTTTTCAAAAAACATTTTTTTTAGTCCAAACCACTAATATATAATGGATAATAATTCGATTTTGTTATGACCTACTGCAGTTGTAAAGAATATGTTTTTGATATTGTAAGAACATGTTTGGTTCATTTTGAAAGGCCAGTGGAATGCTGAGTATAGTCAATGGGGTTGATTTACTTAAGGACAATAGACTGTTCACTTTGCAAGGGAAATTGCACTTTAAAGGGAATCTCACCCCTGTCAATCAAAGTCAATGAGACAATGAGGAGAGAGAGGGGGCGAGGCCGAGCTGTGGTTCCATGTCTGAATGGACACACAGAGCAGCGGTTCGGCTCGGGTACTCCCATAGCAAGCTGCTTGCTCTTGGTGGCACTCGGCAGGAGGGAGAGGCCAGTAGCGCCGGCAAAGGAACCCGAGAACAGGGGGATCTGGGCTGCTCTGTGCAAAACCACTGCACAGAGCAGGTAAGTATAACATATTTTGAAACAAAAAAAACAAGACTTTAATATCACTTTAAAAACAGGATTTTTACTTGTGCATGAATAGATAGAATAATTGCACATTACACGGGACACTGAGAGACTCAACAGAAACATTTTATTGTATCCAGTTAGTGAACAGCTGCATGTCAAGGTACATTTTTAGTGTCCTTGAAATATTTATCTAACAGAATCTGTGAAAATGAACTTCATTCCAATCAGGATATTACAACATATGCGTTGCCTCCTTTGCCTTGCTCATGTAGGATAAATATTGCAAACATTTGATATGAACATGATCTTTAGGCAAGACATGAGAATACTCAGACTAGATCAGATATTATCTGATATGAGGGTACTCTGTGTGATAGCCACCAGCCGTTCATTTGTATTCTGCTACCTAAGGCACATTCTGCACTTTAAGTGGAGGCAGAAATAACATTGCATCAGGACTCAGTCCCCTTGAAGACTTCATGCAGAGTGTGCAAAATAAAAACAGTATATTACTGTGCATAATGTTTCACTTTTCATATAGAGCAGTCAAAAGCATCCAATTTTCTTTTCAAGCGAGAATATTGCTGAAGGTGTAAAATGTCCAAATAAGGTCAACAAGCTGCTAAATAATAACATTTTCATTTTGTTCTGTAATTGAATGTTTAAACCACAGTCTACCAAACATTTCTAATTACACTATGGGCTTACATGCAAGGCTTGCCGATGTTAATGCAAAAGTAACTTAAAACAGCATGAAGCAGCTCAAAGCTACTTCAGAAACTAAAATGAAAGTAAAAGCAATTTAGAAGCACCCAAATAAGACTTTTTGAATTGCTTCTTCATCTCTGATCTCTGTGCATGTGATATCCAGTACATTTCAGTGTGTGCCCTGATAAGGTCTGTGAAATTTACAGTATGCTTGATTTAAAGTGATTGTAAAGTCTTTTTTTTTTTAAATAACAAACATGTTATGCTTACCTGCCCTGTATATTGGTTTTGGAAAGGGCATCCCAGATCCTCCTTTTCTTGGGTCCCTTTTTGGTGCTCCTGGCCCCGCTCTCCTGTTGAGTGCCCCCACAGCAAGAAGATTGCTATGGGGCACCCAAGCCCAGCCACAGCTTCCATGTGTCCATTCAGTACAACAAGTAAAAATGTGCAAAAAAAACAGTCCAACAGGCATCAAGTCAGTATTAAAGGGGTGTTCCAGCCAAATGTAATGTTTATTAAAAGTCAGCAGCTACAAAAAGTGTAGCTGCTGGCTTTTAATAAACATTCACTTACCTTCTCCATGTTCCAGCGACGTGCCGACTGGGGCTCCGCTCCTCTCCCCCCCTCCCCGCCCAGCGTCTTCATTCCGACTGTGGGCACCCAGCCGTGCACCCATTGCGCATGCGCCAGTGGAACTGCGCATGTGCGAGCGGCGCGGCCCGCCGCTGATTGGACAGGCGATCGCATGTGACCTGTCATGTGTCCCATGCGATCGCCTACAGGGAGGGGCTGCTGTAGGCGATTAAGCTTAATCGCCTAACCAGCCCCTCGGCGGAAGCAGAAAGTGGGACAGGAAGTCCCACTCCTCCTGAAGCCCCCACCCCCCCCCAAAAAAATTACATACCAAATGTGGCATGTAAGGGGGTTAGGAGTGGGATTAGCGGAAGTTCCATTTTTGGGTGGAACTCCGCTTTAAGGTAGACTAAGTAAACATAATGGTATGTACAGTCAGAAAGCAATAAAAGTCCAAGATCTGACAGTGTAGCATGTAAGTCTAAAAGCCGGGATGGTGTGGTAAATAATAATAAGGATTACACTCTCGGGGTGCCTTTAGAGGGGAACAGAAACCATGTTCCAATTCTACAGAAAAAACACAAGGGAAGAGGCACCTCTGGGTGTAATAGTTTAAAACAATTTAATTGTAAACACAGTAAACATGGCCACTCACATTTTAGTGGTTTAACCACTTCAGGCCCGCGCTACCGTCGGATGACAGCAACAGCGCGGGCCTGAATATCCAACATGCCGTCATTTGACGGCATGTCACTCTGGCGTTCCCAGCACGTGCTGTAGAGCACGCTGCGGGGAAGCCCTGTGTTGTCCGTGTCCCTTGGACACGGCCAATCACAGATCGCGGCGAACGGCCAATCAGAGTGGCCGTTTGCGATGCGATCTGTGGGCGAATGAAAGATGATCTCTCATAGATCATCTCTCATTGCCGTTTTACACAGAGACAGCGTCCTGTCTCTGGAGAGGAGGAGCCTGATCTGTGTTCCTTCCTACATAGGGACACAGATCGGTCACCCCCCCAGTCACCCCCCCTCCCCCCACAGTTAGAACACACCTAGCATACACATTTAACCCCTTCCTCACCCCCTAGTGTTAACCCCTTCAATGCCAGTCACATTTATACTGTAATTAGTGCATATTTATAGCACTGATCGCAGTTTAAATGTGAATGGCGCCAAAAATGTGTCAAAAGTGTCCGATGTGTCCGCCATAACGTCGCAGTACCAATAAAAATCGCAGATCGCCGCTATTTCTAGTAAAAAAAAATAATAAAAAATAATAATTCTCTCCCCTATTTTGTAAGCGCTATAACTTTTGCGCAAACCAGTCGCTTACTGCGATATTTTTTTATTTTTTACCAAAAATATGTAGAAGAATACGTATCGCCCTAAACTGAGAAAGAAAAATGTTTTTTTTTTTTTAATTGGGATATTTATTATAGCAACAAGTAAAAAATATTGTATTTTTCTTCAAAATTGTCGCTCTTTTTTGTTTATAGCGCAAAAAATAAAAATCGCACAGGCGATCAAATACCACCAAAAGCAAGCTCTACTTGTGAGGAAAAAAGGATGTAAATTTTGTTTGGGAGCCACGTCGCACGACCGCGCAATTGTCAGTTAAAGCGACGCAGTGCCGGAAGCTGAAATTTTACCTGGGCAGGAGGGGGGTGTAAGTGCCCAGTATGCAAGTGGTTTAATAGGCATGTCATTTTCCCAGTGGAGGGAGAGAGGTCATCAGATCCGCGGATCGATTCCTGGTCCTGCAGAAGCGTTGCACAGCTGAAGTGTTGTCACACCGCTGATGGAATTGAAGCCGGCTGAGGTAGAAGAAGGGACTTCAGAACGAGGCTGGGAGCGCAGTTGGAGAGGCAGGCGAGGGATGAGGACGTCACTGGACCAGTGACATCATCATCCCTAGCCTGCCTCTCCAACTGCGCTTAGCCCCCTTTCTCTCCTCATTGACTGACTGACTGATTGACAGCAGTGGGAGCCAATGGCGTCGTGCTGCTGTCTCAGCCAATGAGGAGGGGAGTTCCAGGCAGCCAAGAAACTCCTGCAACATTGCTGGAACTAGAGGGACCTTAGGTTAATGTTAGAGGGGCTGAGGGAGACTGCTGAACACAGAAGGCTTTTTATATCAATGCATCAAATGCATTAGGATAAAAAGAGCCAACAGCCTTTACAACCACGTTAAAGTTTTTTTTATTTTGTTATGTCACAATGTAGAGTATAAGATTTCCTATCATCTGTGCCCAGTCTAGCTTGGACATGTTTATCATATGTATTAGATGTTATGTTTATCATAACATGAGGTGATTCACAGTATAAAAAGTGAGAAATCCACCCCTCCCCCACATAACACATCCTGGTAATATACAATGGACTTTGGATCACCTCATATTATGATAAACATAACATAACATATGATAAACATGTCCAAGCTAGATATGTAAATAACCTGTCACTCAAAGCAAGAAGAGAGAAACAGACTTTTTATTTAGACGGGTTTTTATCTGGAATTCTGTTCATTTTCACTGAACAATAAAAGTGGGTTGATCATAGCTGGATTAACTCTGTGTGGCAAGACTGGGCACAGATTATAGGAAATCGTATACTCTACATTGTGACATAAAAAAAAAAAAAAGTAAAAGTTTGGTGAGAGACGATTTGCACTTTTCAGTCTGTTACAGCGTGACAAATGTGCTATCTCCATTACAAATGCTACTTTTACCGACGGTGCGCTCCCGTCTCATACTTTATTCTGAGCATGCGTGGGTTTCTAAGCATAAACACGAACGTGTTTCTCGTCAAAAACCAGCCCGACGAGGAACAGGACGAGGAAATTGAGACTAACGACGAGGAAAAAGTGAACTTGTTCTCTTTATTTCTTGTCGAGTTCCACGTCAGTTTTCTCAATGAAAAGCATACACACGACCGTTTTCCTCGGCAAAAAAGCTCTGCCACCAAGTTTCTTGATGGATTCTGTCGAGGAAAACGGCCGTGTGTTGGAAGACCTTCGGAGGTGGTCAAACAAGCCCCCATCATGGTTCGGTAGGTTGTATTCGGTCAAAATGACTATATTACCCAAGGTACTTTATCTTTTTAGGACTCTCCCAATTGCAATAATAGGCAAAGACTTGAAGAACTTTCAGGCTAAACTTATTGACTACATATGGGACCACAAGAGACCCAGGGTGAACAGGAAAACTTTATATACCCCTAAATCGGGCGGAGGCCTGGGCATGCCCGACCTCCTTAAATATTATCACTCTGCCCAATTGGCTCACCTGATTGGGTTCCATACCTCCCGATCCAGACCGCTCTGGATGGGATTGGAGTCCTCATCGATCCCGAATGGGGAGATCAAACATCTTATGTGGCTGAAAAGCAGGGACAGACCTTCTGTGTTATGCCCGTCACTGTCTTTCTCTCTGAGCCTTTGGGATCGCCTAGCCTCCGCCCACGGGTTTAAATCACCACATACGCCAATGGCGTCCCTGTTCTATAACCCTTTGTTCCCCCCGGGTCTCCGTCCCCGGGATTTTTCATGGTGGATCAATAAGGGCCTACTGAGAATAGCTGATCTCTGCGATCATAAGGGAGCTTTGTCAAAATTGGTCCTGCAGGAGAGGTTTGGTCTTCCGGACTCAGAATCCTTCCGCTATGCTCAAATAGCTCATTTTTTGGCGTCTCTAAGTCGCATCTCTGATCTCTCTTCCTTCACGCCTATGGAACAACTTTGCAGGACCATTGACAAACACTCCGGCCTTATCTCCCTACTGTATAATATGTTGTCCCCTAATACTCAAAAGTTGGCCTATATGCAAAAATGGGAACAGGATGCTGATATTACGCTAGACACGACTGAGTGGCACAAATTGTTACTATATGCCTCCAAGTCCTATATTAACACCTCGTTGATCGAGGCTAATTATAAGGTTATGATGAGGTGGTATATGGTCCCAGCAAGAGTGGCGACTTTTGTACCCGGAGCGTCCCCGTGGTGCTTCAGGGGTTGTGCTACAGACGGTACAATGTACCATGTATGGTGGACGTGCCAAAGGGTGAGACGATTTTGGATTCGCACGTACAACTTAATATACTCTCTGACTCAAGTAAACCTTACCAAATCGCCCCTGCAGGCGCTACTGGGACGTCCGGTGGAGGATACATCTAAACACTTAAAAAATTAATTGCCTTTATTTTTACAGCTGCCAGAATTTCCATAGCTAGGTCTTGGAGGTCCTCCTCTGTCCCCTTCCACCTTTTGAAATCAAAATTATCCTGGATAATGGTAAATGAAAGACTGTCGGCTATTTTAAATGATAAAGTTGCCATGTTTCACAAAGTGTGGGACCCATGGATCACATACCTTATGAACGCGTACTGAACGGAGGTTATGGCCGAGACTCCCTACGGAGCAGGAACGCACCACCCCTCCCCCTCCCCCCACCTTTTTTTTTTTTTCTCTCTTCCTCTCTTCCCTCTTCTTCCCTTCCTCTTTCTCTTTTCCTTACCCCCGGAGGTAATATTTGATTAGATGACTCGCTGATTTCAATGATGATTATTGTTACTTAGTAGCTCCTTAAGAGCGGTCAATACACAAACCGTTAGACCCCGAGCTAAATTTGAGTTGGCTCGGCTACGTTTGGATAATTCGCATTGCAGTGGTGTTTGAGACTAGGATATGGACCGGATTTGAAAATGTTTATGATGCTTCTGTTATTTACTCATTTGCCCATTACCCTGGAAGACCGCTGTAATTGTATTTCTTGTTTTTCTCGTTTATTCATCTAACATTTGTACTCCTTTAAAATTTCAAATAAAAATATTGAACCAGAAAACGGCCGTGTGTACGAGGCCTGAGACTTTGCATTATAAAATATTTTTTTCCAGCTTTGTGCATTTCTGACAGTTAATGAAGTTTTTAACATGTTGGTTTCATAGGTCTTTTTAAATGTGTTTTGCATATTCTTTCATGACAAAAAACATGTAGGACTCCATTCATGAAGTGACATCTACCACTTTAAGAAATGCAGTATACTACTGCTTGAAAGATAGAAAAATGCGCTAGAAATCAACTACTAGGGTATATAACAAACTGGTAGAAAAATATACATATATGCAACATACATGATAACATATGATGATCCCATTTGGTGCTCGTGCTCAATAAAGACTCCTATGGACTGGTGCTCAGACTGGGTGCCCCACATAGATGTTTATTCACCGCAATGTATGGACCAACTATCACTAGTGTGATCTATTAGGCATGTGGGGATACCCCAAACTCAGATCTTTAGGATGACGTCTTATTGATAGAGATATTGCTCATAGGGATGAATGGGGATCCACCACTAATTATATCTCTCTCTCTCTATTATCCATATGTTACAGTTCCCAAAGGCTTTAGCCTAAGTAGAAAATCCCCTGCAATTCTCCACTAGAATGACAGTCTCTGATTGTGGTGGAGATGAGTTTAGTTGGTTGCATTAAAAAAAAAAACAGGTATGGTACATATTGCCCACCTGCACACAGTTGTTCAAAAGGAGTAAGTCTTGTGTACAAATCCGGGTTAGAAATAGATTGCAAAATATGGGATAATTGGTAGGCTAACCATTAGCTCATGGGGGTTGGACAAGGGTGCTAATTTGTTGTGTAATCAGCCAACCTTGTGGGGTTGTGTATTACATGCATCTAGTAAGTCCCTGGGTTGCCAAGCATCCCATTTGTTTATTTTCAGAGCTAGGGGAAAAGTCAGGGTTGTATAACACTGACATCAGCGGGGACTGATAAGGAGAGAGGCCTTTTTGGGTGAGTGTGGAAGAGGCTACTGCAAGCGTGGCACCAATATTTGGATTAGTCTTGATTGGTCCACAGTGTTTAGTCAATGTCCAAGGTAGGAGTAACAAGATGACCGGGGATGCTTTCTGTTCAATCACTGCTCAGGGTTTAGTTTGAGGGGAGACACACCAAGTCACAACTCTAGATCGATGCAGCCTTTGTAGTATAGGTGCAAATCAAGTAAGCCAATACCACTCTGTTGTTTAGGAAGTGTGAGTAGGTCATCACGTCTCCTAACTGCCTTGTCACTTCCAAAAAATTTGCTCAAAATCATATGGAGAGCGTCAAAAAAGGATTGGGGAATCCAAATAGGAATAGTGTGTATGAGATAGTATAGTATCTAAGAAAATTAGGTCATTTTAAAGGTGTTGCATCTGCCAAACACTGTCAGGGTTAGATTATGCCACAGTTGGAGGTCTGTGCAAATTTTGTCAAGTAATGGACTGTAGTTGGCTTCAGAAAGCATGGCTGGATCTTGAGTGGGTCAAATGCCTAGATATCCTAAAGTGGAGGGGGACCATTGAAATGGGTACAAACATTGTAGAATAGCAGGACAGCCCAATGGGAGTTTAACAATCAAGACTTCAGACTTTGAATAGGCTGTGGCAGTATCACCAGATATTAATAAATGAAAGCAGCAGAATTACAAAAATACTTTAGTTATCTTTTGAATTCACATTAACATGTTAAAACTTATAAAAGATTGTTTTAACCATATTTTCATATACATAGTCTTCTTCGTTCTGTATGGCTAAAGCATAGATTTAGTTTTCACTTAGTTTGGCAGCATGGTTGGTAATGTTTTCTATTTGCTTACTTTATTTATTTATGATTTTCACTATTGGTTGGATTAGATAGACTTTTTTCAAGTTGACTAACTATGCAATTATGAAACCATGCTGCTTTCAGCTAATGTTCAGCATATTATGTGCACCCACCATATGTCTTCTTTGCTCAGCTGCAACGTAGCAATGTTTGTTAAAAGGGAAGTATGGGTTTCAAAAAATAAATGTATATTCACCTTGGTGGATGCAGCATCAATACAATGCTGCATCTCTCCCATGCCGCCCCTGCACTGAGAGGTGAGCAATCAAACACTGCTGATTGCTCAGTTCTCCCCTTCACTCTGAGCAGAGAGTGGTGCCTATCAGTCTCTGCTCTGCCCCTCCAGTGCTCACTAGAGTGCTGGGCTGTGAAGGGGATGGGAAATACTGGCTCAGTCTCCTAGCAGATCGCTGAGCGGCTGAGCAAGCTGCCAATCCAGACATTGTCTGGATCTCGACTGTAAATTTAAGATTGATCCAGAGTCTTGACTGGCTTAGTGAAATCAGCAGACAGCAAACTTTAACCCGCTGATGGCTAAAAACGGGTCACAGGGGTGCAGACCAAACAGTATTTATGTTATGCATAGGAGAAGTAGGACCAAAAAAGTTTGGTAATTTTTCTTCTTTAAGGTTCAGCTGAATGTGGTAGCGGGTCACTATAGTATGAATGAGATATCAATAAAACTTCACATCACTTCACAAGGCAGGGGCGGAGGGGGGGGGGTGGCCCAGGGCGCTACCATCTCGTACAGGAGGGGGGCGCAATGAGCCGCGGCCGCCAGACCAGTTGTGTGTGTCAGACAGTGACGACAGCGCGGTCAGCGGCACTTTACAAATTGTGCGCCGACTGGCTGCCGAGTGCGCTCCTGGCTCCCTTTCGTCCTGTGTGTTTACTCGCTCCCCCCCTATGGAGGATCAGTTGGTGGATACCAGCTGCGTGCGCCGCGTGATGTCACACCGGAGGCGAGGTGAGAGAGGGAGTTAAAAGTGAGCAAATAATAAGAAAATAATTTAAATGACTGTATTGGGTGGGTTGGATAGGGGAGGCGGACTGAGGTGACCATCATTTTTTTAATAAAAAATGGCAGTTTTAAAAAAAAAAAATGTTGTGCTATTTTGAGCGACGCTTGCCTTCTCTGACTAAAAACAAAAACATTAATTGCAGCCTCACTGTGCCACCAAACGCAGCCACTGTGCCTTCACATGCAGCCACTGTGCCCATCAAACGCAGCCACTGTGCCATCACATGCAGCCACTGTGCCATCACATGCAGCCACTGTGCCCATCTAACGCAGCCACTGTGCCATTAATTGTCGCCACTGTGCCCATCACACACAGCCACTGTGCCATTACATGCAGCCACTGTGCCCATCAAATACAGCCACTGTGCTATCACATGCAGCCACTGTGCCAACACACGCAGCCACTGTGCCACCATCAATTGTTGCCATTGTGCCCATCAAATGCAGCCACCGTGCCAATCACACGCAGCCACTGTGCCCATCTTTCTTAAAAACGGGAGGGGGGGTGCAGTTTGCCATCTTCGCCCTGGGCACCAAATGGCCTTGTCCCAGCACTGGTCAAATGTTGCACTTCTTCACATACAAATACTGTAAGTGATTAAAAGCTGTAGTGAATGTGCATTAATTTTTGTATGTCAGTATTGACAGTATTTTTTATCGCATTGGCAAGGGAGACCATAAACTACAGATGAACTACCCAATTTTGTGTTTTTCAGTCCACGTAAACATATTGGTCTAAAGAAAACTGATTTATTGACAAGTACTTGTTTCAGGACATACATTCTATCTCACATACACATATAATTACCCCTTCCCATCCCCCACGCACACATACTGTATCAACATTTTCCATGCAAACTGATGATGTATTCATGCAAAATGCTGCAATTATTAAGAGGTTCTGGAATAAAGACATTCTGTACTGATGATGCATTCATGAAAACTGCTGCAATTATCATGAAAATCTGCAAAAAAAAGAATGAAACTTTTAATACAGTCAGCTTTAAAAAAGCAATATCAAGAAAGGTCTGTTTTTAACAGAGCCTCCTATCTCCTACTCTTATAAATACCAGCATATCTCCTTATTCACTGTACCACCATTGTTGGTGGAGTAAAGATATTTTACCAAGAGTCTCACAAACACAGAAAATGTAGATTATCAACACACATCTTTATGCATTTCCGAAAAGCTCATTTGAAGGTTATTTGAAAAGTAAAGATAACACACACAGTGGGGAAGCAAATCTCATTATGGATAATCTCCTACCAAACTGCCTGTCATTCCTTACACATATTTATGGCTGGCTTAAAGTTTTTCTAATTGTTGTTTGCTTTGTAAATAACTAAACTCATTCAGCATGTAGTTTTTTTTTTTCAATTTTGCTGCTCTTACATACTCATTACATACTATCTTAACCATACCTAACTTGCTCCAAAAAGTAATACCGTACACAAATTAAACTTGTTTCTTTGAAATAGGCAAAGTCAACCTGTCACAAGCATAATACAACAGATGTTACCTTCATGAGCACCCAGTGCCACCCTCATTCATTTTAAATGGGGACCTGTGATTAACTCAAATACCTATCTGCTGGAAGCTGCTATTGTCTAATATACAAGCTGCATGCTAGTTTAAGGACAGTCACCTCATTCTTAGTGATGGTAAAATTAGGTGTCGCCGACCTGAAATTAGCAAGCAGAATGTGGATTAAATATTTAACTCAATTAACAAAAGCATTTTTGTGCTGGGAGAAACTATTTGCATGCACCAAAGTAATCCATAGTCATGTGTGTTCCTCTGCCAGTATTGTTTGTGGACTCAATTTTTCCCATGCACACTTGACTATATGCAGAAAATTGTTCATTCTCGACTGACAGAAAGCACACAAATAAAAGTGATGACAGGGAGGACAGTATTCTCAGAGAAAATTGTCATTAGACATGGTAAGAAGGGGTATCCTATATCACCTAAAAAATTGATAATACAAAATAGAATAACTGTTTCAACACCAATGACTAAAAGATAAATATTATGCCTCGTACACACGATCGGTTTTTGTGACAGAAAAAGTGAGATGTGAGGTTTTGTCAGAAAAACCGTCCATGTGTATGCTGCATCACACTTTTTCTGTCAATTTTCCTGCCAAGAAAAGATTGAGAACAGGATCTCAATTTTCGTGACAGGAAAAAATCCTATCGCGAATCGCGTTCCTCTGTATGCAATTAAGACGCACAAAAAAAACACGCATACGTCACTGTGTTCTTGACGGTCGGAATTTCAGCCAAGATTAGTTTGACCGTGTGTATGCAAGACAAATTTCAGCCGTTTTCCTGCTGAAAAAAAAACATGGTTTTCTTGGCGGAAATCGCGATTGTGTGTACGAGGCATAAGAATCCACCTCTCTTTCAACTGCTGTTAACCACTTCAGCCCCGGACCATTTGGGTGGTCAAAGACCAGGCCACTGTTTGCGATTCGGCACTGCGTCGCTTTAACTGACAATTGCGCGGTCGTGCGACGTGACTCCCAAATAAAATTTACGTCCTTTTTTTTCTCACAAATACAGCTTTCTTTTTGTGGTATTTGATCACCTCTGCGGTTGGTTTTATTTTTTTGAGCTATAAACAAAGATAGAGCGACAATTTATATCCCCCAAAAATATATAAATAAACATTATTTTTCCTCAGTTTAGGCCAATACGAATTCTTCTACATATTTTTGGTAAAAAATTGCAATAAGCATTTATTGATTGGTTTGCGCAGAAGTTAGAGCGTTTACAAAATAGGGGATAGTTTTATGGCATTTTTATTATTTTATTTGTTTTACTAGTAATGGCGGTGATCAGCTATTTTTTTTCATGACTGCGACATTATGGCAGACACATCGAACACTTTTGACACATTTTTGGGACCATTCGAATTTTCACAGCGATCAGTGTGATACAAATGCACTGGTTACTGTGAAAATGACACTGACAGTGAAGGGGTTAACCACTAGGTGACGCTGTAGGGGTTAAGTGTTCCCTGCATTTAATGCTAGACAGCCAAGAATTTCCAGGAACTGGAGGCTTTTTGCCAAGAGGACAAGTGCAAACAACATCTGCTCTGAAATCTGCTTGGCCATGGATGGGGGGGGGGGGGCGGCAGTGCCCATGCGCCCTTAATGGACGGGCCGATCCTGGTTGGCACCAACAAAGCAATCTAATTAAAAGACAGGTAAAGCACTGTAATAGATAACATTGGTTGGGACTGCTACCTTACGTTTTAATTACATAAAATGACTTATGATTCTGACATCAGTAGTCTATCTAAAGGCTGGTAAAGTTCGCACTAACACCTATAGCTTCTTTTCTGCAACAAAAATATTAATCTATTCATAATGAAAACATGTTTAAACTCCAATGTATTCTTTTTTTTGTGCCAATTTGAGACAAAATGTGTCAAAGTTAAATACAGGTGTTCAAACTAAAGAGGCCACATAAGTATGACAGCAGAGTGGTAAATATCACCAAGCAGTCAGCGAACCTTCTTAACTAAATTAGATTTCTTCTATAATTGACATTTCAAGATATTTAAAAGACTGGGAGATTTCTAGAGATGACACATACACACATATTAACTTAGAGCAATATGTCTACATTCATTGAAAATTGAGAATTAAACCTATAAAATATGAGGTTTAGAAAGAAAATTTTTGCAGGTTATAAAAAACTTAGCGGCAAACTTATAAAACCTAGAACAAGAAAAGTGGTAGAGTTGACAGAAAAAAAAGACCAAGGGGAAAAACCTGGACCCCAAATAACTTGCCACAACCTAAACCCAGGGCTTTTTTTTCTCAGAGAAAGGGTGGTGAAACTCACCCCCCCCCCTGGCTAAGAGACTGCCCAGCAAACAGTGCCCAGGAAAGAGATTGCCCAGCAAACAGTGCCCAGGAAAGAGACTGTCCAGAAAAGAGTGCCCAGGGAAAGAGACTGCCCAGCAAAGAGTGCCCAGGAAAGAGACTGCCCAGCAAAGAGTGCACAGGAAAGAGACTGCCCAGCAAATAGTGCCCACTGCCCAGGAAAGAGACTGCCCAGAAAACAGTGCCCAGGAAAGAGAGTGCCCAACCCAGTCAGGAGACCACCCAGCACAACCTCATTGAGCATTTTATTTTTTAACACACAGACCTGGCCTGGGGCTAGTGAGGAGTAGGAAGACCGCCTGACAGGCTACTTTCCGCCACCATTCACATCAGACTCACCACGGTCTCCCACACAGCACTGAGGGGCGGGGCAGAGCCGCGGAGTACAGATTACTCTGCCTACCGCCCTTGCAAGCTCTGTTCGATCCCTCAGGGCAGACAGACTGACAGAGTAGCAGGAGGAGGAGGACCAGGACTACGCAGGGCTACAGAGGTTTTTACAGGCAGGGTCATCTTGCCACCATTCAAAGCCGACTGACAGCTATGTCCCGCACAGCACTGAGGGGCGGGGCAGAGACGTGGAGTACAGATTACTCTGCCTGACACACTGTTTATCAGGTAATAGCAGAGTGTTATCAGGACACAAGATGACTGGGCCATCTAGACAAAGGGGTCAATCCAGGATTGGCTTGCAGTCCATGCAACTTCCCATAAATTTCCTGGCATCTCAGTTGCAACACCTAGCGTGTTGTGGAACCCCAAGGTCAGATAACGCCGACAGTCGATTATTGCTAACGGGGAATCGCACAAGTTACTTGTGGAAGCCTTAGAGGCAGACTTTTTTCCCATAAAAACCCAACTATAAAATTAGTCAGTAAAACATAGCAGTCAACGAAGACACTGATGGGGTACGCTGGGGTAACAGAATTCTCCCCCCTATGGAACAATAAAAACCTATGCGAAGTAATGGGCATAGAGAAACCCCGGAAATGGGAGATACAGGGTATAAATCGCCTAATACATCTGTTTGAATGTAGCAGTATGAAAAGCTTCTCAGATTTAAGAAGGGAAAACAATATACCAAATAAGACGTTTTATAAATATCTTCAGGTTCGTCATGCCATCCAAGCACAACTTAGTTCACAAACAGGTCTATGGACCCAGATACCCTCCCTCCTTAAAATAATTAAGGCAAGAACATATAAAGGCCTAATTTCAGAGATGTTTACCACTCTGGGGGCTAGAGGGCAACTATGTGAAGGAGGGTAGGGGAGGATAGCTTAAAGGAGAAATAATAGCAAGATGGTATCCCTTGTTGTGTTAAGTTATTTGTGCATGTCTATTTTTTTCTGCTACTTTGTTACCTGCTTTGTTAACTGTTTGGTAAAGAAATTCAAATAAAAAAGTAATTTAAAAAAAAAAAGACAAAGGGGACACATAAATTAATTTTATGCACTAGCAAGTTTAGTGCAATTTCCAATTAAAGTACATGGGAATGCACTGTTAGATGATCTACAGGTATGCAAGGGTCACCACTCCAAAGAATAAAACTCTTTATTCCTGCAATGCAGAAAGATGCCAGAGCCCAGGAGCTATAATTAAGCTCTGGAGTGGGTAAAACGCATAAGGAGTGGGCTTTAGATGGAGGGGGAAGGGGTTTGTATGCTGTATGCTCCATCTGCATGCTCATTAAAATTGACTGAAATTCTTAGGGCTACCTTGCTGATTTGCAGTGCTTAGACATAACAGCCAGGTATAGCAGTATCAGCTTGGGCACAGTGGTGGTTTTATCTTCCATTGTGGGTGTCAGTATGCCACTGTAATTCTGCAGGTAGAGCAGAGCTCTTGATGTGGGTATGGGAATCTCTACTATGGCATTGTAGCAGCAGGTGAGCAGCAGTTAGCGGGACTCCCCTGCCATCAGAATACACTGATCAACACGGCAACCTGTTGGCTGCAAACACTGATCAAGTGAGAATTTATCAATGAGCCACTTTATGAGAAGCTAATTGATAGATCGAATTCACTTGAACTGGAATGGCAAAACATTGTTTCAAATTTTCCTGTTATATACTGAACTGGCTGAATTTCAATTCATGTATGGCCTGCTTAACTTCAAGTTTAAAGACAATTATCCAATAGTTAACCTCCCTGGCGGTATGATTATGTCTGGAATTTTGTACCAAAATCGGTACAATTATTTTGCATGGAAATTTGGCGTTTTATACTGTAGGCCTGCAATTCTTAGGAATAACTCACTTAAATCTTTCCAAACAAGAGTCTAGTAGACATCCCGGGTATGATAAAGAAACACAAAATCATAAAATTATAATATAACAAATAACTATAAATAATTAAAACAAACGATAATGTAATTATAATAAAAATTATTCAATAATGTAATCAAATCAAAATCACAGAAATGTGCTCAGTTGCAGAATTGTCGCTGTCATTACTTTTATTTTTTTATGACGAATTTTCCCACAAATCGCTATCGCTCAATTCTGCAAGTGATTATAATTTATTATCGATATTCTCTAGCTGCTCTAAAATCACTTTTGACATAAAGGGACACTTTTGGTTGCTATGAACAATGTACAGTACAGTAAACATATCTGATTTGCTTCAAAGATATTGTGTGAGTCTCTATTTACTATCACAGCTCTGACAGGATGGAACCCAAGGTGTCAGAGGTAAGAGAGGATTTTCAGAGTCAAGGTAACCGATGGGGTATAGAGTTTATTAGCAGTCCTTGCAGGGGTACCTCTACACGCTAATTCCATTACTTCCACTTGTTTTATAGACTAAAAATAAGAGAAATGTGTTAAAGTGAAATAACAATACTAATAAATACATTAAAATGGTTCTGTTGTGATTTGTACATTCAAATATTTTGAATGTATAGATAATACAATATCCTAGGGATGTTGTCTGCACCTTTTAGAACAGAAAAAAAAGTAGAATTACATTGAATCAACGTGAAATGCTATCATAACAGCTAAGAACGTGACTTTACTAGAAATAGATAAACTAGAAAAAACCCAAGGGCAGAAAAATACTGACAAGCTAGGTATTTATATTTTTAGCTTGCCAAATGAAATGTGAAACATGCAAAATTTAATACATATTAATTCATTTATGGGATATCCTTGTAATGAAATGCATATGCTATACAAATTTTCCTCTGACTAAAAAATAAAATGTTCTGCAGAATTACTAAAAAGCCACATTTTTATTTTAAATATTGCAAATTGAAAATTCTAAGAATTACACAAATATTTCATGATGTAGATAAGGATTCATATCATGAATGATGCTTTAAAACTGTTCCAAAAATAGGGAAACCTGGTGTGCTACCAAACAAACAATTTTATTGGTGACTGAGCATCACAACAACTATTAACATATGAAGCCCATGCTAAACGATATTACCATAAATATGGCAACAAAGCCTAAAAAATGCTAGCCAATTTAACTACAAACTGCTAACTAACCAATAAAAGACTCACATTTTGATCACAACACCACCCCGACCACTGATCCAAAATCAATAAATTCTATACTAGAACATTTTTTACATCAAATTTAATCGTCACAACCCACTGACATAGAAGTAGGCAAAAGGTTTCTGAACAACATTACATTACATTACCTACTGTTCCCAGAGAAAAACCTATAAAGCCTCGTACACACACTTGGTTTATTTGGCAAGAAAGCTCTGCCAGCAGTTTTCTTGCTGTTTCTTGCCGAGAAAACCAAGAGTGTGTACGAGGCTTTCAGGATTCTCGAAAAGAAAACTGTCCAGAATCTAGATGAGAAATATAGAGAATATGTTCTTTATCTTCTCATCGTAAGATTCTCTGCAGTTTTCCTGCTGAGAAACCTGAGAGTGCGTATACTTACCTGGTCGCCGTGGAAACCTGCGCATGCTCGAAATGACTTTGACGCATGCGCGGTAGCTTCTACGGCATAGGTAGGGTGAAGCAAAATGGCGGCGACAGCATTGAATGTGATGAGCACATGCTCCTTGCACGCAATGTCGTCACCGCATTCTTGCCTTTCAAGAGAACTGAGGTTATTTTGAAAAGTCTGTGTGTACACTCGGGTGGCAAGAGATTCTTGCCAAGAATCGCGTCGGGAAAAACAAAGTTTTTTTCTGACAAGATTCTTGCCCGTGTGTACGAGGCCTCACTAATTTAAACAGACCAATAGCAACTGTTAAAATTGAAACTACCGTAAACAAATCTACCCAATCGCGAAGTTCCTGACCAGACAGCTACACAGGGGAATTATACAAATTACTACACGTGGGAGGGAAGCAAAGTGTCAGGAAAACAGGCAAGGACCTGGTTATCTTGCTAATAACCACCATGGGCGCATCAGTCACACGCCTGTGTGTACTGCAAAACGCAGATGTGCGATGGCGCGAACAGGCATACACAGATGTGAGGCGGCGCGAACGCACACAACGTGACAGATGCTGTGATCTCCTGGACTATTTAAACCTGCTGCTGACAGTGGCGCATTGTTGGATTATCATCAGCTTTCCCATGCTCCTGTGTTACTGCGTATCCTGATTGAACTCCTGTTATTGACCCGGCATGCTCTGACCTGTGATCCTTATCTCCTGATTTACCATTGGCTTGTACTTTTGACTTCTCTCCTGCTTGCTTCTCCATGTTTGTCCTTGGCTTGGTTTACCAACTCTGTTACAGATTCATCTTACTGTGTATGATCCCGGCTTATCCAGTCTCCTTACCTGAACTGATCTAACTGTGTATGACCCCTGGCCTGACTCCTGTTTCTGTTTCAATTAGGCTACTCTGTCAAGTTACTTGGTACTTTCCAAGCGCGCCAGCCCTACATCTATCCAACCTGCTTCTGCTACATCTTGGTGACCAGCTCATCTCATCACAGCTCCTGGAAAACCATGCTTCTCTGGGCACTGCTCTGCCTGTACCACTTCCAGGGAAGCACTGAATTTATCCGCAGGGGGAGCCCTCTCAGCATCCCGGCATTGCACCTGGTACGTGACACAAATACTTACGCATGGCAGAGAAACATACATGCAAGTAATAAAAAAAAGATGAAGATCAAAGTTTAGCTCATATAGCTCAATATCTTTAATCATCATGGATGTCACTAATATGTGTCATAATTAGCACTAATAATGCACACCTTGTCTATGCATAACAACCTAGGCCCCAAATTATTTGTACAAAACTGACTGGTTTTAGTAATACATGTGGACAAGTATAATTATATTAATTTCTGTGCTTGCAAAAAAAGCTCTAATAATTTGTTTTGAAAATATATATATATACCGGTATATTCTAAAAAAAAAAAAGAATATATACATTACAGAAATACTCAAAGTCACAAGACTGTCTTGACATAAAACAAGGTAATGTATAAGGGACTATAAAAGATCGCAAGCCTGACATCTCGAGGGATAATGGGATTTTGGGGGGGGGTTGCTTTGGGGGGGTTTGTTTTAGGGAGAAGAGGTTAAACAAAACAAGGTAATGAAATTATATTCATTATAGAAAATGTGCTTAATTCTTGGTGGTCTTCTACGGGTAATTTCATAGACCTAATTTCTTTTGTGGAAAAGTGTGAGTGATAAGTCTTGAAATACAGCTACTGTAGATTGGCAATAACCCTTTTAGCAGCAGATAACACCTAAGTTCACACTGCTAAAAGAACATTCAAAAGTAAAAGATATCTTTCACATACAGTACATTTAATAAAAATAAAAAATAAATGATTTTAAGCCTTCTTTGTCACAGTTGCATATACACTGTAAATAATTAATCCAATTAAAAAGACATCCAATAAAATAAAATGTCCTCATTATTACAATTTCCCACATTTTCTTCCACACGTTTAAGGCCGCGTACACACGAAGGGACATGTCCGATGGAAACGGTCCGCGGACCGTTTTCATCGGACATGTCTCCTCGGGATTTTCATCTGGCAGACAGCCACCAGACAGCGCGGTGACGTGGCGGTGACGTTGACGCCGCCACGTCACGGCACCAGGAAGTAAAAAACTTCCACGCATGCGTCGCATCCATTCGACGCATGTGCGGGCAGATATGTCCGCTGGTTAGTGTACTAACCAGCGGACATATCCGACGGACATGTCTCCGGTGGACAAATTTTAAAGCATGCTTTAAAATTTGTCCGCCGGTCAGACATGTCCGCTAGCCCATACACACGATCGGATTTGTCCTCTGAACTGGTCCGTCAGACCAGTTTCAGCGGACAAATTCGATCGTGTGTACGCTGCCTTAGTGTTATACCATAGTAAACTTTAAAGCAAAAATGTCTTCATTTAACCCAGTTATACATTAATTTAAAAAAAAATTAATTTTCTTAAAAAGGATGTTTATTGACACATATGGTAAAAAACATAAGTACAGGCAAAAACAGAAAATCAAAACAGACATTCCACGGAACATTGGAACAGTGCAAGTCAAACCAAAATATCCCTCCCGCATTCTATTAAACTATCAGCGTTTAAACAATCAGTTAGCCAGGCTTTAAAATATCTCCTCCCGAAAAACCATGACAAAGGGTCTGCTACAGACATTTGTGACTAAATGAGCAGTCTTTCCAACACCAGTTCTAGTGGGGCCAAACCTGGGGTGTTCAACAAAGGGGCCCACAGGAGCTCAAATTTCCCCCGCCGGCCCCTGTGTTGGTATATGTATTTCTCTAAGCGCAGTGTAGCACCCATCTGTGTTATCTATTCACTGAGCTTAGGAGGCTCAACCGCCTTCCAATGATGGAGAATGAGTTTACAGGCCTGAAAGAGGGCCCTACCAATCAGGGCTGGCGCTACCACTAGGCGGATTAGGCAGCCGCCTAGGGTGCACTGTCATCAAGGGCACAACTACGGCTGCTGTGTACACAGCTTTCTGGTGTGGAGAAGACATAATCTTGCGCTTGTGTGTAGAGCCGGGTGTCAGTCTGAGAGGACTGACAAACACAAGGAGGGGGGAGAAGTGGGGAGAAGTGCGGAGATGGCGTGGTGAAGCCGCTCCGCACTGTATGGGAGTCAACTGCGCTCCCCTCCTACCGACAATACAGATAGCAGCCTGGAAGTGTCTTCACCAGCTCCCGACACTCCTCCTGAGCACTGACACACACACTAAAGTCCTAGCTGGGGAGCCGCACATCCTGTGTATTATGGACTGGGAGACATTAGAGGAGGAAAATACAAACTGCACTCTGTAGTCACTCAGCCGCCCCTGTTATAGGACAGTAAAAAGTTCCTTCAGGTCGGGATGACACACATCAGAGTTCACCTCAGCTCTTCCTCCTGATAACCCCCAAGCTCCCTCCCTGGAATGTCCCCTCTCTAGTTACTGCTGATGCTAGTGCAGCTGGGGGTGCAGCATTTACTAGAACTGGGCTGTATTTTCCTCCACTTGTAGCATCTAAAAGGGGTATTTTCCTCATCTCCATTCCACTAGCAGTCAGCAGCTGCAGGAACAAAATACAGCCAATCAGTTCTAGTAAATGCTGCCCTCCCTGTCCAGAGGTCTGTTCTGAGTTCCCCTGGTCTGTACACCTGCTGTGCCCATTATGAGGTTCCCACCATCCCTGTGCTGAGTTCCCCTGGTCTGTACACCTGCTGTGCCCATTATGAGGGGTTCCCACCATCCCTGTGCTGAGTTCCCGGGTCTGTACACCCACTGTGCCCACTATATGGGATTCCCACCAACCCTGTGCTGAGTTCCCAGGTCTGTACACCCGCTGTGCCCATTATGAGAGGTTCCCACCATCCCTGTGCTGAGTTCCCGGGTCTGTACACCCGTTGTGCCCCATTATGAGGGGTTCCCACCATCCCTGTGCTGAGTTCCCGGGTCAGTACACCTGCTGTACTCATTATGAGGTTCCTACCATCCCTGTGCCGAGTTCCCGGGTCTGTACACCCGCTGTGCCCATTATGAGGGCACTGATGAGGCAACACTGATGGGCACTAAGAGGTGGCACTGATGAGGCTGCACTGATAAATGGCACTGATGGAGACCTATAGGTGGCACTGATAGGCGGCACTAATGGGCCTGCACTGATCAACAGTGCCTTGATTATTTGTGTACATATCCCTTGTACAGGGCCGACACTACCTGTAGACAAGGCAGCCTAGAGCGCACATTAGTCAGGGGAGCCATGCCAGTACCCCCTCCAGGCTCCCACATACGCTGCATGCGTATCATGCGCTGGGCCAGTGACTGACCCCCCCCTCCAAATGGTAGCAGTCTATAAAAAGGTGGGGTATACATGGAGAGTGCAAAGGGAGTGGAGCCAAGGGGGGGCGGCAAAATTAGGTTTTGCCTAGGGTGTCAAAAATCCTTGCACCAGCCCTGCTACCAATGACCTGTTTGGAATTATCTTCAGCCAGTATATCGTCCAGGAACGCCCAGGACACAAACCTTTGGGTCCTGAGGAATCGTGACCGAAAACACTGTGGCAAGGGTATTAAGGACCCCCTTCCAATAAAGGTGCAACTTGGGGCACCTCCACATCAGGTGAATTAGGTCACCATGATCCGGTGCACACCTGGGGCAAGCATCATCCCCACCGAGGCCCATTTTAAACGGTCTTGCGGGTGTGTAATGTACCCGTAGCAGAATAAACAGTTGTGATAAACGTTGTGCAGTATTAAGTGAACACCCCTGTACCGCCTGCAAGGCTCCCTCCCACTGATCCTCCTCAAATGCCCCCACGTTCCTCTTCCAGGCAGATAATACTCTCACAGGAAAGCCCGGCAAGAATGAGGAGAGCAACATGGAGTATGCTCTGGAGATAAAACCCCTAAAACAAGTTACTTCAGTCATGTAATGAAAAATTGGGGCAGGAGAGAGAATTAAAAATATTTTTAAAATGATACTAAACCCTATTTTTTTTTTATCAAAACAAAACGGGAATTCTGCATACAGCAGTGGTTTACCTCCTTTTTTTGGTCCCCACACCTGTGCAGTCTCCTCCTCCTTCCTATGGGTGCCACCACAGAAAGTCATGTGCTCAGGGGGGCACACTTAAGGGTGCATTTCCAATTCAGGCTGTGTGCATCTGTAGGCACAAACACCAAAATTACTTGGCCTCACTCCCCACTCCCTCCATACAGGATTTGACTGACAGCAGAGTCTCATCTGAGACTTGGAAGTGAGAGCAGAGGTTCTTCAGATGGGACAGCGGTAGGAATATTTTTGCATTAACCACATGCCGACCAGCCGCCGTTGTTATACTGTTCGTAGCTGTATATGTCAGTCACTTTAAGCATGACAGCTGGCGCCCGCTGCCTTGCGGGGGTGCCAAATGCTCATTAACGGTGGCTGCGATGACCGTCGGCCACAAGCGATGGCGGGCACAAGAGGCAGAACAGGGACATGTGTGTGTAAACACACAAATCCCTGTTCTGTTCTCTGAGGAATGACAGATTGTGAGTTCCTAATTGCTAGGAATCACAATCTGTTGTTTCCTCTAGGTCAGTCCAATCCCCCTTTACTTAGAAACACACTAGGGAACACAATTAACCTTCCCTGCTAGTGACATTTTTACAGTAATCAGTGCATTTTTATAGCACTGATCGCTGTATAAATGGCAATGGTCCCAAAAATGTGTCAAAAGTGTCCGATGTGTCCGCCATAATGTCGCAGTCTCGAGAAAAATAGCAGATCACCGCCATTACTAGTAAAAAAATAATAATAATAATAACAAAAATGCTATAAATCTATCCCCTATTTTGTAGATGCTATAACTTTTGCACAAACCAATCAATATATGTGTATTGCCATTTTTATTACAATGAGGATATAGCACACTACACGATGTACATGGGCTTGGCTTAATAGAAGGATAAATTACAGATTTTTTCCTATATGGTCACAGGTTGGGAGGGTATTTAATCAAGCTGTATCTCTTTAACTGAATGGAGAAATATAAGGCGGCGACAGGGATATATGGAGCAGAAATCCAACTTAAAAAAGCTACAAAATTTTCTCAGGTAATATTTTTCATACTTACATACTTTCATTGTGAATTTACTTATTTGCCACTCCACTCATATTGTCCCTAATCACTGCCACCCACTCACAGTATCACTTATCACCGCAACACCATTCAGTCATATTGTCCCTGATTACTGCCACATCAGTCATATTGTCCCTGATCACTGCCTATTGTCTCTGATAATTACTTAGAACCCCCAAACATTACATCATTTCTGAAAGCAAGCAACCGGGGAAAAAAATGTTGGTTGTTGCAATTTTTTATGTCACATGACATATGCGCAGCAGTTTTTGAAATGCACATTTTTGTGGAAAATAAATATTTTAATGAATTTTAGTGCACAAAAACACAATATATTACCATATTGGTTTGTTAAACTATGAAACATTATGTGACACTTAGTAAATAGATACCTAACATGCCAAACTTTAAAATTGTGTGCGGCTGTGGAATAATAACAAACTATGGTACCTAAAAATCTCCAGAAATTATGCTTTAATACCCTTAAACGTTACCAGTTTAAAGTTATACAGTAAGTCTGGTGCTAGAATTATTGCCTTTGCTGTGATTGTTATTATTTAGGCACTTATATAGCGCCGTCAATTTACACAGCGCTTTACATATACAATGTACATTCACATCAGTCCCTAACCTCAAGGAGCTTACAATCTAAGGTCATTAACTCACATTCATATACTAGGGCCAATTTTAGGCAGAAGCCAATTAACCTACCAGCATGTCTTTGGAGGGTGGGAGGAAACCGGAGTATCCGGAGGAAACCCACGCAGGCGCAGGGAGAACATGCAAACTCCAGGCAGGTAGTGTCGTGATCAGGATTTGAACCAGCAACCCTTTTTACTGATAGGCGAGAGTGCTATTTACTACACCACTGTGCTACCAAATGTTTATGTTTATGGCGATGTGTAACATGGGTGGTGCGATCATCATATACATATGTGCATTTTTTTTTTTTTTTACACGGTCTCACTATTTTATTTTTTTACCAACATTATTGCTATTACAAAGGATGAACAACAACCCTTTCTCCTTTTTGGAGAAATCTGGGGTCTGGTAGACCCCAGGTCTCTCTGCCCTCAAAAGCATCTGATCAAACTAATATCGGTTTGATCAGATTCTTTCACAAATGGTAACATCTTGTAGATAACAAACTGAAACCAGAAGTGACAAAATGCTCATCACTTCCAGTTTCATAGACCATAGAGATGATCAGGGAATTTCTGTTCCTCCCTCATTTCTATGGTAGGATAGTGGAACCACTGCCTTAAGTCCCAGGTTCTCTGGTGAAACAGGATAGTCTAGGAAAGTAGGGGAATGCAGCGGGAGGGGGTCCTTGTTTCTCTATATGTAAAAGTAATCAAGTGGCTATTTAACCACTCGGCTTACTTTTACATTATTCATTATCGCCTGCTGAAAAAAATACCAGCGTCACGACTGCATCTGCAACCATGACCCTAGTAGAACCACTTAAACCAGAAGGCATACGACTACGTTTGTATGAGGTAAGTGTCCAGTCATATTGGGAAGCCACATATCAGTGGGCTGAGCTTGCTTGGCTTATAGCAACTGGGACTGCTATAGGTGACGCTACACTAAGATATATTACCTGACCACTCGTATAGAGGTGACCATTACAGTACATTGGTTTTGACACATTTGGTCGATTTGTGATACACAAGATGCAATGGGGTTGATTTACTAAAGGCAAATGGGCCGTGCACTTTTGAAAGTGCAGTTGCACTTTGCAAGGGCAGTTGCTCCAGAGCTTAGTAAATGATGGAGAGCTCTGCTGACTTCCATCATTCAATCACGTGTCAGAAAAAATGCTGTTTTTGCAATTTTCCTTGCACATGATTGGATGATGGAAGCCAGCAGAGCTCTTCATCATTTACTAAGCTCTGGAGCAACTGCCCTTGCAGAGTGCAACTGTATTTTCAAAAGTGCACAGTCCATTTGTCTTTAGTAAATCAACCCCAATGTCTTCTATATAATCAGTCCAGATACTGAAAAGTCTCACACACGTGGTATCATCATATCTGGGAGAAGTAGCAGAATGTGTTTTGGGGTGTAATTGTAAGTATGCTCATGCTGTGTATGATAAATATCTTATTAAATTTAAATTTTGTGTAAAGAAAATATTTTAATTTTCTTTCTGCATTTACCAAAAACATTTGGCAAAAAAATACATTTTCAAAAAACTCACCAAGCCGCTTAAAAATCTTTTGTTGTGTTTATTCTCCAACATGTGGTAATTTTATGAGTATTTCCACTGTCCTGGTGCTCCAGGGCCACCAAGGGAAATCAGGAAATTAGATGTGTAATTGATGCCCCTAGAAAGGTGCTTCTTGGAATTTGGGGCGCTCTGTGTGGCTAGGTTGTGAAAAAGTCTCACAGATGTGTTATCCCCCTACTCAGAAGCATAGCAGAATGTGTTTTGGGTTGTAATTGTAAGTATGCCCATTATGTTTGTGAGAAATAACTTATATTAAAATTATAACTTTGTATGGAATAAAAATAATGTATTCCTAATTTTCCCCAAAAATTGTGACTAACAGTAACAAGTTAAAAAACTCAACATGCCTCTAAATAAATACCATAGACCAGTGATGGCGAACCTTGGCACCCCAGATGTTTTGGAACTACATTTCCTATGATGCTCAGGCACTCTGCAGTGTAGATGAGCATCATGGGAAATGTAGTTCCAAAACATCTGGGCTGCCAAGGTTCGCCATCACCGCCATAGACTGTCTACTTTTTAATAATGGGTAATTTGGGGGGTAATTGTGCTGTCCTGGCATTTTAGGGCCTTAATAAATGAAATAATACTTTTACACAGACTAAATAATATACACTGATTTGGGTTATTTTAACCAAAGAAATGAAACAGAATATAGTTTGACCTAAGTATATGATGAAAGAGTATTTATTTGCAAAATTTTAAAAACAGTTTTTGTTTTTAACATTTTTTATATTTTTTTTGTTTATATAGCAGAAAATAAGAAAGCATGCAGTGAGTATATACTAACAAAAGAAAGCTCTATCTGTCTAGAAAAGTGATAAATATAATTTAGATACAATGTTAAATGACTGAGTAATTGTCATTCAAAGCATGACAGTGCTGAAAGCTTAAAAAAATGGTCAAGATTGGAAGAGGTGGAAGTGTCTGGACATGAGGTGGATAGGAATATTTTAATAAATACTCTATTTATTGGTGTATAACACTCACTTTTTCACCCTGCAAATCGGTTGCAAATAGCGCGTGCGTGTTATAAGCGATTACTGCAATTTGGGCTGCCTCGGATAGAACAGGGAGGAGGACGGGAAGAGCATTGTCATATTACATACAGAGAGAATCTCCTGTTTATTTAGAGGCCTCCGTAATGGGAAGCCCCGTCTCCTGGGCCAGCATTGGACCAGTGTTCTGTCTATCATAGAAGCCGGTCCAGGAGGCGGGACTGTATTAAAGAGGCCGCAGAGTAAACAGGAGATTCTCACTGTATGTAATCTGACGGCACTCCTCCCTGTCCCCTCTGAGTCAGCAGTAATCTGAGGTGAGATGGGTATTGATCAGGCTGCATTCATGGCAATGGTAAGGCTGCAGATGGGCATTGATCGAGCTGCATTAATGGGCAATTGTGAGGCTGCAGATAATCATTAGTGTTGCTCACGAATATTGCATATTCGAGTATTTGCGAATAAATCGAATATCGCGGCGAATATTCGTATTTTTTCTAATTTATTTTTAAAACAGATCACATCCTAGTGATCTCCATCGACGTCTAAAAGCATTGCTGGTATGATTAGAGACCCTGGGCCGAGTAGCTGAGGCGATCCTTTTATGTTGCCGAATATTCGCAACGCGAATATTCGTATTACGAATATTCGCGAATACTTTCTCTGCCCTTCTGTGTTTTGTGTATAAAAAAAAACAAAAACAAAAACAAATTAGCTTTAGTTTAGTCATATAAGTTTGTGTAAGTAGAGTTAGTGTTTAGTGCATATTAGTTTAGTAATCCAGGAAATGATCTCCGTTTTCGCATGTTGACGAGAATTTCGCAATCAATTTCGCATTCGCATTAGCGAAATTTCGCATTCGCATTAGCGAAATTTCGCAAATTTTTTTTTTATAAAATATCACGAATATTCGATATTAACGAATATTTCGCGAATATTCTTCTATATATTCGTGAAATATCGCGAAATCGAATATGGCGTATTCCGCTCATCACTAATAATCATTGATCAGGCTGCATTCATGGCAATGGTAAGGCTGCAGATGGGCATTGATCGAGCTGCATTCATGGGCAATTGTGAGGCTGCAGATAATCATTGATCAGGCTGCATTGATGGGCAATGGCGAGGCTGCAGATGGGCATTGATCAGGCTGCATTGATGGACACTGACCCTTATTTTGCTTCAAAGTTCTTTATTTTAAATGTTATCCTTTTTCCTGAAACTTCCCCTTCTAAATTGAAGGTGTGTGATATACGCCTGTGCGTGTTATATGCCGATAAATATGGTATATAGCTTGGTGAAGCTAGGACATGTTCTATCTACCTACATTTCTGCTTTAAATGTAATATATCACCTAAGCCTAACAGCCTTTTTTCAGTGACAGGAAGCTCATAAATCAACTGAAATAATTGAAAGAGATTAATACCTGTTTCACCAACAGGATCACAAAATGTTTTAATAGCAACATCTGCCCATCTTTGAAAAGAAGAATAAATGAGAATTTGGGAAAAGGCTTGATAATCTGCAATAGTTATCAAAGACAGGCAACGGAAACACAACTTATAACACTTTCTGACATACAAAATAAAAAAAAATCACTTAAAATAGATTTCTATTCTTTGAATTTGAAAGTTTGAAAAAGTCTCCCTTTTAGTGAATTAGGCCATGACCATGTGTTATGGCAATCTGTCAGGTTACATGTGTTTACTTTATTTTAGCTACTTAAATCTTGCTTTCAGTTTTTCGTGCAAATGCACACTACTAGGGAGTACAGGGCTAGGTGAAAGGTAATTAAAATGTGCTTACACATTATTTTCGTATGATATACAAGCTGATGGTCTAACTATAATTACCATGAGCATTACTGCAAGCAAGCAATGTCAGTCTCCACTGCACATGGAGGGGTTTGTATGGCTGATAGACAGCAAGGAGGTGGAGAATAATGCTGGGAGGCATGCACATTTCATTGGTATACTGCTGAAGTGTCAAGGAACTAAGCCCTTGGACGGGTGATAACATTGTAAAAATTTGCAAAGCCTGTCAGGGAATTGTCATGCTTTCCAAAGAAGCCCTTTATACTTAGTTTGACTGGCAGGATCAGCATGTGTTTTAATTATTATTTTTTAGTCACTGCCCATAGTTAAAATTTAATATTCTAAAGTAAATTATATGTATTGCCAGCCTTTTCATTGTTATATTGCTGTTAATTATAATGATAAACATAATGTGGTAAAATAGTGTTCACTTTGCAAGGGAATTTTCACTTTGTATTATAAATATGGTGACATTTCATTTTGAAAAGAAGCATGTAAAAGAAGAAATGTAAAAATAAATAAATAATAATAATAAAAGAAAAAAAAACAGTATTTTTGGATTGGATGATGGAACTTAGCAGAGCTCCACCTCCCTCACTTATCTAAGGGAAAATCTCCCAGAAAAGTGAACAGCCTATTTGTCTTTAGTAAATCAACACTACCGATTGTGAATCTTTAAACTATCAGTAGATCTGTGTAATAGAATTGTTTTCAAATAAGATTACAGGCATACCCCACTTTTAACCTCCCTGGCGGTATTCCCGAGTCAGGCTCGGGGTGAAAATCCAGTACCATTAGCGGTATCCCCGAGCCAGACTCGGATCGAATCGCAGTATCCAGGCATGGTTACCGTATTTATCGGCGTATACCGCGCACTTTTTTCCCTTTAAAATAAGGAGAAAATCGTGGGTGCGCGATATATGCCGATACCCGCTTCCCGCACTCAGTTTGAACTGAGCCGCTGGCATATACCGAGTGCAGTACACTCGGGTACATTCGGCCAGGCTCGGCTTCGCTCGTGCTTACGCATAAACGTCACAGAGCGTGAGCACAAGCGAAGCCTATCCTGGCTGAATGTACCCGCGTGTACTGCACTCGGTATATGTCGGTGGAGGCGTTCAAACTGAGCGTGGGAAGTGGGGATTCGACTCGAGACAGTGCTGGAGAAGCCGGAAGGACACAGAAGACAGATGCCGGACCGGACAAGGCCGCCGATGGACGCCGTGCAAGACACCAAAACTGTAAGTACTAAAAGTACTAAATTTTTTTTTTACAGGTCCACATTAGGGGTGCGCGCTATATGCCGGAGCGCGCAATACCCCGATAAATACGGTACTTACCCTGTCCTCTGGATCCTGCGATGCCTCCCCGCTGTGTGAGCGCAAAGTTCTGTTTCCTTCGACGTTACGACACACAGGGGGTGGAGATCGGCATCAAATTAAAAAAAGTAAAAACACAATACATATACAGTATACTGTAATCGTACAGATTACAGTACTGTATCAAATAATTACACACACCCTTTGCCCCTAGGGGTCTGCCCAGTGTCCTGCATGCACTTTTATATTATAAGAACTGTTCTTTCTGCCTGGAAACTGGAAATTGTGCATAGCAACCAAAAAGTGTCCCTTTATGTCAAAAGTGGTTTTAGACAGCTAGAAAACAGCGATAATAAATTAGAATCACTTGCAAAATTGAACGATCGTGATTTTTGGGGAAATTCGTCATCAAACACTGAAAGTAATGACAGCGACAATTCTGCAACTGAGCAAATTTCAGTATTTTTGATTTAATTACATTATTGATTAATTGTTATTATTATTATATTTTGATTTATTATAATTATTTATAGTTATTTATTATATTATAATTTATAGATATGTGCACAGAAAACATTTTCGTTTTTTTTTGTTCCGTTTCGTATTGGCCCCGTCTGTTCGTTTCCGTTCGTTTTTCGCAAGACGCCCGTTTTCACGTTCGTTCCCGTTCGTTTGTCGTACGACGTGATTTTTTCGTATTCCGATCGTTTCGTATTTCCGTTACCGTTTTATTTTCGTACATGCGGGATGATTCGTTATTCTGTTTAATTCATGTTCGTTTCTTGTTAGACAATAATTATCGTGAATTTTCGTCAATTTGCATTCTGTGTATCTTCTTGAATGCTTTTCTTTTGTTAGTGTCAGTTGTATGTTCATTGTTCAATGACATCTATAACAAAAGAATTTCATTATGTATATTGAATGAATTCCTTTTTCTGTTATAGGTGTCATATCAACATACGAAAATAACGAAAGAAACGGGTTCAAATGCAAATCTTTTGTTTATGTTTTTTTTAATGGCCAGAGAGTTAGGCTGGCCATACATGATACAATTTTCTGTGCAATTTTCTTTAGATTTACCTTCAACTATGTAGTGCAAGGGCCTGCCTGATTGCATACAATTGAAAGTGTTGTTTAGTTTGACCTCATATATGGTTTTTGGTAAATCTAAAAGAAAATTGTACAATAAAATTGAACATGTATGGCCAGCCTCAGTGACTGAAAGCAGCTTCTCTTTTGTGCAGAATAGTGAGTACACTTGTACAGTAAAGTCTAATAAACTTTTCTGTGGATTTTCATCTGAAGGGAGATCAGTTGGCCAGACTTCTGAACCCAAAAATGGTTTTCTGATGCAGTTTAAAAACAAACAAATTTTCTGAGAACGATCGGAAAACGATCGTTTTTATGTTTGTTGTTAAAATAGTCTGACCAAGTGTATGTGGCTTAACAATACTATTATACTAACCCATACACTTGGTCAGACAATTTTAACAACAAACATAAAAACGATCGTTTTCCGATCGTTCTCAGAAAATTTGTTCGTTTTTAAACTGCATCAGAAAACCATTTTTGGGTTCAGAAGTCTGGCCAACTGATCTCCCCACAGATGAAAATCCACAGAAAAGTTTATTAGGCTTTACTGTACAAGTGTACTCACTACTCTAGTACTCAGCACAAAAGAGAAGCTGCTTTCAGTCACTGAGGCTGGCCATACATGTTCAATTTTCTTGTACAATTTTCTTTTTAGATTTACCAAAAACCATATATGAGGTCAAACTAAACAACACTTTCAATTGTATGCAATCAGGCAGGCCCTTGCACTACATAGTTGAAGGTAAATCTAAAGAAAATTGCACAGAAAATTGTATCATGTATGGCCAGCCTAACTCTCTGGCCATTAAAAAAACCATAAACAAAAGATTTGCATTTGAACACGTTTCTTTTGTTATTTTCGTATGTTGATATGACACCTATAACAAAAAAATTGCCTTCAGTATTTTGAATACACAGAAAAAAGAAAAAGGAATTCATTCAATATACATAATGAAATTCTTTTGTTATAGATGTCATTGAACAATGAACATACAACTGAAAACGAACACAAAACAGATTCAAACAAAATACACAATGCAAACCTCTTGATACAGATTTCATTTTCGTTATTTTGCCATTTTCGTTTTGTCGTTTTTTCCAGTCGGATCGTTCGTTCGTATTTGCGGTCGTTCGTTATGCGGCTCATCCGTTATCCCGTCGTTTTCGTATTTTGGTGCTTTACCGTTTTCGTATGTACACATTATCCCGCGGGTACGAAAATGAACATTTTCGTACGAAAATAACATTCGTACGAACGGGAATGCACATATCTAATAATTTATGATTTTGTGTTTCAAACGTTATCATACCTGGGATGTCATACCTTGGACAGATTTAAGTGAGTTATTCCTAAGAATTACAGACACAATATAAAACGCCAAATTTCCCTGCAAAATAATGATACCGCTTTCAGCACCTAAAATCTGACATAATCATATAGCCAGGGAGGTTAAGTACACTATGGAGTTTATTTACTAAAGCTGGAAAATGCAAAATCAGGCTCACTTCTGCATAGAAACCAATGAGCTTCTAATCTCAGCTTGTTCAACTAAGCTTTGGTAATAAAACCTGGAAGCTCATTGGTTTCTATGCAGAAGTGAGACTGATTTTGCACTTTCCAGCTTTAGTAAATAAACCCCATTGTGTACTTAAAAGTGGGGTATGCCTGTATTTACTTTTACAACTAAAGGAACACTTCACTTCATAAATTTTATGTGGGAGATCACAACAACATTTTTTTTTTTGGGAGAACAACTTTGCAATTATGCAGTCTAGCCTTGCAAAACAACACATTCACAATTTTTCCCATTTTTCCCATTTGTGATAAATCCCTAAATAATAGGTAACTGCAGTATATAAAACTAGATAATCTACACCAATGTTAATTCCAAGATGGATCTCTAATTGTCCAAATAAGCTAACAGGCAAGCTAGAGAATGCAGGGAGCAGCTTAAATTATATTGATCCCAGGCCCATATTTAGATTTTATGCCGCTTTCTCACATAATGAATGATGTTATAACTAATTAAATTCGACTTGATTTGTTCTGTAGTGTTGAAGACATCATGCTACTAATCCAAACAAATTTTTCAGTTTTAATGAGTGTCAGGAAATATACCCCTGCATTTATAGCTACACAGGAAACTCGGTCACCCTAATTTAATAACCATGGGATTTGCCAAGGCAGATGTTGATTGCTTAGGAATGTGGTGAGAAATTTGAAACTTTGGAAGCCACCCTATTTTAATTACATAATCTAATCACCATTATGCCATGAAGTCTGGAACATTTGTTGCAACATTTCTGCACTAGGTGTAAATTCCAAAATAAATGGCAATTTGTCTGTGAAGGTTTTCAATAGTCACAAAAGCTGTCATTGTACAGTTATTAGCAGTTGGTCGGATTCACCTAGACAAATCCTAATGAAAATTAAGAAGCTGCTCGGATGAATAGTGAAATGCCTTCAACATTACAGAGCAAGTTCAGTTGATTGTTTTTCTAGCTTTACCACTACTTTTGTAAACTGTTATTTTTGCAAAAATTACTGCAAAAATTAGCATCAAAGGGAGGCCGTATGATGGTCTTAATTCATTTTTTAGGTTAGCGGATCGAACCCTGAGGCATCTGAACAAATTCAGCCACCCCCAGTAATACATTGCTGCCGGACTGACTGATACGCTTTCTGATCCAATATGGATCTGGGGCCCCTGGAGTCTGAACTTTTTAAAGAGCACATTGACGGGCCAGCCTGTTACACTGGCCAATGTGTACTTCCCAGACTCTTCTCTCTCATGTTTCCTTTTGTAAACATATTGTTGGTGAATTAAAATGGTTTCGGCTGGATGCTTCATTCTGGGTGGAGATTCTATGTGCCTCTAAATCCACTACAGGATATCTCCATGGATACCTCTTGTGTTATGTATAAGGTACTTAAAAAATGTAAAGCACTCATTAACAGGGATCAACTGGGATAAAGCCCCAAGGAACAGGTTTCACAATCATACAACTGGGAGGAAACAACCCCCATACAAGACCCCTCCATTTAGGTCTCCCCATCCACTGTAGATGACTGCTGCAGTGGGCAGGTTAGGGAAGATCAGTAGACCCAAGAGAGGATTTGGAGGAGGTAGGATGGCACAAAAGACAAAAAATGTGTGGTAGGAAATGGTATCTTTAACCACTTAAGCCCCGGACCATATTGCTGTTCAATGACCAGAGCATTTTTTGTGATTCGGCACTGCGTCGCTTTAACTGACAATTGCACGGTCGTGCGACGTGGCTCCCAAACAAAATTGGCGTCCTTTTTTTCCCACAAATAGAGCTTTCTTTTGGTGGTATTTGATAATCTCTAATTTTTGCGCTATAAACAAGAATAGAGCAACAATTTTGAAAAAAAAACAATATTTTTAACTTTTTGCTATAATAAATATCCCCCAAAAATATATAAAAAACATATTTTTTTCCTCAGTTTAGGCCGATACATATTCTTCTACATATTTTTCGTAAAAAAAATCCCAATAAGCGTTTACTGATTGGTTTGCGCAAAAGTTATAGCGTTTACAAAATAAGGGGTCGTTTTATGGCATTTTTATTAATATTTTTTTTTTACTAGTAATGGCGGCGATCAGCATTTTTTTTCAGTACTGCGACATTATGGCGGGCACTTCGGACACTTTTGACACATTTTTGGGGCCATTGCCAATTTTTTAGCGATCAATGCTATACAAATGCATTGTATTACTATAAAAATGCCATTGTCAGTGAAGGGGTTAAGTGTGTTCCTGGGTGTGTTCTAACTGTATGGGGGGTGGCCTCACTAGGGAAAATCACTGATCTTCTGTTCATACATTGTATGAACAGGAGATCAGCGTTTCCCCCGCTGACAGGACCAGTTTCAGCGGACAGATTCGATCGTGTGTACGGGCTAGCAGACAGGTTTTCAGCAGACAGAAGTTTTAAAACATGCTTTAAAACTTGTCTGCTGGAAAGCCGTCTGTCGGATATGTCCGCTGGTTTGTACGCCTAACCAGCGGACCAAAATCTCCTGCATGCATTGAATGGATTCGACGCATGCGTGGAAGTATTTTACTTCCTGGTTTGGTGACGTGGCGGCGTCAACGTCACCGCCACGTCACCACGCTGTCTGTCCGCAGGGATTTTGGTTTGATCGTGTGTACACAGATGAAACCAAAATCTCCCAGGAGACATGTCCGATGAAAACGGTCGGACCATTTTCATCGGATATCTCCTCATGTGTCCGGGGGCCTAAGAGTGAGATGTTTAGTATCCTTAGGGTATTATCCACATCAAGTAGGAGTATATATATATATATATATATATATATATATATACACACACATACACTTTATATACACAATATAGTGGAAGGTGTATAAATCCTATAGAAATATTGTATTTTGAAAGATAGTAAGCTTTCTTTTGTTGGAAGTATCTAATTATGTTGAGATTAATTGTCATAGGAAGGATAAGGCCTTTATTTTTATGTAATGTTGCTTAGATGAAAGTACAGATGCCATTCCCGAGGAAGTCATTTTTGATAAAACATGTTGTATGGGATTATTTTGTGATGTCCTCACAACTAACTGAAAAAATATTGATGACCCCACTCTTCATGCATGGAGGTAGTAGTGCCCAGTAAAGTACATGTTAAACAGTGCTGTATAGCCCACGTAAATGTTTTTTTTTTTTTACCACTGAAAGAAGAGCCTGCACATTTGATGAGGAAAAAAAGAGTAAACCGAGAGTGGTTTCAGCTAAAACAAAAATTTTGACCAACTTAGAGATAAATGGTCAACACCAACTGTTCAGTGCTTGCTCCTTAGGGCATGGGTTCTCAATCTGTGGCCCTCCAGCTGTTCTGAAACTACAAGTCCCATCATGCCTCTGCCTTTGGAAGTCATGCTTGTAACTTTCAGTGGTTTGTAATACCTCTTGGGACTGGTAGTTCCGCAACAGCTGGAGGGCCTTAGGTTGAGCACCTATGCCTTAGGGTGTGCACTGTGGGGAGCAATTCATGAAGCTGATGAAAGCCATGGAGGAGTTATGGGAATTAAACATATTTTTTTAAAGGACATGGTCTTATTTGCACTTATATTTGGTTGCTTGACAATTATGGTAATCTTGCATACTCTCAACATAATTAGATACTTCCAACAAAAGAAAGCTAACTATCTTTCAAAATATATTATTTCTATAGGATTAAGACACTGTATATACATAGTTAGTTACTAGGTTTGAGAACACTAGGAGTGCTGGGCCACACACTTACATCAAATCTATTCAATTTCTAAAGTATCAGTTTTATCAGACCTGATATTTATTTTCAGCAAGCTAAACATTGGTTCAAGCTCTCAAACTCTCAACATTTTTTACATAGGAAACCCAATAAATAGAAGAATGAAAATCCCTTATTTTGTAATACTATCAAGCAATTTAATGAATACAAATAAAATGGGATCAAATAAATGTGTAGTCATAAAACAGGAAGCTATAAACACAGTATAAAAACTGTGTATCAAGAATAAGAAAAAAATAAATTGAGGCACGATATGAAGATAGAGATACCATAAAACGGGAAATGTACACAGTTAAAATGCAAAACTCAGTAACTTGCTTTGTTATATTGCATGATACTTGTTATAAAGTGTACAGTAAGTTACATGAATTTATATTATACTGTATATTTATAACTGGCAATGATGTCATTTTTTAGACTGCGTAATATAAAAATTTAGATTTGGTCATACTGTCATAAAAACATGTGCAGGTCATTTTTCCCAAAGAAAACAGTGAACAAGCAATAGCCCAATATAATTTGGTCTCCTTGACTCAAGCAGGAATTTACAAAGTATTATAGACTTCTTTACTGTAAATGTACTTAGTAGTGACTTTACTGTCTGTAGACCCTGTCAAGGATCACACTCAATTTCTCTAATTGCGGTCTTGAAATGAGCACTTATAAAGCTGAGCTGAGACTCAAGTATTTCTTTTTCTTCGCAGGTATCTTGCATTTCAGCTGTAATGATACAGTGGGTTATAGTTGTTTTGTAACATGCAGGTTTGCCTTTAACCACTTGCTTACTGGGCACATAAACCCCCTTCGTGCCCAGGCGAAATTTCAGCTTCCGGCACTGCGTCGCTTTAACTGACAATTGCGCGGTCGTGCGACGTGGCACCCAAACAAAATTGGCGTTTTTTCCCCCACAAATAGAGCTTTCTTTTGGTGGTATTTGATCGCCCGTGCGGTTTTTATTTTTTGCGTTATAAATAAAAAAAGAGCGACAATTTAAAAATATATATATATTTTTTACTTGTTGCTATAATAAATATCCCAATTTTTTTTAAAAAAATAATATTTTTTTTTCTCAGTTAAGGCCGATACGTATTATTCTACGCATTTTTGTAAAAAAAAACAAAAATCACAATAAGTGACTGCTTTGCGCAAAAGTTATAGCACCTACAAAATAGGGGACAGAATTATGATTTTTTTTTAATATATTTTTTTTACTAGTAATGGCGGCAATCTGCGATTTTTATTGGGACTGCGATATTGCGGCGGACACATCGGACACTTTTGACACATTTTTGGCGCCATTCACATTTATACAGCGACCAGTGCTATAAATATGCACTAATTACTGTATAAATGTGACTGGCATTGAAGGGGTTAACACTAGGGGGTGAGGAAGGGGTTAAATGTATTGCCTGGGTGTGTTCTAACTGTGTGGGGGGAGGGGGTGACTGGGGGAGGTGATCGATGCTGTCTCCCTATGTACAAGGGAAACAGCATCAGTCGCCTCTCCCTGACAGGACGTGGAGCTCTGTGTTTACACACAGAGCTCCACGTCCCTGCTCTGTCACCGCCGATCGTGTGTACCTGACGGACATCGCGGCCGCCGGGTACACGCATCGAATCCTCGGTGATGCGTCGGGACTGTTTTTCCCCGCCGCGGGCCACCCTGTGGCGCACGCGGGGAATTGCAAGTAAATCACGTCCAAAAACGTGACCCCGGCACCTCAGCTCCGCGCTGTTGACGTGTTTTGTCAATGGCGTGGACCCGAAGTGGTTAAAGGGGTTGTAAAGGTTCGTTTTTTATTTTCTAAATAGGTTCCTTTAAGCTAGTGCATTGTTGGTTCACTTACCTTTTCCTTCGATTTCCCTTCTAAATGTTTTTTTTCTTTGTTTGAATTTCTCACTTCCTGTTTCTCCTCAGTAAACTTTCCACCATCATCCGAGCAGTGGAAAGTCATTTAGAACAGCTTACTGAACACCTTACTGAGGAGGAACAGCAAGTGAGACATTCAGACAAAGAAAACAAAGAAAAAAAACATTTAGAAGGGAAATAAAAGGAAAAGGTAAGTGAACCAACAATGCACTAGCTTAAAATAACCTATTTAGAAAAGAAAAAACAAAACTTTACAACCCCTTTAAGTACTTTAAACTCTGTCTAAATGGGATATGCTTCTGTGTATAAGAAGCAACTCTAATTGATTCTAATAAAATATTGTTTTCGCTATTTATTTGTCTTTGGTTGCATTTCACTCGATATCTTGCAGCCTCTTTGGATCCATTCCTGTCTACATGTATGCATAGCAGAGATAGGTGCATGACATTTTACAGGGTTCCCTGATAGTTACAATATCAGACTGTGCCTGCATAATGCATAGTTTCCAACTGTCCCAGATTTCGAGAGACTGTCCCTGATTTGGAGCAATGTCCCTCTGTCCCTCTTCCCCCCTCATTTGTCCCTCATTTTGGTCTGATCTTTATAGTTGTATATAAAATGCACTTGTTATCTCTCAAAAAGTGTTTCCCAATGCTAAACCTTTTATCCAAATTCTAAATTGCTGCATTTATAAATTTTAATAGCCAATATAAAGGAATAGTAGTGGTAAAAAAAAAGCACTTTGGATTTAATTAACCTTTTTTTTGGTTAATTCTCATTTTAGGGGGTGTGGCAGGAGGCGTGTCCTATGTCAACATATGTTTTCTAGTAGGTGCCCCTCATTCCCATCTCAAAATGTTGGGAAAATGGCCACTGGTAGTCTATACACGGAAGGCCTATGTGACAGAGTGGTAACACAGGAGCACAATAAGGAGACAAGTTTTGCCACACTATAAAAGGAAGTGTCTGAACTTTCATGTCATGATCACCAGATATGAAATAATTTTTGAAATTACAACTTAAAGGGGTTGTAAAGGTTTGTTTTTTATTTTCTAAATAGGTTCCTTTAAGCTAGTGCATTGTTGGTCCACTTACCTTTTCCTTCAATTTCCCTTCGAAATGTTTTTTTTCCTTTGTTTTCTTCGTCTGAATTTCTCACTTCCTGTTCCCCCTCAGTAAGTTTGCCCCCATCATCCGAGCCATTCTGGCTGAGGGTTAGTTAGCCATCTCCCTGCAGGGATGTAGTCCCAAGGGAGGGGGCGAGTAGGCTGACTAACCCCCAGCCAGAACGGCTTGGATGATGGGGGCAAGCTTACTGAGGAGAAACAGGAAGTGAGAAATTCAGACAAAGAAAACAAAGAAAAAAAAATTGGAAGGGAAATTGAAGGAAAAGGTTAGTGAACCAAAAATGCACTAGCTTAAAGGAACCTATTAAGAAAATAAAACATTTACCTTTACCACCCGTTTGAAGCCTATATGACATTTTAGTGATTACTTTTACATACTAATGTTCCCAAAGTTTATTCCTGTGTGTGCTCACTTTCTCCACTTTCTCCACATTAGACTTACAGCACAATGTTGCTGCCACCATGGATTTCTGCAGGAACCATGCTATTTGGGAAAAAAAGCCACTATACAAATGAATGGATCAATGCAGCTGCAATACATGTAACACTATTTACTGTATTTTATCCCTAGTTTACTAGACAGTACACTTCAAGCATCATAACCCCATGGCTATTTCATAATTCCTGTAAAGGCTAAAGGCTTACATTAGTGACATTTAAGCAAGCCATTGACTTGCAAATGAAAATGTCACATTTCAGAAGAGTAAATCAAAGGACATTTAATATGATTTTTTTTAGACACTGAACTAATCTTATATATATCATTCCTTTCTTATTAGACTGACTACCATTACATTCAGTACAGAAAACACTGCAAATGTAGATTTTGAAAGCGGAGATTGGTTGTATACAAAGTAGTAAACTATATTTTCCAAGGGCACCAATAAAACGTAGGAGTTTGCACTACAAAAACAATCCACTATAAAAATTACTTTACCTGAATAAACAACAAGGCCACATAATAAATGAAAGATACAACGTGTAAATTGTAACCTCGCATCATTCAGATTTCATTTTGTTTCTATAGTCAGATAATAGATTAATAATTGCCATTGCTTTTGGTTACTATAATTGACATTGCTATTTGCTCTAATTTATTGATTTTCTTTCTATCAGTGTAGGAAAGACTTTCCAGAATAAGCAGCACTACCTTCACTGCCCAAACACAGGCCGGGGGTTGGAGGTGAACAGGTTGTATTGCTTAAAGAGGAGTTCCACCCAAATTTGGAACTTCCTCTTATCCCACTCCTTACCCCCATACATGCCACATTTGGCATGTAATTTTTTTGGGGGGGGAGTGGGGGCTTCAGTAGGAGTGGTACTTCCTGTCCCACTTCCTGCTTCCGCCGAGGGGCTGGTTAGGCGATTAAGCCTTAATCGCCTACACCAGCCCCTCCCTGTAGGCGATCACATGGGACACTGACAGGTCCCATGCGATCGCCTCTCCAATCAGAGGCGAGCCGCGCCGCGCGCGCATGCGCAGTGCGGCTCGCGCATGCGCAGTGGGTGCCCGGCCGTGAAGCCGAAGGCTGTCACGGCTGGGTGCCCACAGTCAGGATGGAGACGCCGGCCGGGGAGGGGGGGAGAGGAGCGGAGCCCCGGTCGGCGCGTCGCTGGAACGCAGGAGCAGGTAAGTGAGTGTTTATTAAAAGCCAGCAGCTACACTTTTTTGTAGCTGCTGACTTTTAATAAACACATTTTTGGGCTGGAACACCCCTTTAAGTAGAGGAGAGGAAACTCAGGTCACCATTTTGACTTTGCTGTCTGCTCAGTCTATGTAGATTTTAGGAGTGGATGGACGCGGCGTGCCGAGGGGCGGGCCGAGTGATACAGTGAGCGGCTATGGCCGCTCGCTGTATCACAGGAGCGCGCCCGCAAGGACTCATCACCATGCAAGCTCTCTCGCATGAAGGTGATGAGTTCTTGCAGGGAGGACCAGAGACAGCCGCCGAGGTACCGTGGATCGGGGCCACTCTGTGCAAAACGAACTGCACAGTGGAAGTAAGTATAACATGTGTGTTATTTTAAAGATTTTTTTTTCCTTTAGTGACCCTTTAATGCCTTCTATGCATTAAGGTGAAAAAACATCCGATACTGACTGGCCCCTCAGCACCCCAGTTTACAAACCTGAGCCCTCGAAAGTCCCACGTCGAGAACGCACTGGCTTCTCGGCCCAGACTTCTCGGCTCTTCATTGGATAGATTTATAGCAGCGCAGCCATTGGCTCCCACTGCTGTCAATCAAATCCAATGATGCGAGTGCGGGGGCGGGGCCGAGTCCAGCATTCATGTCTATGGACGCAAATGCTGGACTTGGGAGCACACCCGCAAGGTTGGGAAAACGCTTCACAGAGGGGGTTATCTGATGCAGGGAGGAGCCGAGACAACTGCAGAGGGACCCCAGAAGACGAGGTTAGGGGCCACTCTGTGCAAAACGAGCTGCACAGCTGAAGTAAGTATGACATGTTTGTTTTTTGTTTTTTTAAATCGAACCTTTAGTGTCACTTTAATTATATATCTATTTATTTACCTGGAGTTGAGGATTAAGCACTTATTCGTGGTTAGGTGCACTATTTGGTTCACACCTATATTCAAACATTATAAGATAGGGCATGGGTCTTCAAACTATGGCCCTCCAGGTGTTCAGGAACTACAATTCCCATCATGCCTAGTCATGTCTGTGAATGTCAGAGTTTTACAATGCCTCATGGGAAGTGTAGTTCTGCAACAGCTGGAGGGCAGTAGTTTGAGGATCCCTGAGATAGGGTGTCCATTGTGGTAGCTAAAACTCTCCAATGACCCCAAATATTGTAGAAATTACTTTCAGAGCCAGTTCACACCACATGCAGTCCAGTGCATTTTTGTTCTGCATCAAAAATGCATGGAAAGTAGGTTATATGGTTTCCAATGTTATAGTTCACTCCAGTGCAGTTAGTCCCAGTGCTTTTCAGTTTGCGAACAAAAAAGTAGAACATGCATTTTTCCCGCACTGGAATATACTGGAACGCAGTAAAAAGCATCAAAAATGCACTGGAATGCATTAAAACGCATCAAAAATGCACTGGACCCTAGTATAGCGGGGGGGGGGGGGGGACAGGAAAAAAGAAGAAAAAAGCATCTGGAATGCATCCAGAAACACACTTAAGATGCACCAAAAGCACACTGGAACACATCAAAAAGGCGTTAAAACAATGGATGCTAAAACGCATCTGGAACGGATCTGTTTTTGTTGTGTGAACCAGCCCTCAGAGAAACTATTTATATACCCATTTATCTAGGATTATGCTATGTTGTTAATGTTCCAAAAAGTAACAAAGGACGGGTTGGGTTTCATCAAATTCATAGCAAAAAAAGGTGTAACATAACTGATGCCTTGTACATTGGTTGTATTGCATTTGCTGAATTCATTAGTTGAATACATGCAACTTTTAGGATATGTTTATAAATGTAATACAGCAAATATGTACAGAGAGCTCCAGTCAGGACAGACACTATTGTTGCTAGATTCAGTAAAAGCTATGATAAATACGGCGTAAGCTCAGCACGCACTCGATCCAAATGAACAAGGCACACACTGTGATTAATAACAGAGAAGCAACATATCATCTAAGTCAGAGGTGGCAAACACAAGGCCCGCGGGCCGAATGCGGCCCTCCAGGCCATTTCATGTGGCCCTCACACCTCTCCAGTCATCCTCCAGACCCTTACTTTCTGCTTTCAAGCAATGCATCCAACTTCTTCCCAGCAGCAGCAAAAAGAAAGGGGGGTGCACTGGGATGTAAGGGAGAGGGGGGGGACTCAACTTCTGATGGTCGTCTAATGTAAGGGGAAGGGATGCGCTGGACATCTAATCTTAGATACAACCGGCCCTTTTGAGGGCAACCATAATGCTGATGCGGCCCTCGATGAAATTGAGTTTGACACCCCTGATCTAAGTAGATCCTATTTCCAAAAAAAAATAAAAAATACAATCAATTACATAAAAATTTAATTGGAAAAAGTTGGTTTTTATTAGAGTTTCATTAATGCTTTAGTCATCCAATTCTCTTGTCATCTTTTAAAGTCAGCTTGTCTGGGAGATGCCATAACCCTGCCCGTGCAGTGGCAAATCTGTGTGATATATACAGCAAAACTGACATTTACAAAGAAAAAAGTGTGTTTAACCACTTGCCGGCTGTTATTTAGCATAGACTGTACGGTAGCAAGGTGGCACTTGTGTGCCAGATGACGTATCTCGTACCTAATGCAACACTTACAGGCAGGGGGCATGCACGCACACTGCCTGCCTCCCACTCCTTATGTGATTATACACAGCAGGAGCTGATCTGCAGGTACCGTGGACTCAATGTTTGGCAGCACCCGCTGATCATCCAGCACAGAGGCAGAATGGCGGTCTGCCTATATAAACAAGGCAGATCGCCATTCTGAAAGGAGTGAAGGTATGGATCCTGTGTCTCTGCAAGGCAGATATTTTTAGTCTTCCCCTAGTAAAAGCACCTCCCAAAGTGCACTAAAACACTGGCTAGGACCACAGTTAAACCTTTGATCACCCCAGATGTTTAGCCCCCTTCCCAGCCAGTGTCATTAGTACAGTGACAGTGCATATTTTTAGCACTGATCACTGTATTAGTGTCACTGGTCCCTAAAAAGTGTCAAAAGTGTCCAACTGGCTGCCGCAATATCACAGTCTCGCTATAAAAACATAAAAATAGTAAATAAACATATCCCACAATGAAGCTATAACTTTTGCGCAAACCAATTAATGTACGCCTATTCGGATTTTCTTTTACCAAAAATATGTAGCAGAATACAGATTGGTCTGAATTGATAAAGTTTGGGGATATGTTTTGTAGCATAAAGTAAAGAATTGTGGTGTTTTTTTTTTTCCAAAATGATCTGCCTTTTTTTGTTTATAATGCAAAAAATAAAAACCTCAGAGGTGGCCAAATACCACCAAAAGAAAGCTCTATTTGTGGGGGAAAAAAGGACATTTTATTTGCATACATCATTGCATGCAATTGTCAGTTAAAATAACGCAGTAGTGGTTAACTACTTCAATACATGGCATTTTCACCCCTTCCTGCCCAGGCCAATTTTCAGCTTTCCGCGCTGTAACATTTTGAATGACAATTGCACAGTCATGTTGTAGCCAAATTTTATTTTTATAAGTTTTTTCCCTGCAAATAGAGCTTTCCTTTTGTGGTATTTGATCACCTCTGCGGTTTTTATTTTTTGCGCTATAAACAAAAAAAGAGCGACAATTTTAAAAAAAACACAATTTTTTTACTTTTTGCTATAATAAATATCCCAATTAAAAAAAAACTGTACCCCCAGTTTAGGCTGATATGTATTCTCCTACATATTTTTGGTAAAAAAAATAAATCATATGGATGGTTGGGTGTGTGTGCATCACTTACTTGAGGAAGGGATGGCACCAGGGTGCAGTATGGGAGGAAGACATGCCAGCAGATACAATGTGAGGCTTTGGGCAATGTTCTGCTTGGAAACCTTGGTCCTGCCATTTATGTAGATGTTACTTTGACACCTAGCCCTTCATGGAAATGGTATCCTCTGATGACAGTGGCCCCTTTCAGCAGAATAATGTGCACTGCCTCACTGTAAACATGAGCATCTGTGTGATGTGGAGGCCCAATTTTGCAACTTACAGGACTTAAAGGATCTGCTATGGATGCTTGTTGCCAGATATCACAGCATACCTTCAGAGGTCGCGGCATCAATGCCACAATGGGTCAAGGTGGGTCATCATAATATTATGACTGATCTGTATATATACAGTATCTCACAAAAGTGAGTACACCCCTGACATTTTTGTAAATATTTAATTTTTTCATGTGACAACACTGAAGAAATTACATTTTGCTACAATATAAAGTAGTGAGTGTACAGCTTGTGTTATGGTGTATATTGCTGTCCCCTCAAATTAACTCAACACACAGCCATTAATGTCTAAACTGCTGAAAAGACCCCTAAGTGAAAATGTCTAAATTGGCCCAATTAGCCATTTCCCTCCCTGGTGTCATGTGACTAGCTAGAATTACAAGGTCTCAGGTGTGAATGGGGAGCAGGTGTGTTAAATTTGGTGTTATCGCTCTTACTCTCTCATACTGGTCACCTCATGGCAAAGATTTCTCTGTGGATCTGAAAAAAATTATTTTTGCTCTACGTAAAGATGGCCTAGGCTATAAGAAGATTACCAAGACCCTAAAACTGAGCTGCAGCATGGTGGCCAATACTATACAGCAGTTTAACAGGACAGGTTCCACTCAGAACAGGCCTTGCCATGTTTGAACAAAGAAGTTGAGTGCACGTGCTCCTCATCATATCCAGAGGTTGTCTTTGGAAAATAGACGTATAAGTACTGCCACTCTGCCAGCATTGCTGCAGAGGTTGAAGGGGTGGGGAGTCAGCCTGTCAGTTCTCAGACCATACGCTGCACACTGCATCAAATTGGTCTGCATGGCTGTCCTCTCAGAAGCAAGCCTCTTTTAAAGATAATGCACGAGAAAGCCTGCAAACAATTTGCTAAAGACAAGCAGACTAAGGACATGGATTGCTGGAACCATGTCCTGTGGTCTCCTCCACCTTCCTCAAACGGAAGGTGGAGGAGTGCAAGGTCTCTAACATACACCAGCTCCGTGATGTCGTCATGGAGGAGTGGAAGAGGACTCCAGTGGCAAACTGTAAAGCTCTGGTGAACTCCATGTCCAAGAGGGTTAGGGCCACATAAAATATTGACACTTTGGGCCCAATTTTGACATTTTTACTTAGGGATGTACTTACCGGCTTAAACATTAATGGCTGTGGGTTGAGTTATTTTGAGGGGGCAGCAAATTTACACTAGCTGTATACTCTACTACTTCACATTGTAGCAAAGTGTAATTTCTTCAGCGTTGTCACATAAAAAAAGGTGTAATAATATATTTAAAAAAATGTGAGGGGCTGCACTCTCTTTTGTGATATACTATATATATATATATATATAAATATAATCAAAAGAAACAGTCAATATGATCCTATTACACATCGCACACAACATATACAATACAATTTTGTTGGCCTTGCCATATTGCAACAAATGCACCAACAATAAAATAATGCTATTACCATTTTTCAATAATAATCATATATACACTATATTACCAAAAAATATTTGGAGGCCTGTCTTTACACACACATGAACTTTAATGGCATCCCACTCTTAGTCAGTAGGGTTTAATGTGGAATTTACAGCTATAACACTTTAACTCTTCTGGGAAGGCTGTCCACAAGGTTTAGGAGTGCGTATAGGAAAGTTTGACCATACTTCCAGAAGCGCATTTGTGAGGTCAGGCACTGATGTGGATTAGAAGACTTGGCTCCCAGTCTCTGCTCTAATTCATTCCAAAGGTGTTCAATCTGGTTGAGGTCATGATTCTGTGCCAGTCAAGTTGCTCTACCCCAAACTCACTTATCCATGTCTTTTTGGACCTTGTTTGTGCACTGGTGCACAGTCATGTTGGAACGGGAAGGGGCCATCACCAAACTGTTCCTACAACGTTGGGAGCATGAAATTGTCCAATTGTCTTGGTATGCTGCCGGAATAAGACTAAGAAAACATTAAAGTTCATGTGCGTGTAAAGGCTGGCGTCTCAGTCGTTTTGGTAATATAGTGTCGCAGAGTTTGCCCTTGTTTTAAAATACATAAGGTTTAAAGGGGAGTTCCACCCACAATTTCACTTTTTAAATATAAATACCCCTGTAATACACAAGCTTAATGTATTCTAGTAAAGTTAGTCTGTAAACTAAGGTCCATTTTGTTAGGTTGTTACAGCATTTAGTTTATAATCTAGAAATAGACCGTGTACACACGATCAAACCAAAATCCCGCCAGCAGACAGCGTGCTGATGTGTCGGTGACGTGGCGGTGACGTTGACGCCGCCACGTCACCGCACCAGGAAGTAAAACACTTCCGCGCATGCGTCGAAACCATTCGGCGCGTGTGCGAGAAGACATGTCTGCTGGTTAGCGTACTAACCAGCAGACATGTCGGGCAGACGGGTTCCCAGCCGACAGATTTCAAAGCATGCCTAAGGCCTTGTACACACGATCAAATCTGTCTGCTGGAAATGGTCTGCTAGACCGTTTCAGCAGACAGATTCGATCGTGTGTACGGGCAAACAGACGGATTTGGCCACCCGACAGATTTCAAAGCATGCTTTGAAATCTGTCGGCTGGGAACCCATCCGCCCGACATGTCTGCTGGTTAGTACGCTAACCAGAAGACATGTCTTCTTGCACATGCGCCAAATGGTTTCGACGCATGCGCGGAAGTGTTTTACTTCCTGGTGCGGTGACGTGGCGTCGTCAATGTCACCGACGCGTCAGCGCGCTGTCTGCTGGCGGGGATTTTGGTTTGCTCGTGTGTACACGCGAGCAAACCAAAATCCCAGCAGACAGATCTGTTCAAATCGGTCGGTCCGACCGATTTGAACAGACACATTTAATCGTGTGTACGAGGCCTATGAGATTAGGGCATGCAGCACAGACAAACATAAAAAAATGGGTGGAACTCCACTTTAAGATCTGGGAATGATAGTAGCTAAGCTATCAGAATTGTATTAATTTTCTTATACAGAGAGCATAAAGGGTACATACTGTATAGGCAAAAGAGATAACAACTGAGTATTATCAGGATTTGATTAGTTAGAAAATGTTTCATTACAGGTAAAATATTTTCCATTCCTCCATGACATTAACAGAACTGCTTTGAATCTGTTTGTCCTTCAGGTGCTATTTACTGGCAGCTCTGCCTATGTACGAGTATTCAATGCACAGCAACATAGACTGTGCTGTTCTTTTTATGTTCTACTTTCATCTTTCCCTTGGTGGCTAAATATACTTCTAACTATGCCTCTGGAATAAGGGGAAACATAGGCAGAGCAGTCAAAGCTGTATTTCAGCATCACTGTAGGTCATTAATGTGTGTCTATGCTTGTTACTTTGATTATTTATTAAAGCGTTATAAAAAGTCTGTTTATTTGGAGCTATGCAGCAGAATTCTCAAACTGCAGGAAAAGAGATGAGCAGAGAATGCCATGTGTATAGACATCTGTGCTTTTAGAATTCAGCAACATTGTTCAGCAGGTCCTGGCCAATGTACTTAGCTACTAGTTATGGCTGGCTCTAAAGTCACGACTATACTGCCTCATTTCACCTTGTATTACTACAGGGCAGGTTCCACATTCATTGTGCTTTTTAAAGTACTAATATTGTACGTTTATTCTATATTGGATCTGTTTTTTAATACAATATTAAAAATACATACCTTGCCAGTGGAATTATTTACAGTCTTGAGTTAAAATCATATATAACCTGCTGTTTGGAATCCTTGCTTTTAATTCAAGATAGTAAATAATTTCATGTACTTAGTTAGATATGTAAGTAATTATATTGTTAATGAGTATGGCATTACATCACCAGCTTCAACACGTTTAACCGTTTGCCAACCATTATACTGCAGTACGTCGGTCCCTTTAAGCAGGGTGGTGCAGCGGGGTTGCCGATGCTCATGACTGGCGGTCGCGATGACCGCTGGCCAAGAGCGATCGCGGGCATGAGAGGAAGAACAGGGATGTGTGTTTGTGTAAACACACATATCCCTGTTCTGAGAGGAGAGGAGACGCAGATCGTGAGTTCCTACAAGCTGGGAACAACGATCTGTAATCTCCTATAGTGAGTCCCATCACCCTACAGTTAGAACACACATTAGGGAACACAGTTAACCCCTTGATCGCCCCTACTGTTAAGCCCTTCCATGCCAGTGACATTTACACAGTAATCAGTGCATTTTATAGCACTAATCGCTGTATAAATACCAATGGTCCCAAAAATGGGTCAAACGTGTCTGATATGTTCGCCATAATGTCACAGCCCCAATAAAAATTGCAGATCACCACCATTACTATTAAAAATCTATTCCCTATTTTGTAGATGCTTTAACTTTTGTGCAAACCAATCAATATACGCTTTTTGTGATTTTTATTACCAAATATGTAGACATGTAAGAAGAATACATATCGGCCTAATCTGAGGAAAAAAAATGCTTTTTGTGATTTTTATTACCAAATATGTAGATATGTAGAAGAATACATATCGGCCTAATCTGAGGGAAAAAAATAGCTTTTTGTGATTTTTATTACCAAATATGTAGATATGTAGAAGAATACTTATCGGCCTAATCCGAAGATATAAGAGTAGTGTCATGTCACAACTGAGTATAAAAGAGAAGAGAGACTCCTGTGTAGCAATATAGTTACATTTAATGAAGGTACAACATTTAGCAACATATTGCTACACTTGCTATTCTCCTCTCTTCTCTTTTATACTCTGTAGCTCCTGATGGATTTTGCTTTTAATCCCCTTGTGGAGGCTTCCATTTGTGGATGGACATGTTATGGTTTCATAACCTATCCTATTGCTATAATATTTTTATATGGACTATAAACTGAAGGCCTTATGAATAAATAGTTGTGGAACAAATCATTTGAGTTTCCATTATTTCTTATGGGGAAATTTGCTTTGATTTACTTGGTGCTTTGGATTACAAGCATGTTTCTGGAACAAATTATGCTCGCAATTAAAGGTTTTACTGTATTGTGTTTTTTTCAAAATTGTCGCTCTTTTTTTTTGTTTATGGCACGAAAAAAAAACGCAGAGGTGATAAAGTACCACCAAAAGAAAGCTATATTTGTGGGAAAAAAAAGGATGTAAATTTTGTCTGCGTACAATTTATCAGGACCGCGCAATTGTCAGTTAAAGTGGCGCAGTGCCGAATCGCTAAACATGCTTTGGTCATTGAGAAGCCAATTCTTCTGGGGCTGACGTGGTTAATGAATGTCTAATTAATGTTAATCTAATCTTTTTAGACACCCCTCCACAGCTCCTGATAAAATAGACTTTAATCCAAGGCATGTATAGCAAGCCCTGCCCCTCAGCACCTCACTTCCAAGCCCTGCCCCTCAGCACCTCACTTCCAAGTCCTGCCCCTCAGCACCTCACTTCCAAGTCCTGCCCCTCAGCACCTCACTTCAAAGCCCTGCCCCTCAGCACCTCACTTCCAAGCCCTGCCCCTCAGCACCTCACTTCCAAGTCCTGCCCCTCAGCACCTCACTTCCAAGCCCTGCCCCTCAGCACTTCACTTTCAAGCCCTGCCCCTTAGCACCTCACTTCCAAGCCCTGCCCCTCAGCACCTCACTTTCAAGTCCTGCCCCTTAGCACGTCACTTCGACCCCTTACTCCGATCTGTGATCAGCCGAGTCTCATTAATTTGTTGATGCCCTGCAAGGAGTGCGCAGGCTGTTTGAGAGTGGGAGGATGTCCATGGACGCCCTCACAGCAAATTAGGTCCGCCCTGTAGCTGTCTTTCGGCTATAGCGTGGATCTGAAGTAGTTAACATTGTGGTTGTGTGTACACAACATATGAGCTGATGTCAACATTTGTTAAAAAATGTGTTTGTGATCCTGTAATAAAATGTGATATTTTTTTTTGCAATGAGTATACAAGATTTATGTAGAGCTATATAGGTATATAATGACTGTATTGCATACCAATAAAGTCCCATTTGCTAGGTTATGTGTTTTACTGCTGTTTATTAGAATGTTTGGGTGACGGATTTTCCTGTTAAGAGATATCTCTGTATTTGATGTTGCTTCATAATTATTTAGAGTTCGGCCCCATCAAAAATGGAAATTTACTATATTGAGTGGGCAGTGGTGGTATTAACGTGAAATTCTCTCATAAATAGACTTTCTAATTTCCTGTTAAAGCTGAGAATCCAGGGGATGGGGAAATATCTCATTTTATTTGCCTTATCGGTACCAAGGTCAATGTTGCTGATAAAACTATAGCAATTAAACATTGGGGTTCAGGTTACTGACGAGTACTGCCCTTTACACAAGGTTCTTCCTTTCTCTTTTTCTCCGGCATTGGCTGTGGGTGATCCTCACTACTATATAGAATAGTGCTCATGTTGTGACATGTGAGTGCTGTTATATGCAGCATTCTAGTGTGAGCCCAGGCTGCATAATGATGCACCCAACTGGGGGAGAGTCATAGACTCACAGGAAGTGATTGACACTGTGGAGTTCCGCCCCCAATTTTTTTCAAAGTCAGCAGCTACAAATACTGCAAGTGCTGACTTTTAAAATATGGACACTTACCTGTCCAGGGTGCCCACGATATCGGCACTCAAAGGCGATCTGTCCCTCAGCTCTCGAGTGCTGCTGCCACCATCTTCAGTAAGGGAATCAGGAAGTGAAGCCTTGCGGCTTCACTTCCTAGTTCCCTACTGTGCATGCGCGACCTGAATGGCCCCTGCTGTCTTCTGGGACCTGTGTGTCTCCCAGAAGACAGTGGGGGGGAAGAGGAGGGGCCGTATATGGCATAGATATCCACGGATCCTGCGGCTATCTATGCCCAGAAATGGGAGCAAATATCTGCATTATACAGGTACCTGTTCCCCCCTACCCCCTGAAAGGTGTCAAATGTGACACCGGAGGGGGGAGGATTCCGAAAAACGGAAATTCCTTTTTAGGGTGAAACTTTGCTTTAATTCAACCTTCAAGAGGATGTGTGACTAGCAGTGGAGTGGGAAGGAATGTAAGTAGTGTTTTACAAAGTGTTTTTTGGGGCCACAGGGGGGTGGGGTTTGAAAATATACCAGAAGCTGGGCTTTAAGGATGAATCAAAATAACAACCCCTGTAGCCTACACCTTACAATACATGTTATCAATGGCAGTTCTCATATTTCTTTACTCATAGGTTCACTTTACAATGTCTTTGAACAGTATACAATGCATTGTGCTACATTAGATACCTGTACGAATCTGTGACTAAGATGGGCTAATTTATCTGTCAGAAACTCTAAAACTAATCAATTCAAGTCTAACACAAATCCCTTTTGTATTAAAAGTTTTAAAGTTTCTGCCAGAAACTCACAAACCACCGAAAGCAGATAAGAGATTACAGAGCAGTTGAAGTAAAAAGTCTGTAATCTTTTGAGCATGGAAGACTATTTCTCATCCATGCAATATCTGCTTCTAAAGAGGAAGAGAGAAAGAAAGCATCTTTTCAAATCTCATGGAAAAATAACTTGTCTCATCCACAATTTAGCTACTGACAAATTTCATATTACCCCAAAAGCAATATGTGCAGATAATAACATTTTTCAGAGGAGATAAATCTAATTGATGTGAGTGATTGTATATTTCTTTGTCCCTAAACTTCTAACATAAAACCAAAAGGAGAAGCATCAGCACTTAAAGTACCTGAAATATTCCGGTAATATCTGTTTGGTCTGAGCTAGCACATTGTTAGAAAGATTAAACTGGGGCAGTAGAAAGGGGATGATAGTCAATAGTGTATAGCCAGAAAACAGTTATACTTTAATTGTATTATTTTTGGCACATTTTGAAAAGCCTAGCAAATTTTGGGGGGGCAAGGACATCTTTAGTATATCCTAAGCTACTAAACACTTGTTACTGTTATTAGGTTCATTAAACCCAAATGAATTTTTCATTTAAATTAAATACATACAATCCAGGTGCATCAATAATATGTGTAAAACCTTACTGTTTAGTTTTATTTAGAAAGCAGCCTAATTCCACGTACACACAATCAGGCTTTTGCCCGGCCAAATCACATTGGAATTCCATCGGAAGAAAATAGAACATTTCCTATATCTAAACTCTGATGGAATTCATCAGAATTTCCGATGAAAAAACTTAGATGGGGCTACACCCGATCGGAAAATAAGATGGAAAAAGTCCATCTAAATTTTTCCATCGGAAATTCTGATTGTACAGGGCATTACTCTCTGTGTGAAAGCAGTGGTCTCTGAGATCCAAGTCTACTGCTGAATCACAGGCGGAGCTCATGCTTCCTGCTGAGTAAAGAACTTTAGCTTTGACTCACTTCTGCAGAGAGAACACTGCTTCCACAGAAAGAGCAAAGGTTCTTCTCTATATCATGCTGAATGGGACAGGCCTTTTTTCAGGTAGTAGTAACTTTCTAAAGAAAATGAACTGTAAGGCACCTTTTGTTTTGATGCACCTGGAATGGACTGAGTGGGCTTAAGTATTTGAGCAAAAACTGCATGGGCATGTGACCACCCCCTTCTGACTTTTTTATAAAAAAAAGGAGGGTCATTTTAAGAAAAACTAATTTGATCCTTATGCCGCGTACACACGATCAGAAATTCCATCAAGAAAAGTCCAATGTGAGCTTTTGGTAGAAAATTCTGACCTTGTGCATGCTCCATCGCACTACTGCTGTCGGAATTTCTGCCAACAAAAGATTGAGAGCAGGTTCTCTATTTTTCGGAAAATCTGCTCGTCTGTATGCAAATAAATTCCGACGCACAAAAATACATGCATGCTCAGAATCAAGCAGAAGAGCCGAACTGCCTATTGAATGTCATTGATCTCGGCTCGTCGTACGTCTTGTACGTCACCGCTTTCTTGGCGGTCGGAATTTCTGACAAGATTTGTGTGACCGTGTGTATAACCAGCTGGAGTATTCTAGAAAGGGGGCTCTCTATATAAAGCGGGAATATTCCACAGTTGGTCAGAAGTCAGCAACAAGCCCCCCCCCACCCTTTGTTGCAGGCACATTATGTGGTTGGTCACCCTTTACATTTAAAGGGGGGACTTGTGTTTATTGATATGCGGTATTGCTCGAGTTCTGAATACTGAGCTGTTTTGTACTTATTATTTAAAAGTTAAGAATTTTATGGATTAACAAAATTGATTAAATGGATTTTAATTTATTTAAATATTATACCAATAAATGTGCTGCGGACAATTATATACCAAGCTTTGGAGATGAGTGTCTTTATTTATTAGAAATGAATACTGTTGGTATTCAGGGAGGGAGCGGTACGGCCTACATTCCCATATATTTAGCCAAAGAAACAGATTGTTCATATGGGCTTAAGGTATAAACAAAATATTAAAATCTCTTAAATGTATATCTGCTAATAATTTTAGAAGTATTTTTTTTATAAAAGCTAATTGCTAGTAAAATAGTAGAATGGGTGAGATGCCTTTTGAATCAGATTAGATATTTGTGATTACTGTATTATGAATGCTGCTTATCTGTAATTGTTAGTGTAATTGTTAGTGTAATTGAAAGTTTTTTCTACAAATATTTAAATTGTTTCTTTCAACTAATTAGGTGAGATTAAATACCAAAACCCCACTACTCTGCAAAGAGAATATCAGCACCAGTTCTGACAATATTGCATGATACTTACAAGGTGCTATTGAATCAAAATTGTAAATTGTTATGTCCTAATTTGTTCAAACAAATGGGAGCCAAATAAGCAAAAAGAGGTTATCTGATGTCCAAAGCTACATCGATTGAAATGGGCTGTTGATTGAGTTTTGTGTAAGGAAAAATGAACTGTTAAATAAAGAGGAAGGGTTCATAAAACAAACCAGCTGGTATCCTGGGGAATCCAATGATTAGCAGCAGGGGGACACAGGATGGGTAAACATTGGCAGTAATAAGGAGCATGACTTGAACACAAGCAATACACAAATTCCTAAACAAGCCAGATGGTGTGCGGAAAACCAAGCTACCACACTGCTGTGTTCAGTCAATGGTGTAATATATGTTAAGTACCACTATAAAAGAATTACATGGAATGTTAGGAAGATAGTGTCTGTCTTCTGACAAGACAGTTCTGTGTTCAGAGAAATTCAAGAGCCATCATGTGATCCTAAATGCATTTTCCTTTACATAATAGTAAATTAAACAGTTCATTTTCAGGTGTTTAAAGGAATGAAGTTACCAAGAATAGAATACATTGATATATATTATCTTCCAGGTTATTTTTTTGCATTTTGAAGATTTTAATATGTTCCAAACCCCTGAGGGCAAATTCACACTAGGACAGACAGAATTCACACATAATGCAGTAACATATGGTTTACTGCATTGTAAAAGGCTGGTCACTGCAAGGACATACAGAAAACAATTGTTTTCTGTGTGTCCTATTCACACTGCAGTGCAGCCCAGAGCTTCATTGCAGCGTGTTGCACTAAAATTCATGCTACATTTTATCTCATTGTACAGAACCGCATGGCAATGTACAGCAGCATATTGTGCTGCTGTACATCGGCATTAATGAAGTGTATTTTGTGTACACTTTAAATAAAGTTTGTACAAAAAAAGGAAGCTGTGTGATGTGCTGATACGCTGAAGTGCACACCACACTGCCCCCTACCACATTGGGTAACAGAGAGATAAAGCGCTCTGGCAGCTGCCTTTGCCCACTGTGGTAGGGGTCAGTGTGGCGTACACTTCAGCGCATCCACTGCTTCCTTACTTTTGAACAAACTTTTTTTGAAGCGTACAAAAGTACACTTTATTCATGCCACTGTACAGCAGCGTGATGTGCTTCTGTACAGTGCCATGCAGTTCTGTACATTGCATTGAGATAAAATGGAGCATGCAATTTATTGCAACATGTTGCTGTTTAGCTCTGAGCTGCACTGCAGTGTGAATGGTCTGAGCGTCCTTGCAGTGACCAGAGTTTTACAATGCAGTTAACCATCTGCATGTGTGAATCTACCCTCAGCTTGCAACACCATGATCCTGCCTGATATTTGAATGTTACTCAAGTGCTATTATTCATATAAGCATTAAACTGTTCTCTTGGCCTACAGGAAAATTTTGCATAATAACAAAAAATACATAAGAACATGTTTGGCCTTGCTTATCTGTGACTGGTGCATAAGAATCTGTAAAATCTGTAAAATCTCAGTATACATTTATAAGCTCTTGAGCAACTCAATAATAAAAGCCAAATGTGGATTTTGCTGTTAGACTATGCTGTAAAAGTATGTGGTAAATGTGGGCATGGAACTTAAAAGGCATGTCCAACCCAAAATGGATTATTTAAATTTGGTGACCTGTTATCCTTTCTGGGTTGTTAAAGAGATCCAGACAACTTGCAGAGGACAGCCATCTTCACCCAGAAGAGCAGGCTTTATTTGCTTTAGGGTAGCAATGACCCTTTGCAGTGCTGCCTTCTTATATTTCAGTAGATAAGATCTATAGGATGGTGATGAAAGCACCTGTGTGCAAGAGACACTTATGCCCTGTACATACGACTGGTTTTCCCGTCGGAATAAACTCAGATGTTTTTTCCGAGGAATTCCGCTCAAGCTGTCTTGCATACACACGGTCACACCAACTTCTGACCGGCAAGAACGCAGTGACGTATAACACTATGACGAGCCGAGAAAAATTAAGTTTGATGCTTCCAAGCATGCGTTGAATTGTTCTGAGCATGCTTGTTTTTTTTCCTATCGGAATTCCATACAGACTAATGGATTTTCCAATTGGAATTTTTTCCACCTGAAAAATAGAGAACATCTTTTCTATCTAAGTCCGTCGGAATTTCTGACGGAAAATCCGACTGTGTGTAGACCCCTTTTACACTGAGGCAGTTTTAAGGGCATTTTAGCACTAGAAATATGAAAAGTGTGGTCTTAACCACTTTAGCCCCGGACCATATTGCTGTCCAAAGACCGGAGCACTATTTGTGATTCGGCACTGCGTCGCTTTAACTGACAATTGCGCGGTCGTGCGACGTGGCTCCCAAACAAAATTGGCATCCTTTTTTTCCCACAAATAGAGCTTTCTTTTGGTGGTATTTGATCATCTCTGCGGTTTTTACTTTTTTTGCTATAAACAAAACTAGAGCGACTATTTTGAAAAAAATTCAATATTTTTTACATTTTGCTATTATAAATATCCCCAAAAAAGATATAAAAAACGTTTTTTTTTTCTCAGTTTAGGCCGATACATATTCTTCTACATATTTTTAATAAAAAAAAAATCGCAATTAGCTTTTATTGATTGGTTTGCGCAAAATTTATAGTGTTTACAAAAAAGGGGGTAGTTTTATGGCATTTTTATTAATATTTTTGTTTTACTAGTAATGGCGGCGATCAGCGCTTTTTTCGGTACTGCGATATTATGGCGGACACATCGGACACTTTTGACACATTTTTGGGACCATTGGCATTTTTATAGCGATCAATGCTATAAAAATGCATTGTATTATTATAAAAATGCCATTGGCAGTGAAGGGGTTAACACTAGGGGGCAGGGAAGGGGTTAGTGTGTTCCTGTTTGTGTTCTAACTGTATGGGGGGGTGGACTCACTAGGGGAAATCACTGATCTTCTGTTCATACATTGTATGAACAGAAAATCAGCGTTTCCCCCGCTGACAGGAACGAGAGCTCCCGTTCCCCGCTCTGTAACGAGCGATCGCGTGTGCCCCCTAGTGGCCGCAAAAGAGAGGACGTAGACCAGGCTCTCAAAGATATTTGCATGTGCAGATTGATACCGATGCATACTATATGTGGTTCACTGTGGATTTTTACTATTTAGACAATACGTTTTTTGCGGTCTTCTTTAAAGCTGAAGTGTAATACATTATATGCATGCTCCTTTCTTCCCCGTAATCAACAATTGAAACTGTTCAATAAGTGAAGTGACATCCCCACTAGGTTTTTCTACTGGTCTTTGCTCCATATTAAGGACAATTTTCAGCTTTCAGCGCTGTCACTTTTTGAATGACAATTGCACGGTCATTCAACACCGTACCCAAACTAAATTATTATCATTTTCTTCACACAAATAGTGCTTTCTTTTTGGTGGTATTTGATCACATCTGGGGTTTTTATTTTTTCATAAACAAACTAAAAAAGACCAACATTTTGGGAAAAAAATATATATTTTTCTTAGCTTCTGTCATAAAATGTAGTTTTCCCTTTCACTGAAGGGCACTGATGGGCATTGATGAGTTGGCACTGATAAAGTGCCACTGATGGGCACTGATGAGGAGGCAATGATATGTAGAATTGATGGGCACTGATAGGCTGCACTGATATGCAGTACTGATGGGCACCAATAGGCGCCACTTATATGCAGCACTGATGGGCACTGACAGTTGGCACTGATGGGCACTGACAGGCACTGACAGGCGGCACTGATGGGCATTGACTGGTGGCACTGATAGCCATGACAGGTGGCTGTGATGGGCACTGACAAGTGGCACTGATTGACACTAATAGATGGTACTGATTTGCACTGACAGGTGGCACTGATAGGCAACACTGATGATGAGGTACTGATAAATGACTGATAGGTGTTACTGCTGGGCACGGATTGGCACTGTGTGTGGCACTAATTGGCACTGTGGTGGGCTCTGATTGGCACTGTGTTGGGACACTGCTGGGCACTGATTGGCAGGTGATTGGCACATCTGAGAGGGCTGTGCTGATAATCAATGTGCTGACAATCCCCTCTGACAGGGAGAGCCGCCGATCGGCTTTCCCTGTCAGCGCAAACCGAGGAATGCGGTTGTCTGGCACTTTCTGGTTCACGGGATGATCAGCTGTGATTGGTCACAGCTGATGACGTAGTAAGAAGCCTCTGATAGAGGCTTCTTATCACGATCAGAGATGCGCCGTGTCAGACTGTGGATGCACGCCGGCATGTTATCCTGCTGGACGTCATATGATCATGGGCGTCCGCTCATAGGGTTAAGGGGGGGCGAGTGACCCCCCCTGAAATCAGCAAGGGTCTGCCGTGCTCGCATCTGTAGTTGTGCTGACTCTCTCTGTGTTTGTGCAGTCGCCTCCACAGCTGTTGCAAGATCAGTCACAGAGCTTACAGAGCTCTTTACTGACACCTCTGGCCGCTTCCTGTATGTGCGCCCTCGTGTTTGCTTTGATGCCTGTAATGTATTTTCAAATGGACATGTGGAAACAGGACTTGGGAGAAGGAAGACCACCGTGACCTTACAAGTGGGGGCTGTGAGTACAAGTGAAGGGAGGAGGCTGTTTGTGTACAGGGGGGGGGGGGTGGCATATATACAGATGAGGGGGCAGTGCATACAGGTATGGTCAGTGAAAGATCATATCATCTGTCCTGTCCTGTATACAGCTATATACCCCCATCTTCCTTCCTGTATTCCTCCATCATCACTGACTGCAGATATACATCATATGTCCTGTATATAGAGCTGTATATACCCACCTTCCTTCCTCTATATACCAATACTATCCACCCCTTCTATATACATATACTGTACATCTTCTGTATTGTACATTTGATCAGCACAGTGAGGCTGCATATCTGCGCTTTATGGGATAATGACTAAGCCCCTCCCCTCCCTTTCATGACATTGTCAAATAAGCGGAGCATAGGTGACCATAAAAAATTATGCCCCCCCCTGGAAAAAGTTCAGCGGACGCCCATGCATATGATGATGATTAATCAGATTCAATACAGAAGAGGACTTGTTACAAGTGTTATTAAAAGACGTAAGGCTGGAGTTCAGCTTTATTGATAGCCATGTGCACTTGATGCAGTTACTATTTCTATGTGGTATGTACATCTAAAAATACTAATTTCCTGTACACATGATCTGCAGAGGCGCATTGCGGGTGGTATTACCATCAGCATACCTCCTGCCCCAATGTTAAAGAGGTCTAAGTGTGCGGTCACACTGTTGGAGGTGAGCACAAGTCACCCTCTTCTGATCAGAAATATCATCACTAGAGTCACTTTTTGGACAGTAATACATATAATCCCCCAATTTGCACTTTTGTCTCTAGATTGGTGAAAATTGGGAGAAAAAATCTCTCTTTTTTGGACACTTTACATTGAGGAATAATACAACATTTATTTGACTGTGAGCTTGCTTGTTACACAACATTTTTCTTTCTATGTTCATAGTTAAATTTGTTAGCAATATTGATTTTCATTGTTTATGGCACTATCTTTGCATTTGTAAGGTTCAGCGTCACACAGCGCTGCATTTTTTTTTGTGGTATTGTGATCAACGCTGAGCAGCTGTGAATTTGCACTTTGTTTCACAGGAATTGTTATACCACACCTGACACTAGGTTGTAACCTCAGGTTACTTTACACCTGACACCGATTGCAGACTCAGATTGCTCTAGAGTAGCTCACAAGATTTATATAATTGTAACAGTTTAAAACATAAAAAAAAAATCATTCACATAAAAAATATTTTAGGATCGGTCATTTAGAAAATATTTTACCAGATGATTTTGTTATTTCTCAGTTTAGAGAAAAATACTAGAACATCTGATTTCATTTGATACCAGAAGCTAGTCATTGTCCTTGTATTAAATAATTTCTCCAAAATGGACAAACCTACAAGTTTGTAAAACATAAAAATAACAATGAATATTTGTGGTCCCCATGTTAGTTATTCAGTGGTCTGTTGTCAAAGATAACTATCACTTGCAATACTTTGTGTAGCCTTGCCACATTGCCCTATTTCATTTGTTAATATAGTATTACTTGTGACGAAGGGCTAGCTAAAACAGCTTAAAGGAGTTGTAAAGGAAAAAAATGTTTTGCCTAAAATTAATGTCTTCAAGGTAGACAGACAGAATAGTGTAATGATTCTGTTAAAAATCATGTAAATACCTAATAAATTCCTTCATCTATATCCCCTTCAGCATTCTAGTTTCTGTTCTCTCATTCACTTCCTGGTTTGCGGCGCTCATTCATGTAAGAACTACATTTCCCAGTATGCATCGCGGCACACCCAGTAATTCACACCTCCTTGAAGTCTCTAACAGCGTCCTGCCACACAGATGTAGTTCCCAGGAGGGGGCGAGTACGTCACTGACCACCGCAGTAAAGCCTCCCTTCACGGTGGTGAGTAACAATCAGACAAGCAGGAAGTGAACAGAACAGAAAAGAAATAGAGCAACTTCTAAGAAAAAAACTAACAATAAGGAAGTGAAAAGAGCAATGTTTGCAGGTAAAGAATTTTTTTCCTTTACAACCCCTTTAAATCATGCTAAAATAGCATGCAATTTACATCTCAGAATTCCATAATCTTCTATATGCGGTGTTTTACAAAGATCTTCAAAAATACAGCACTGCATTTTACCTTTAACTCATCATTAATAAAAAAAAATCCATCTGAGTAGTTGGCAAACAATGTACAGCTAACCAGTGCCCTTCTCTAATATAATTTGACATGTTCTCTTCTATTATGCCAGCCAAGCAGAGTGCAACTATAAATAGCCATGTGAATAGGTCACAGTCTTATCTATAGACAGCATCTCACACACGGAGATGTGAAGCTTTTTAAATGAATAATACAAGCTTCTCCATCTGATCTATCACAGTGTCACCACCATTAGCCAATTATTGTCATTGGATAGCTGCAATAAAATCACATCTAATTAATTAATTAGGAGATAATTAATTTGATTAAAAGTATTTCAGTCCGCTCATGTCACATGCAATTATCATGACATTCATACTCCTAATAAGTATGAAAGAACCATATTTTATTTGCTTTAAGTCAAAATAGCAATCTGTTACATTAAACATAAATCATTTTAATGGTGGATGTGGGAAAATTACCAACAAACACATAAACCAGTTTCCAACCCTCGGGTTGTCATTGTCCCCTGTTTTTTCTGATGATATCCTGAAGAAGAAAAAGATTTACAGAAAACATTTCCTTTTATCTGGGAAAAAAAAACATTAACATATTTAGGAATAAAGATTACACCTAGAGTAAAAAAACTATACGCGGCCAACTATATCCCATTAGTAAATGAAATAAGACAAGATTTGAAAAACCTAGCTAAGAGACCGATCTCCTGGGTAGGGAGGATCAGTGCATTTAAAATTATGGTTTTACCAAAAATAATATACAAGTTCCAAATGCTCCCTATAAGAATTCCACAAAGCTTTTTCAAGATAATAAAAACTATAATTTTGAAATATATATGGCAGGGCAAAAAGTCCAGAGTAAACTATTCCACTTTAAGTCGTAAAAAAAAAAAAAAAGGGGGGGATTGGCACTCCCAGACATAAAAAGATATTACCATGCCGTAATTTTAATGGAGGTTAGTTGAATGGACAAACATATACACTCAAAAGAAATGGGCACATATGGAAGACACAATAAGTTTGACACAATTAAATAAGAACGTTTGGATCCCACCTAAATTTTGAAAAATGGGCACGGACACACACAGTATAACGAAGAATGTATTTAAAATATGGGACACATTATATAAACGGGAAAAATGTGAATAAAACTCCCCATTAGTCCCATTAGCTGGCACAAATTTATTTCCACCTGGTAACAAGACACGAATGGGAAAGAATGTGGGTACTAAAAGATTAGGGGAAATTGTTACACTAGGGAAAATAAGGCCAAGAAACGATTTTCAAACACAGGAAGGGGTTCAACATTTTAGTGAATGAGAATATTTTCAATTAAAACACTTTGTGAGCACTTTACCACAGTCGATTAGAGATGATAAACACTAAATGCAATAGAAAAACTATGCCCCACCGGAAAATCACTACAACATGGAATTGCGGTACTATATAGGATATTAACAGACTTAGAGACGCAGGGAACACTGACATTTGTAGAAAAGTGGGGAAAAGACATAGGGAAAAAGCTAGAGGACTCACATATGATAGGTGCAGTGTTTAACTATGCTACTGACATCACCACAATTGAGACAAATTCTAAATGTATGGTTCGTTGGCATCTGACCCCTGAAAGAATGAATAAAATACACCCAAATAACTCTGCGTTGTGCTGGAGGGAATGTAACCAAGTAGGAACCACTATGCATGTTTGGTGGGACTGCCCGAGAATACAAGAGTACTGGAAAGAAGTCTAAGGCCACGTGCACACAATCGAATATATCTGCTGAAACTCTCCACTGCCGATTCATCAGCCAGGATTTCACAGTTGTCATCTGACTTTTCCTCATAGTTGCAGGCAATGGGAGCCCCACCCTGCTGCTGAGCCGAGTCTAGCAGCTGTCTGTAGGCGATTTCCAAATCCCATTCTTGAATGGCCAGAAATTCCAAATCTTCCTGTAACCAGTGGCCTCCCGAAATATTCAATTTTTCCTCTCTGTGCTCCATTATGTCCTCCAAGCGCCATTCCCGATCATCCCCGAAGTCTGGATCACTGGACATCCTCCAATAAAACAATCCCAGGTCATCATAGTCATAGCCTTCGGTGGGGCTGTCATCTGCTGACCATTGGCACTCTTGGGCTTCATACCACCGGAGGGCTCTGTAGCTCTCGTCTAGCTGCATCTCTGCTCGGATCAGCCTGCTTAACTCCGCTATCCACTCCTGCTTCGGTTGTTCCCCCAACAACAGCATTCGTACGTCATACTGTGGCCAGTACCTTGCATAGATGGAGGGCAGGACCTTTCCTTGGTGTTGCTGCTCCAGAGCTAGTGCTTCCTTCCAGAGTTGGCACCGAATCACATCCGACCATCCCAACAGGACCTCCTCTGATACTGGTCCTCTATGCTGTATCCGCATCTCTTGTAACCTTCTTTGGAATTCCTCTTCCATGGAGACTGGTGTCTGCACCTCTCCTCTCTCTTTAGTTGGTGCTGCTGTGACTTCAGCTGCTGCAGCACTTCTTCGCTGTAGCAAGGTGGCATTCAGAGCCGCTATAACTCGGGTCCCTGATCTCGGGTGGAGGGTTAGGACCATAATGTGTCAGTCTTAGGTTAACAGCCCGATTAAAACTTGTTTCTTCGGGTGTCTTGTCTGTTACGGCGGGCCTTTTAGCTCTATCCATTTCGACCAGTTCTGCGATAATGTCCCTTTTCTTACGGTTGCTGGCCGTTCTGCCCCGGCTCTCCAGTAAGTCCTTGAGGGAAGAGAGCTTCATCCGTTCATACATCGTCTCCATTGTCATGTGTCCTTGTAGCCGTCCTTCTGAAGATGGAATCACCCCACTGCTGTGCCACTAAATGTAACGGTCACCACCGTTTACGACCTTCCATCCAACCACGACAAGCTTATCTGACACACTGCGACAATCCTGCATACACGATCCATTCCATTTCCCATAATAACCGAGACACAAGCTCTGGTACTGGTTTCAAAGATATGAACACTTTATTGGTTTCTTCTTACCCTTTTTATACAGTTACAAGCATGTGACAGTAATCAAAGGGACAATGCCATCTCCACCCCCCTATTCACTCACTGAGGCTAATTATCTAGCAGACATGTCGGCACCGATACTGACGAGATACATTCCTTGAGATAATGACATCAAAACCAAACACTATCACACCTGAATAGAGGCTGCTACTTTGTAGTACAATACACAATCTTTTAAGTGTAAACACAGGGCTTTCAATAGTTTTATCACACAATGTCTTGACCTCAATCACATTATCTAGACAGACGTACTGTCTCTAAAGTGCTTGACACCTTTGTACCATAGACAATGTATTGTCTAGGAGTAGATGCAATTAACACCTTTCAAAAGAATGACATATCTTTCACAAGACGGGCCACTTAACATTTCAATAGCCGAAGCTAAGCATTGAATAAGCTTGTAATGTCCCTCTCCTGTGTAACAGATGTCAATATGGACCACTTGTAATATGCCAGTCCTGCAATATGAATTATTATTAATGTCCCATCTTCTGCAATACATGATATAATTTCTTAGGAGAATCTGAGTCTGTCACGGGTCATTTCGTTACAGTAATATTACCTACAAATCCTCTTACTCAATGTATATAATGTACACCAGTAGGCACTGGAACTTGGTGACAAGATCAGCAGGACAGAAAGAAAAGAGGTACATTTCTATAATGTATGCAGCTATTCTCTGTAATACAGACAGCCAGTTCAGGCTTCCAGTTGGAATAGAAAATGTCTGCCAGCGGTCAATGAGAGTAAGCAATACCACATGCTCTGTGGTCAGTTCGAGCACAAAAATGACTTGTCATCTGCGATCAGTGGGAGGAAAAATAATGCCCTCCCCTTTTGTTTGTGCCAGTAAAAGGAATCCTGCCTCATACTGTAGTTGATGTCAGTGGGAGAAATTATGCCTCATTAATGGTGTCAGTGCAGGGAATTATACCTCTTCACTGATGTCAGTGAAAAAATAAATAGTGCCTCATCATTGGTGTCAGCTAGAGCAACAGTGCTCCATCATATCAACAAGGGGAATATTGTTCCTAGGGTCAATTAGAGGCAAGCAAAGTCCCTTCCTTGCCTTTATCTGACCCTTGGAACAGTATTCCTCCCGTTGATATGATGGGGCACTATTCCTCCGCCTGACACCAATCATAGACCTAAGGGTGCCGTTTGGGGACAATTTACCTATTCGAAAAACCTCAGAAATTGGGATTATATAGGCAACACATACAAAACTTCAAAAATATATATAAAAATAAAATAATTTATTACAAAAAATATTATAGAAACATTACAAAATTATCAAAAAATACATATTTATACAAAAACATAAGCGATGCAATACTATCCATCATACGGAACCATCACCAGGATTTGGAGGTAAGTTGTAGCAGAAAAGCCGACGCGTTTCGAATGCTAGGCATTCTTTGTCAAGGCATATGTAAGCATTACATCTAAAGTGAATCAAAAATATAAATATTAGACATATACTGTATATATAATATAATGTACAACAATATATTGTCTACATTGAGCAGAACCATAGCAAACATTGGTGCAAGACAACTCAGCCGTTGTGTTAAAAACTTTGTGCTCAAAGGGGGGGCCAAGCCACAGATCCCCCAGATGGGGTGCCCCAGAACTCCGATGGGACCACCAAGGGGGATGTTTGGTGTTATTCCCTCTCCATATACTGGAGAGTTTGGAGACGTTTTTCCAGCTGGGGGTCAGCTAGAAACTATTGCTGGTGGCCAGCCAGGAATCCCCGCTGATTGGTTATCTTAAGAACAGGAGACCTTGCTACAAAGCATTCATTGGTAAGCTTTTTCAGACCAGTTCTAAAACAGATGTATGTTTTGTCTCAGCTCACCATATACCCCCTAATAATGAGGACTTCTTGTTTCCTTTGCCCCTGGGGGGTTTTCCATTCTATTTTTATCTCCAAATCTAGGACACCTATTCCATTCGATTGAACAAAATAGTTCTGTCCACCCTATGAGTATTAGGAGCAGGATTTTGTATGGCTTAACCGGCTTTTAGAGACATCAGAGTTCTGGGGCACCCCATCTGGGGGATCTGTGGCTTGGCCCCCCCTTTGAGCACAACGTTTTTAACACAACGGGTGAGTTGTCTTGCACCAATGTTTGCTATGGTTCTGCTCAATGTAAATAATATATTGTTGTACATTATATTATATATATATAGGTCTAATATTTATATTTTTGATTCACTTTAGATGTAATGCTTACATATGCCTTGACAAAGAATGCCTAGCATTCGAAATGCGTCAGCTTTTCTGCTACAACTTACCTCCCAATCCTGGTGATGGTTCCGTATGATGGATAGTAATGCATCGCTTATGTTTTTGTATAAATATGTATTTTTTTGATAATTTTGTAATGTTTCTATAATATTTTTTGTAATAAATGATTTCATTTTTATATATATTTTTGAAGTTTTGTATGTGTTGCCTATATAATCCAAATTTCTGAGGTTTTTCGAATAGGTAAATTGTCCCCAAACGGCACCCTTAGGTCTATGATTGGTGTCAGGTGGAGGAATAGTGCCCCATCATATCAACGGGAGGAATACTGTTCCAAGGGTCAGATAAAGGCAAGGAAGGGACTTTTGTAATGTTTCTATAATATTTTTTGTAATAAATGATTTCATTTTTATATATATTTTTGAAGTTTTGTATGTGTTGCCTACATAATCCCAATTTCTGAGGTTTTTCGAATATTTCAATTACTACGGGATGATGGCAACTACATGCCGCCATATATGAGTTGGTCCTTTTTCAATGACAATTTACCTAACCAAATTAAATTACCCCGTGATGTAATCAATTAAAACAGTATTATGCAAAGATTTCAAGATTATTGTACATAATGCACTGTGAAAATAAATTCCGCCAGTGGCAGAAGTTAGAGGAAGCAAGTTAATTTAACATACTGTACATATTGGACACATCTGTAGCAATATATACGGGTTAAAGGAAAGAAAATTGCTTGATTCAACAGTCAGTGTTGATGGGGAAATCCCTCCCAGTGCACTAGCGGGAGATTTCCCAGCCATTAGAATACAATGATCACTACCAACAGCTAAAGCTGCCAGTTATTGCACAATAAAAAAAAACCAGAAAGGCTGGTTGTACTGACGCCAATCGATGGTTTGACTTCAGTACAACCAGCCTACTCATAGAGGGATCGAAATTCGGCCAGTTCCTTCTGAACTGGCCAAATTGCTGTCCGTCTATGGCTGGTCTGTGTCTATTTTGGAGGGAGTTGTAGTTACCTTCCACATTTGATAGCTTAGCCAAATAAAAATTACCTAAATATGCAAACAATTATGAATAATATACTAAGTATAAAAGCAGAGGATAGGGTAAATCAGTTAAATAGTTTGTTAGTTTGAATTCTACATACCTTTTCATATTTATGCCAGTTCTACACCAGGTAACGTCTGGCAGATGCGTAAGACACGTTGAATTGTTTCAATCTAATAATGTGGGTACAAAGTAGTTTCATGTTTCTTTGCCAACGATCTGTCTACAAACCTTAGCACCACAGATACGTCATGCTGAAAGCTAATACAGACGCAGAAAGAGGCAGACTATTCTCATGTCAAATGAGGAATAAAAATTGAATTTTGCAAAGTGTGCTACATTGACACAGAAACCCCATCAAGGTCCAGAAATATAGCTGTAATCTCTTATCTGTTTCTAAATTGCCTGAGTGATTTAGTCCCTCATACTGTTGAAATGATTTTCTCTCATTTTGCAGAGTCACAAGGTTTCATGTGATACATGGTAGTTCATTGGGTCCTCATTATTCACCAGCCTTACCAGTCTCCTCTTATTGAGGTTTTATTAACTAATAACACAAGAAAATACATGCATTTTCTATAGCTGCTGCTCTGTCAAGAGAGATCATAGGTGTGGAAAATATGACAAGTAATTTATATGACACAAATCTGTTTTTTTTATACGCTGGTAAAATCATGTCATTCAAATTACTAAGAGAATGTCTAATATTTGCTCTGACAATTAGGTTAGCAGTGAATCATTGACATGTTCTTAGTCTTATTGTTAGAATGATTGAAAATGATGGATAACTTATTATTTGTATATTTAAAATGCCAAGACAGAACTGTCCTCAGGGGTTGGTGGTATAAAATTCTTCATTAGCACGCCAACCAGCAGACATGTTACTCACACAACATCACAGCTAGTGCCACTCCAGCATTTTTATTTTTTATACCTCTCTGGCTTAAGTTTTTCCATTCAAATCATAATTAACTACTAGCTGTCATTGTATGAACCCTAAAGGTGATTTCCAAAGTTAAATACATGTAAGAAACAGAACACTTTCCATTTGAAATCATATAAAAGAAGAACATGTTCAGAATAAACCAAGTCACCTACTGGCATACCCAGGGCTGTTGTTAGAAATCACAGGGGTCCCTTACAGACTACCTGAAAGCCCCCACCCACTGGCTAAAGGTGACTAAGGACCTAAATGTATCAGCAGCCTCAGCAGCACAGATGAATGAATATGACAAGCTCTGAGGCCACATGCTCATTTACAAACTGAAGCATAGTAAACACTGTTTACTGTGCTTCAGTGATGAATTGACACTAGAGTGATTGGTACCGATCGCTCACTGTGTTCATTCAGGAAAAGAAATTACATTTACTGGCCCCTGCCCTCCACTCTCTATCCTGAAACATCCCCCTGTGTGCTCGCAGCAGCTGCCGACAGGAGAGGAGGGAAGCCGAAAGCACTGTGGGGAGGGGGATACACAGCGGGCCATACAGCAGATGGAAGGGATGCATGTGCTAGGACCAATCCACCTGCAGTGCAGCCAGAGCGAGAAAGAGGAGGAGAAACTGACAGCACTGTTGGAGGAGTCAGATGAGGATTGGTGTCGGAAAAAAAGACAGTACAGCTGGCTCTCCTGCTCAGCAGGTGATGGCCCCCCCCTTTAAACTGATGTGCCCATGCCTAGTACAGGAGGGTTGGCTGTATTGGTTAACAGCGGCCCTGGGCATAATAAGACATTAAGAAAAATAACTTTACTGAAATTTTGGCAGGGACTTTTTGAAGTTTAGTACAATTTACCCAAATTCCCATCCGTTACAGCTAATTTCAGCAAATTTATTTCAGGCTGGCTAGAAACGCATTAAAAAATAAAAAGAGTGACAATGTCACACTCTTATGCTGCGTACACACAATCAGATTTTCCATCGGAAAAATCTTGGATGGTTTTTCCGACTGAATTCCGCTCAAGCTTGGCTTGCATACACACGGTCACACAAAAGTTCTCTGAACTTTCGACCGTCAAGAACGCAAGACGTAAAACACTATGACGAGCCGAGAAAATTAAGTTCAATGTTTCCGAGCATGCGTCAAATTGTTTCCGACTGGGATTTCAATGTTCATTTAAAAGCTCTCATGCAAATAACTTTTCAAACAAGCTATCTGCATCAATTCACAATCAATATGGGTTTTAGACATGTGCATTCGTTTTCGTTAGAATGCATTTTCGTCCAAAAATCAGTTTTTTTCGTTATCGTTTTAACAAACAATAACGAAAGCGCAAGAAACGAAAACCGAAAGATCCGACATAAAAAATGCTTTATTTTCGTTTTCGTTGCGGTAAAAATTCGATACAGAGAGATTTGACATTATAGGGAAAAGATTCTACATTATAGGGAAAAGATTCTACATTATAGGGAAACGATTCAACACTATAAAAATAATAGATTCGACATTACAGAGATTAGATTTCGATTTATGAGAAAATAGATTCGATATTATTACTAGTCATACAACATTAGAATTCTTGTAGGCAGAATATTCGAGCGGAAATGTACGATTTGACGTAAAGATTCGACGTTCCGTCGAATATTCTTCTGACCATTCGTCAGAAACCAAGTATTATTGGATTTTCGGACGAAAGCTATTCCCCAACGAAAAAATAAATAAATCAAAACGATTTTCGGGAGTAACTAAATACATTTATTTTCCAAACGAAAACAAAAAAATTAAACAAAATATTCCAGTCTGCACATGTCTAATGTGTATATGGAAACGTTCATCATAGATCTTCAGTTTGTAGATTACACCAATACTGTGGATCACCAATTCCAATCGTCACAGCAGGATATCACATCAAATTAACCTCCAAACAAGATTCAGAGAAAAGGTTCAAGCAGCAGTTGCACTCCTCATGAGCACCATAGCAGGGATCTATCATTCCACTGCAGGACTCCTCCAACACAATACTGGATCTGGTCATTCACCACTGAAAAACCCAGGTCAGACTTGTATTGCCCAAAGAAAAATTAACCACTTAACCATAGCCCGATATATCCCAAAAAAGGCAATGATATGGTACTCACAAACTATATGTAAAATTGCACAAAACCACATTGCCGCCGTAGCGTGCATAACGACATCACAAGCTAGCTCCACCCAAGGCAATAGCCTGGCAAACCACGTGTTCAAGGACACCCTTGATGGATACCTGGAAGCTAATTAAAATGTAGACATACAGAATTGGGCACTGACTTACAGTAAATGTGTATTAATATTCTCCCCATCATGAGGAGGCGGTGTGGAATGAGTAATTTTTTTCCCTGAGACACCGAGAGACTGAGCGCTACACCAAGGATTGCTTCCCTTTTAGGGAGCAAAACAAATAAACTTTTTTTTTTATCGGGTACTACCTGAGACAGCTACATTCAAGATACTGACAGGACTGTTATTTTCAGTGAATTACTACAGTATACTTGGAAAGATAGATGGTATTATTAGTCGTTTAATCATGGCTTCCAAATTATAAACCTATATGGTTTTCTAAAAAGAGACATCCTGGAGAGTAGTTCTGTTTTCGAGATGCATATGTTAGCTATGATAGATGAATTTTGTAGTAAGAATTATCCTAAATGAATATACAGTATCTCACAAAAGTGAATACACCCCTTACATTTTTGTAAATATTTTATTATACCTTTTTATGTGATATCACTGAAGAAATTACATTTTGCTACAATGTAAAGTAGTGAGTGTATAGCTTGTATAACAGTGTGCATATGCTGTTCCCTCAAAATAACTCAACACAACCATTAATGTCTAAACCGCTGGTAACAAAAGTGAGTACACCCCTAAGTGAAAATGTCCAAAGTGGGCCCAATTAGCCATTTTCCCTCCCCGGTGTCTTGTTAGTGTTACAGGTTCTCAGGTGTGAATGGAGAGCAGGTGTGTTCAATTTGGTGTTCTCGCTCTCACTCCCTCATACTGGTCACTGGAAGTTCAACATGGCACCTCATGGCAAAGAACTCTCTGAGGATCTGAAAAAAAAAAAATGTTGCTCTACATAAAGATGGCCTAGGCTATAAGAAGATTGCCAAGACCCTGAAACTGAGCTGCAACATAGTGTCTAAGACCATGTCATGGTTGAGCAAAGTAGTTGAGTGCAAGTGCTCAGCATCATATCCATAGTTGTCTTTGGGAAATAGACGTATGAGTGCTGCCAGCATTTCTGCAGAGGTTGAAGGGGTGGGGGGGTCAGACCATACACCACACACTGAATCAAATTGGTCTGCGTGGCTGTCATCCCAGAAAGAAGCCTCTTCTAAAGATGATGCACCGAAACACCAAAACAATGATACACAAGAAAGCCTGCAAACAGTTTGCTGAAGACAAGACACTCTGCGATTCTGCAGTCCTAACTAAACCTGTGAAGTCTCCTCAATAGAGGCATGTAAAGACTGATGGGTAGATGAGGACAGGTGACTAGGGGTTTGTCCCCGCCTCCACCTATGCTTGGTATTGTGGTGAAGAGCACTGGAAAAAAAATGCATAATTGTATAAGGGTATCAATAAACACATCTCCATCCCTTGATTCAGATTATGCATTTTTTTCCAGTGCTCTTCACCACAATACCAAGCATAGGTGGAGGCGGGGACAAACCCCTAGTCACCTGTCCTCCATCTACCCATCAGTCTTTACATGCCTCTATTGAGAAGACTTCACAGGTTTAGTTAGGACTGCAGAATCGCAGCGAGCCTTGGCAACGGCTCTGCAGCTTACTCATGTATTTGCAAATGCGTGCAACCAATCCTCTGCTTTTAACATATACAGTTAGACAGTTGAATTTGGCTTGCTGTTTGGGTGGTAAGTAGGAGCCTGGTTATACAGTAAATGTTTACTATTTTACTTATATTACTGTTTGTTTAAAAACGCATCTCATTTAATGTCCCAAAAAAAAATATTTTTTGTATCAAATAGGGATGGAGGCGTGTGTTCTTAATATGCCTCATTTAAAGTCCCAACCCTAGTTTTCTTTACTCACAAACTTAGACGCCTAAAAACTGACTTCATCCCACCGATGTAGAGTGGGTGCATACAGTATTTACGCTGGACACATTTGGCTTTCCCATTGATTTTCCTATTCATATATGCAAATGAGGGAGATACGCTGATTCACAAATGTACTTGCGCCCGGCGCATTATTTAAGCGGTTTACGCAAGTTTTACGGTCGGCGTAAAGTTATTCCCCATAGATGAGGCGCAAACCATGCAAATGTATGGACCAGGGAACACAAGCCTACTTATTTTACGTTGGACATCTGTGAATATGGGCCGACGTGGGTCTGGCTGGGTGTAGGTTACGTTCATTGCGTACACAGTGATCCGGCGTATCTTAGGCAGTTGTTGCGACATGGTTGTACGCATGCGCACGGGGATACGTCGATGTACCGATGCATGCGCACATCATTTGCATGTGGTCACGCTTCAATAGCATGGATCACGCCCACTTTCAGCCCACTTCCACTTACGCTGGCTTACGCCTACGAATATACACTACGCCGGCGCAGAGTTGGGAGCATTTGCTTTGTGATTTCAATGCTTGCCTCTCCACGCTGTGCCGGTATAGCATAAAAGAGATACACTATGGCGGCATTAAATATGCGCCGATGTCTGTGAATCCGGGCATAACTGTATATATCTTTAGAAATGTATATTAGGAAAACATATAGACAGACATATGATGCAAGTTTTCTGTTGTAAATATTTTGTGCAGTTTCCTTAGTTATTAATAAAAGAATCAGCAAGAATAACACTGCAACTGTGAAGCCTGTCACATGTGGTTTAGTCAGTCGTAGTACAGGGTTACTGTAACATGCATCATTATCTTTTGCATTAAGTGGTAGTGGGATAAGCAGCTTCTGTTACAGTTTCTGTACATCAATGACACAGAAGGAAAATCCGGGTTATATCATGACAATACTTTTTGACATCAGTTGTTGAAAGGGCTAAATTAAGTCTGACACATTTCTGCAAGATAACTCCAATTACAAACACAATTTGTTTTAATGTCTAACACATGCACTTTACAATGTCTACCAGCAGCTTAAATTAAATTTTCATTGTCTGATGAGTGATAGATCCCACATCATCAAGCTTGTCTGTCAAACAATAAAGCAACAAATAGACTGAAACCTTTTTTTTTTTTTTTACTTTGGGATCACTGTATTAATATTTTTGTTTTAATTTGGCAAATGCTTGTCAATCAAGTTAAAAAAAATTAAAGGCAATGTCATGATTGAAATCAACAGCAACTGAATACTAGATTAGGGTATTAGCATAATCAGATGACATTTTAATTTTATGCCATCAGAAGTATCGGTACAAAGGATTCTTGAGAACTGACATGTAGGACTGGCATGTAGGACATTATATTTATCCAACACTAAAAATATCTGATCTATTTCCTCAACTCTTAATTACTTAATTTAGCAAAAAGATAAAGCCAGCTGTTTCATGATCAATAAGAGAGAAATGAATGTGGGGGGGGGGGGGGGGGTAGCTACACCTATCTGGGCTCTGATGCAGGCTGTAGTTCAGAGCCCATTGTCTCCTCACAAAAAACATTCTCTGTACACTCCAATACCTCATAAAATAAGAAGGCCAGTATGGTGGCCTGAGTTTATGTGGTTATGCTCTTTGTCGGTTCAGTGCGCGATACTACATGTCACTGGGCCAACTCTTCCCAGCTCACCTTATGTTTGTGAGTCTGCCCATTCAATCGCATTCGATATCCTCCCACCCTTTCCTTTTTCAGGTCAATTCTCAGCATATCCTTCTTCAATTAACTACCCATTACTTATCTTGGGTATGCCCCCTTTTATTGGCATACCGAACAGACCACCACGGTCTGTTTATGTTATAAGTCTTGTCGCATGTTTATGTGATCCACATCTCTCTCGGTCAGAGGGCCACGACCATAAACATAATATGCTTGTAAGCATGAAGACATCCCTAAATATTTACCATGCTGTCCTTCACTAAATATATAACGTTATGATGATGATCACTTTTGGTGTGATAAAAGAGAAAGAATCGACTATTCATAATTTACAGTGCCCAACTGTTCTTTTTCACAACATTTCCTGCGCCTTTTGCAACACCTGAACGTTTTATTAATGTAATCAAATTCACAAATACATAGAGGAGGCAAACTATATAGATTGATAAATGCTTTCACATGAATGCCTAAGTGAGATGAAAATGTAAAGCTAACGTTTAGGTGTGAATATTATCGCATAAGTAACGATGCATGTGCCATACCTGTAAGATTCCTGTATAAGCAAAAATCACTGATGCACAGCTCCTACAGCAATTGCCTTTAGCTTTTGGGTTCCATGGTGAGCAGTTGCCCTGCTTCTTAGGCCCCTTTCACACTGGGTGGGAGGTGTGTCGGCGGTAAACCATTGCTTTTTTAGCAGCGCTTTACCGCCAAATTCGCTGCGCTGTTCGGCCGCTAGCGGGGCGATTTTACCCTCTCTAGCGGCCGAGAAAGGGTTAAAAAGAGGCACTTTTTTAGCGGTATGGCCGCGGTGCCCCATTGAAATCAATGGGCAGGAGTGGTGGAGGAGCGCTATACACACCGTCCTTCACCGCTCTAAAAATGCAGCTAGCAGGACTTTTTTTTATCATACTGCTAGCGCACCGCAGACATTTAATGGGATAGAATATTGTGTGTACAAAACATCAGTTCAAACCACATATGATTATCTTCACAATTATGGCATATGTGTGGTATACTGGGAAAAAAGTATAAAAGGAAATAATCAGTTGAATGGTCCATAGTTGTAACAAAAGTACAGTAGGAGCAGTAACATAACTTACATTGCAAAAGTACACAAAAGAGAAGACTGACCAACGGGAAAACTGAGGACCGGCTTGGTCCCTTTACCACGCGTACACACGGCCGGTTTTCCCGACAGGTTTTCTCTTGGTCGAGAAAACCGGCCGTGTGTAGGGTCCCTAGCAGTGTTTCCAGAGGAAAAAAACGATGCGAATCGCAATAGGAAAATTTAGAACATGTTCTAAATTTTCTCGCCGTGATTCTCTGCGGTTTTCTCGTCCAAGAGAAAACATGACAGTTTTCCCGACGAGAAAGCCTATTTCTGACATTTGGTGTTTAAAATACATATTTTTTGCTAGAAAATTACTTAGAACCCCCAAATATTATATATATATTTTAGCAGAGAATCTAGAGAATAAAATGGTAATTGTTGCAATATTTTATGTCACACTGTATTTGTGCAGCGGTGTTTTAAACACAACTTTTTTGGGAAAAAGACACTTTCATGAATAAAAAAAAAAACGAAACAGTAAAGTTAGCCCAATGTTTTTGTATAATGTGAAAGATGATGTTACGCCGAGTAAATAGATACCATGCTTTATAATTGCATGCACCCGTGAAATGGCGACAAACTATGGTACCTAAAAATTTCCATAGGCAAGGCTTTATTTTTTTACGGTTACCAGGTTAGAGTTACTGAGGAGGTCTAGGGCTAGAATTATTGCTCTCGCTCTGATGATCACGGCGATACCTCACATGTGTAATTTGAACAATGTTTACATATGCGGGCGTGACTTCCGCATGCGTTTTCTTTGCTGCTTGAGCTTGCGGGGATGGGGGCGCTTTAAAAAAAAAATCGTATTTAAATTGCGTTTAAAAAATGTTTTATCACTTTTATTGCTGTCACAAGTAATGTAAACATCCCTTGTGACAGTAATAGGTGGTGACAGGTACTCTTTGCACTTCAAAGTATTCAGAACGCCGAAAACGGCGATTCTGAATACTGTATATTTTCTTAAATCCTGCGCCATTGGCAGCCGAGTAAACCGGAAGTGACGTTGTGACGTAGTTTCCATATTTACATTCAGGAGACTGAAACAAAGCCAGCTAGGTGCCGCAAGTGGTGCCTCATGGATCGGGTCTCCTGGTGGGACGGGAGGCCCGGTAAGAGTGGTGGAGGTGGGGATGTCCCCTCCCGCTCCTCCAGGATAACAACTGAGTAGCTTTTAGCCGCATCAGTAGTTATGACTGGAAAGCCGATTGCCCGCTCTAAAAAACTATACCGGCTAATGCAGGCATCATCCCGGTAAAACCCTGAAAGCTGAGTACGCATATGTGTGTACGCTCGGCGACAAGGAGTAAAACCATATTTTAAACAAAGATCGTTGTACTCCTTATTGTGCCCATTTCCAGTGGCTAAATAAAAAGGCAGGGTAGTGTAGGGAGGTGAATTTCTTGACTGTGGGGTTGGGGGAGGCAAATATTTTACTTTATACTTTATGGGAAAAGAAAAGGTTCACTTTAAAAGCTAATCATATTAAAGTGTATGTATAGCAAACACATTTTTTTGTGTTCTATAAATAAAAGATTAACCCCTATCAGCTAGTGTGAAGAGTTGCGCTGATCGCCTACCCACCCACTTGTGCAATCTCTGCCATTGATCGAGTTAGTGTTGCTATTCTCACACAATCCAATATGTTCTGTGAATAAAGTAGTTGAATGACCACTCCTCTGCCTATTCACAGAACACCATGCAATGTGAGATAATTTTCCCTATTAATGTGTGGCAAATACATTGGCAACTCTCCCCACACTGACAAGGACAGCAAACATATTGCCTTAAACTGATCAAATACAAACACACACTATACAATATATATATATATATATATATATATATATATATATATATATATATATATATATATATATATATAAATAAATAAATAAAATGGGCAGGATCTTCATAGCTGCAGGACTGCAGAAGGATATGGAGCTACATGACTGTATATATTATAGAGCATAAGCAGTTCATGTCTGTGATACTTTCTAAAATAAACTAGAGCATGAATGTGATATTAGGTTTATCTAGGCAAACACTTCTGAAAACCCAGAGTAAATCCATTTAAATAAGGTTAAGGTTACTTTCAAGAAAACCATAAGGACTTAAATGTAATGATGTGTGAATAAGTTTGAATGTATATGCAAGCTGGGATCATTCGATTCCCTTAAAACCACTTGCCTTTTCAGAGTCTTAAAAGGAATATCATTAAAAGTGCACTTTTTCTTTATATTCCAAAGCTTTTAAAATGTTCTTTCTTTTAGGATTTGTCAAGCTTGTATATGTTCTGTAGGAAGCTAATGAATCGAGGGGGGTCCCAATGAACAATATCATTTTCACAGCAAGCTAGCATTGCATAGTTCTGAAAACATTTTACTTTGAAACGTTTACATCTAGTCACCAAAATGTGATGGTGAAATTATTCCCAGATTACAGATAAAATGCTTTAGACTATATCCAGATTAAAATAGAGTGTCTTACTAAAAGGACCAGATTACTCCATTGCCAATTTAGAGCATGGTGCACAATCACCAACACATGATGTTACTGACAGCCAGTAACACAAATCTGTGTATAATAACAAACTGCTGCCATAGCTGCCAGTTCAAAGGCGGCCCTTGTTGCTGTCCTTGCACATTTTAATACAAAAGTGTTTTGGTGGAATAGTTTACTGTGTACTCCTAATTTGGGTTTGAACTTAACTGCTATCAGTTTAAAAGGGTGATAGTTTTCCCTTTTTAAGTATCATTTGTAATTGTACTGAGTGGCAAACTACCTTTTTTGGCTTCTCTGCCTCTAGGCTTGGCATGTCTTTCATGGCTCTGACTTTGGATATTTTAGTTTTATACTAAGACTAGCAAATTTTATTGAGTTAGGGTGGATAGCAAAAGACAGCAGGCCAGATTCTCAAAACAGTTACGGCGGCATATCTCCAGATATGCCGCCGTAATTTCAAATCTGCGCTGGCGTATGTTTGCGCTGATTCTCAAACGCAGATACATTAAAAAAATAGGCTTCTTCCGCCGATGTAACTAGCCTACACCGGCGTATAATTGTGTGCAATTATACGCTGGCCGATAGGTGGCGCTTCCGTCGATTAGCCGGAGGGGTAACTTTGCGTACACAATGTTACGTCGTTTGCGTAAATCGTTTGCAAATAGGGATTTGCGTAAGTTATGTTCACGTCTAAACCAATGTATTTGCTGTGTAATTTGGAGCATGTGCACTGGGATGCGCAGTTCAAAAAAATTTCAAAAACGTGGGGTCACAATTTTTTTACATAAAACACGCCCACCTCATTCACATTTGAATTACCCGGGCTTACGCCGGGCCATTTACGCTACGCCGCCGTAACTTAGGACGCAAGTGCTTTGAGAATATGGCACTTGCGTCCAGAGTTGTGGCGGCGTAGGGTAAATAGGATATGCTACGCCCCGCTGGCATTTACGCTAAAATACGAGAATCTGGCCCAGCAAGTCTAGTGGGGCAGTATAAATCTGGTAATTTTGCATAAGCAATAATTCTCCTAAACTGACCTTACAACATATATCAGCACCTACAGGTTCTGGCATGTATCCTTGGCTGTCTTCTAGAGCAGTGGTAATCAACCCTGTCCACAGGATCCACTAACAGGCCAGATTTTTTGTATTACCCTGGGGAGATACAGACTAGAATACTGCAATCACTGAGCAGCAAATTATATCACCTGTGATGTATTTCAGTTTTCTTGCAAACAGGGCCTGTTATGCCTCGTTTCCACTGAACGGAACAGTTCGGGTCAGTACATTTGGAACGGTTAGAATGGACCGGTCTCTTCTGGTGAGCATTTCCATTGAAAGTCGCCATACAGGGTTTAGAAAAAATGCCTAGGGTGTCCACCAATCAGTGGAATGTATTGTAGGTCCGCCCTAACCGAACCGTTCCATTTTCTATGGCCCCACATCTGAAGCAGGACCCTAAATGGTGTGGTACGGTTCGGTCTTATGGCACACTTCATAATGGAAACACCCAAAATAGCATTATTACTGCTCTGGAACATGATGCTTTTAGGAAAATAATGTAGTAGCAGAGATCTTACTTGACTCTTGCAGTCAAGACTGCAAATATCATTTGTGACTATTATAATAGTGTTATTTTTTATATTACTTTATACATAAAGTTCACAAAAAAAGCCTGTTGTCAAAATGATTTGGGTTTCCAAAAACTGCATGTTTACATTTGATAGTGATAGTGTAGAGACTACTGCATGTGTTGTACTTGTATCTAACTAATAAATTCATCATTATATTTGTAGTATTTGTCTACTTGTTGTGTAAACTACTTTTGGTGCCATAGCAAAGCAACAAAGATCCATGATAGCAACTATCCAAGTAGCAAAAACAGCTGTTTGACATTAATTACATCATACTTCCATAGAAAATAATATATTAGCAATTGTTTAATCAACTCAGTCAGTTAGTGCCATGGATATTTGCTTCTTTCCTTTTGGAATCCGTTTGAAGCTTAGCTCAAAGCACAAAGCAATTATGTAACTCATCAAAACCAAAAGGACCACTGATTGGCTGCTACAGGTAACTACACAACACAAGAATAAAACTGTGGCATGCAAAAGGCAAAGAAATTGAGTTGATGCTTACAGTATGGTCTCAAACATGAGCTTGTATTTGGGTGACAATTTGAAATTCAGATGGTATTAAAATTATTTTACCAATCCTTTATGCCCTTAAAAATACCGAAATAACATTTAAATAATTAAGCCCATATTTCAAGAATACAGTACTGAATTTTTACATTATTTAACCAGTTGCCGACCGCCCGCCGTCATATTACTGCGGGACGGTGTCACTGCTGGGCGAGAGCCCGTAGCTATACGTCCGCTCTTTAGCGGCCGCTAGGGGGAGCACGCGCGTCCCCGCTCGCCCCCGAGTCCCGCGCGCCTGCCCGGCGGGTACGATCGCCACCGGGCATGCATGCTCGTTCGTTACAGAGCGGGGAATATAACAAAACATTGTAATAAATAAATAACGGATGAAGCCATAAAATGATATTTGACTTCATCGGCAATATTATAAATCTGCCAGTTCAAAACATTAAAGCTTGTGGTACAAGAAACTTCAGATTAAAGTTAGGGAAAATTATGTTGCATACAATATAAATCAGTTGTGGTATAGCACAGCAGGAGTACAAGACAACCCATCTCTTTCTCAGATGACTGAGACAATGTGGATCTCATGCAAACCCTCTAAGAAGCATGAAGTATTCGCACATATTGTGACAGTGGGAAAACACACTGTTATAATTATCTGTTCAATCATGAACAACACTTTTGGGTCACATGTTTGCCTTTGTGGTTTTACTTGATCTGATTGTAATTCTTACCTATAAATTAGAAGCACTATCAGCATTATGTGTTATCACTTTAGATTTGTTAACGGCTCTGCATGTTGCCTGTTAGGTTCCTATGATTTGTGATAAATGCTTTATTGTCTATTAGACAAGCAAACAAATCTCCTGCGCTCTGGTGTATCGCAATTCTGGGTATGCCAGTGTGGTCTAGTGGCAAAAGCCTGGAGTCTTGCAGCCCTCCACAGAACAAAAGGGTGTTCATAAGCTGAAATTAAAAAGAGAAAAGAAAGGAGGGCGCACCGACCTTGTGCATTACCACTTAAAAGTTTAATAAACAAAATAAAAAAGCAATGGTCCTACTCACAAACAATCTGAAGTAAGCGCTTTTTAAAACAGCTAGGACTGGAACCTCGCGGCACCTGCCAGTCAAACCTTTGATATCAATGTGGCTGACGCGTTTCTTTGAGGAAGGGGGCACGCCCCAGAAACGCGTCAGCCACATTGATATCAAGGGTTTGACTGGCAGGTGCCGCGAGGTTCCAGTCCTAGCTGTTTTAAAAAGCGCTTACTTCAGATTGTTTGTGAGTAGGACCATTGCTTTTTTATTTTGTTTATTAAACTTTTAAGTGGTAATGCACAAGGTCGGTGCGCCCTCCTTTCTTTTCTCTTTTTTCTTTTCTCTTATTGTCTATTAGGCATGAGCTTCGAGTTCGAGTCGAACTACTCGAACATTGCCTGTTCGCCGAACAGCGAACAATTTGGGATGTTCGCGGCAAGTTCGTGTGAACTTTTTTTTTTTTTTTTTTTTGTGAACTTTAGAACCCAGTTAAAGTTTATGGGACTTGAACGTTTGAAATCTAAAGTGCTAATTTTAAAGGCTAATATACAAGTTATTAACATAAAAAGTGTTTGGGACCCGTGTCCTGCCCCAGGGGACATGTATCAATGCAAAAAAGAAGTTTTAAAAACTGCATTTTTTTCCGGAGCAGTGATTTCAATAATGCTTAAAGTGAAACAGTAAAAGTAAAATATTCCTTTAAATTTCGTACCTAGGGGGGTATATAGTATGCCTGTAAAGTAGCGCTTGTTTCCCGTGCTTAGAACTGTCCCTGCACAAAATGTTTTTTTCTGAAGAAAAAAAAGTCATTTCAAATTGCTTGCGGCTATAATGAATTGTTGGCTTCCTGCAATACAGAGAAAAGTCATTAATAAAATTCAATTACCAGGCCCTTCAGGTCTGGTATGGATATTAAGGGGAACCCCATGTCCCCGTGTCAAATTAAAAAAAAATTACGTGGTGTTTCCCCCAAAATCACTGCTCCCGGAAAAACATCAGTTTTTAAAACTTTTTTTGCATTGATACATGTTCCCTGGGGCAGGACCCAGGTCCCCATACACTTTTTAGGACAATAACTTTGTTATCCTTTAAAATTAGAACTTTAGATTTCAAACGTTCGAGTCCCATAGACTTATTACAGGGTTCTAAAGTTCACACAAACTTTTGGTCTGTTCGCAGGTTCTGGTGACAACCGAACGGACGGGGTGTTCGGCTCATCCCTATTGTCTATGGAATAAACATTACTTTTAGGTTGGAACTCAGGTGCACCTTTCTGGGTGTGCGATCTTTCTTTACCAACAAAATAATTGAAACGTAAGAAATAATTAAACCCCTTCTCTTTTCAGTTATATAGCCTATTTTTAATTGTCCGTTTTGATGCAGCATAACTCTTGCATTTCACTGCAAGAAATTACATGTCTAGTAGGGATAAGCTGAACGTTCCCCCACTCGGTCTTGTTGCAGGTTCTGTGAACATGACTCAAATTCAGATGCCATTGAAGTCAATGGGAGCCATATATTAGAAATCAATCATTACCATTACCATGGGCAAGAGATTGTCAAAAGAAAGGCATTAAACAAAATGAATACATTTATCATTCAGCGTCTTTTCAGGCAGCTTACAGGGCAACATTAAAAATACTAAAATTCTTCAAAATACATTCTTAGCTGATGCTCTAAAACTGTATGTGCTTTCACAGAACATTTCAATTCACAGGGACAGCACCAGTGGCATCACATAACTTGTATAATAGTTTAATTGTATTTATTTTTTTATAATTCATTGGCATAAATACAGGAGCAGCAATCCAATATAGTGGATTTCCAAAAGAAAGGGGGCATTATTGGATAGTTTTCAGCAATGATTTTAGCAGTCATAGACCATCATTGATTACTGAGTAGCAGGAACACTATTTCTAAAATCTATAACAAAATTAAGCTAATGCAGCTTCATACAAATTGCCAAACAGTGTCAAAACAACTCACATATCATAGCTTGTGATCTTCTTTTCAGTACCACATTGTATTGTGTACAAAATGTCAACCCAAAGTAGACCAAAACCCCTTAGTCCCCTTTCACACTTATACGACTTGTCCCACGATTTTGGACTGCAAAATCCTATGACAAGTCATTCTCCATGATTTTCAATGAACACCATTCCTACTAGCACGACTAATGCCGCATACACACGATCACTTTATGTGATGAAAAAAAATGACGTTTTTAAAAACGTCAATTTCATTGACCGTGTGTAGGGGAAAACGTCGTTTTATGTCTTGTAAAAAACGACAAAAAAAAAATTGAAGCATGCTTCAATTTTTAGTGTCGTTTTTCAAATGTCGTTTTTTGTTTCACAAAAAGTCACAGTGTGTAGCAAAAAACGTTGTATAAAACAACGTTTTTCAACCCGCGCATGCCCAGAAGCTAGTTGTGAAGAGAGCTTCAATGGAAAAGAGTGGTGAACGTAACCTCACTTTGCTAGAGCATTGTGAAAAAAATGATGGTGTGTATGCAACATCGTCTTTGAAAATTGAAGTTTCAAAAACGTTGTTTTTTACTTCACAGAAAACGTTGTTTTTTTCATCACATAAAGTGATCGTGTGTACGCGGCATTAGTCGTGCCGACTTCAAAGTAGTCCCTGCACTACTTTGGTACAAATTCCATGCAAGTTATTGTCCATAGACCTCAATGTTAAACCCTCAAGTAGCATGCAAATCATACCTGACATTCACTTCCTGGTTATTCCCTCAGGAACAATGTGCTCCAAACAGGTAAAAAAAAGAGATGTCCTCGATAATGAGCAAATCATTAGATTTATCCGAGAGTGCCCAGCTATTTATAATTTTTGTGACCCAAACTACAAAGACAAGATAAACTACAAAGACAATATCCCACTGACCACCAATGAAGGGGACATTCTTCCCACTGATCACCAATGAAGGGGACATTCTTCCCACTGATCACCAATGAAGGGGACATTCTTCCCACTGATCACCAATGAAGGGGACATTCTTCCCACTGATCACCAATGAAGGGGACATTATTTCCACTGATCACCAATGAAGGGGACATTCTTCCCACTGATCACCAATGAAGGGAACATTCTTCCCACTGACCACCAATGTAAGAAGCATTCTTCCTACTGACCACCAATGTAAGGGACATCCTTCCCACTGACCACCAATGTAAGGAACATTCTTCCCACTGATCATCAATGTATGGAACATTCTTCCCACTGATCATCAATGAAGGGAACATTCTTCCCACTGACCACCAATGTAAGGGACATTCTTCCCACTGATCACCAATGTAAGGAACATTCTTCCCACTGACCACCAATGAAGGGAACATTCTTCCCACTGACCACCAATGTAAGGGACATTCTTCCCACTGATCACCAATGTAAGGAGCATTCTTCCCACTGACCACCAATGTAAGGGACATCCTTCCCACTGACCACCAATGTAAGGAGCATTCTTCCCACTGACCACCAATGTAAGGAGCATTCTTCTCATTCTTCATTATAGAGGACCCAAAATTGACCCCTATCTTCACGATTGCCAATGATGAGATGTACCCAATATCGATGTCTTCTTCACCTCCACTTCTCCTCCTCTTCTTCCTCATGCACTGCTACTGCTGCAGCAGCAATGACAACTGCCGTGGCAGGAAAAGGAATTGTCTCACACCATGTATGTTTTCATTGGTTAATGCCAAAGTTGTGGCAAAGTCGAAGTTGTACTGATCCCAAATCGCGGAAAAATCGAGGCCACAAAATCGCGGCAAAATCGCCTTAAAGCCACAAACCCACATGAGGCAGTTTTTAGGGCACACCAAAAAAAACACAGTGTTAAGTTTCAGAGACAACAGCCAAACATATAACATCATTTGAGGCCCAGGGCAGCAACGTAAAAAGGAGAAATAAGTCAAAATTATCAAGAAATAATACAACATTCATAAATATTGTATAGACTAGCTATGCATTATGCAAGCATTTAAACTTGGCTACTATGTTAGATGAAGAGACAAGGCATATGTCATTCTGAAAAAAATTCAGCTTTTATGTCACAGTCAAGACCCATAAATATTTAAAAATATGCTGTACACCATGTAAGTGTTTTTTTTAGGCCACAAATAAGACAGAGAGCCTTGACAGGTGTATATACAGTTTTCCAGAGTCACAAGCCAAAAACAAACAAAAAGCAGAACTTCTTTTGTGGGCAGTATGTACTGCTTTTTAGCTATAATGCTATGTAAGTGGGATAAAGTATTCATCTTAATATAAGAAATAACAGTGTATTTTTAGGCTGAACATTAAACACCAAAACATTTTACAGATTTGCACCACAGTTATTAAGCTTTTTTGGACAGTCTGCAATTTCTTAGAGACTTAGGCTTATTGCATCTGGAAAGAAAAATGTGTCCGTTTAAAATAAAGTAAAAAAAAAATACAGATTTGCAGCACACCTTTTAAAGTGCTACTAAAGGTATTTTTTTTATTATTATTAAAATAAGAAACATGTTCTACTCACCTGCTCTGTGCAATAGTATTGCATATAGTGGCCATGATTCTCCTTTTCTCAGGTCCCCTACCGGTGATCTTAGCTCCTCTTCTTCTGTGGGTGTCCCCATAGCAAGCCTTTGGTTATGGAGGTACACAGTGTCTGTTAACCCCTGTGCTGTGTGTCTAAGCTGTGCTCCATAGGTACACACACACTGCCCGCCCACCCCTTTCTCCTCTCCTCCTCACTGTATATGATTAACAGCAACCAATGGCTCCTGCTGTTTTTGGAGGCCCTGTGTGAAGAGGAAGAGAGGGGAGAAGAAATGCAGCCATGCACAGTGCTGGATCACGTCTCCCTTCTTTTTCCCTTCACATAGGGAAGGGGGGGGGGGCAGAGAAATATAAAAAGATTTTTACCTTAACCACATCAATACAGGGTACTTATACACCTTCCTGCCTAGACCAATTTTCAGCTTTCAGTGCTATCATATTTTTAATGACAAGTGTGTGGTCAGGCGACGCTGTGCCCAAACAACATTTTTTCTTTTTTTCCCACAAATAGAGCTTTCTTTTGGTGGTATTTGGTCATCTGTGGTGTTTTTATTAGTGTTACAAATAAAAAAAAAGACCAAGAAAAAGGTTTTCTTTGTTTCTGTTACAAAACTTTGTAAATAAATGTGTTTTCTCTTTCACTGATGGGCACTGATGGGCACTGATAAGGCAGTACTGATTGGCACTTATATTCAATACTGATAGGCAGAGGCACTGATAGGTGTCACGGATAAGCAGCACTGATAGATGGCACTGATATACAGCACTGTCGGCCACTGATAAGTGGCACTGGTGGGCCCTCATAGGCGGCACTGATGGGCAGTCATAGGTGGAACTCAGAGGCTCTTTACCTCGATCAGAGATGTGGTGTGTCAGACTTACACACCACCGATGACCACACCACGCACCCCTGTGGGTGCACAATTTTGGTTTATTTTGCTGGATGTCATATGATGTCCAGTCAGGATAAGGAAACCACTTCCGGCTGTCATTTTGTTATATGGTGGGCGGGAAGTGGTTAATGAATAGAATGCATTAAGGTAAAAAATGTTTTTAGCTTTAGTATCAGTTGAAGCCTTTCTTGGATAGATATCAATGTATGAGGGATATGAGGGAGAGAGCAAGCACATTGCATTTGGAAATAATTTTTTTTTTTTTATAATGTCTAAAATTGTCCATATATTACAGACTTGCACCACAGATCATAAGCCTGTATGAACAGGCTACAATATCTGATTGACTAAGCATCTGGAAATAAAAAATAGTGTCTTCATTGACTTCATTTATAGACTGAGGAGATAAATATTTACAGCTCACTATCACAATTATTAAGCTTTTCTGGACAGGCCACAATTTCTTATGGATTGAGCAGGAATATTGCATCTGGAATAAAAAAAACTGTGTCTATTTTGTTTCAAATTTAAAAGAAAAAAAATGCACAAGCTTTCGGCAAACCCTGGAAGCCTGTATTAGATATGCCACAATTTACAAGAGAGAGGACAAGCACATTGCTTGTAGAAGTCAAAAAGATAGTGTCTTGTTTCAGAGATTAAGGCGGAGTTCCACCAAAAAATGGAACTTCCGCTTATCCCACTCCTCACCCTCTTACATGCCACATTTGGCATGTAATTTTTTTGGGGGGGGAGTGGGGGCTTCAGGAGGAGTGGGACTTCCTGTCCCACTTCCTCCTTCCGCCGAGGGGCTGGTAAGGCGATTAAGCTTAATCGCCTTATTGCAGCCCCTCCCTCTATTCGATCGCCTGTCCAATGGGACGGCGCAGTGCCGGGTAGTGCCGCTCGCTCATGCGCAGTGGGTGCCCGGCCGTGAAGCCGAAAGCTGTCACGGCCGGGTGCCCACAGTAGCAATGAGGATGCCGGCCGGGGAGGGGGGGAGCGGAGCGGAGCCCTGGCCAGCGCGTTGCTTGAACGCTGGAGCAGGTAAGTGTATGTTTATTAAAAGCCAGCAGCTACACTTTTTGTAGCTGCTGACTTTTAATTAACTTAAAATTTGGCTGGAACACCCCTTTAAGGATATAAAAAAAATATTGATTCACACAACAGATATTATACTGGTATGTTCAGACTGCAATGTGATTGTGTGGGCATGTTGCATCTGAAAATTTAAAAAATTGTTTGCTTTTGTGTTAGATTAAAAAAAATATGAATACATTTTTTTTATGTCACAATGTACAGTATAAGATTTCCTATTATCTGTGCCATGTCTTGCCACACAGAGTTAATTCAGCTCTGAGCAATCCTCTTTTATTGGTCAGTGAAATACAACAGACTTCCAGATAAAAACCAAAGTCCTTGCTTCTGAAAAAAAGTGCACAATTCACATCCCCTCCCCTGTGTTTTGATTTAATGTTTTCAAAATACGGGGTGAGTCACAGTTCAGTGCCATGAGAAAACAGTCATCAGATTATACATGGATCTGGAGGGAAGAGGAGATGGCAGCTTGAAAAAAGGAATTATTTTCTTGTTTCCAAGAATGAGTCGTAGCAGCACAGATTAGCACTACAGGCTGCTTTTTGTCATCATAAAAAAATTAAGTACTGTATGTCTGCCTGGACAGAGGATAGAAACAATATAAAGACTAACAACACAGGGCCAGATCCATAGAGAGAGTATGCCGGTGTATCTACTGATACGCCGGCGTACTTCAAATTACCCGTGTCGTATCTTTATGACGGCATCTGGGTTCGATCCGACAGGCGTACGCCTTCGGATCGTAGATGCAATACTTAGGCGTCCGCTGGGTGGAGTTCTGGTCGTTTTCCGCGTCGAATATGCAAATGAGCTATTTCCGCCCGTCGCATTCTCTTACAGCGTCTCTAGTCGTATTTTTCTGGCGTATAGTTAAAGCTGCTTTTTTGCGGCTTATAGTTAGACTTGCCATGTTAATTATGGCCGTCGTTCCCGCATCGAAATTTGAATTTTTTTTTATTTTTGCGTAAGTCGTCCGTGAATAGGAATGTATGTAAATCACGCTAGTAAAAAAAATAACGTCGTTGCGACGTAATTAAGCGCACGGTGGGAAATTTCTGAACGGAGCATGCGCAGTGCGGGGACGCGCTTCATTTAAATGAAAACACGCCCCCTACCCACCCAACTTAAATTCCGCGGCGTTGCGCCACTTGAGATACACTACGCCGCCGTAACTTACGTGGCAAAATCTTTATGGATAAGAACTAAAGCCAGGTAAGGTACGGCTGCATAGCGTATCTCAGATACGGTGCGCCGGGGCAGATCTTTGTGGATCTGGCCCACAGCTTTTATACCCTTTTAGAAGTGGCAATATTGTTGCGGTAGAGAGCAGATAGATTGCATTTAGAAAAAAAAAATCAATTTGTATTTAAAATTTAAGACAGAAGAATGTAAATTGTTTCAAGTACATTTTGTCTTTTTTAGGATAGACTTCTATTTTTAAGGGAAAAAGCAGGCAGATTTCATCAATAAGTACACAAGTAGGTAGAATCTTTGTAGACATAATATAAGTATTTCAGACACAGGTTTAAAAAATTGCACATAATTTCAGAACAGCATATGATCATTTTTCATAGAAGATATATTTGGAGGCAGGGTTGGCTTCTTTCAGCCAGAAATATGAATGAAAAATACATTTTTCTAGAAAGACTATATGCAAAGCATATAGATTGGTTAAACAAATTCTTATCCATTTTAATAGGGGTAATCTTGGAGACAGTGAAGAGTCCAAATTTAACATTTAAAGAAGAAGAAATCAAAGTTTTTTTTTGTTTGTTTTTTTAGAAACCATGTGTAATTTGTACAGATTCGCTTAACAGAATATCATCATTTTCCATAGGGACAGTTTGGGAGGCAGACAGTTGAAAATGGATTGTTTTCAAAAGCATTTTATAAATTAAATTGAATTATTTGCTTAACTGAATCACATTGTACACATTTGGTGCAAATACTCTCCCCCTGTTTATTGGAATGCAATTTGGGAGTCAGGGAGTAAACATTTATCAGGCAGAAATTTGAAAATGTAGTTCTTTAAAAAAATTAAAGGCCATTTGAAGTGCAGGTGGTACACAAGTTAGCATTTTCACTTTCATTTTAATGCATGAATTGTTTTATTCAGTGTAAGTGCAATTTTGTACACATGTATTCATTAAACCTATCTTCTCTACATGTGATAGAGCCAGGAGTCCACTTTCCATGGGTCCTTTATATGGGTCTTTTGTCAGATACAATTGGAAAGCCTAAGTCCAGAGTTTGATGTAAAAGCCGGCCAATTAATAATAAAAAAGGTGGTGTTTAACTTCCTGTAATAGGTGTCATGAATTTCTGATGAGTGAGCTGTACACCCATTACCTTGGTGGAGAGGAAAAGCGTAATCACTATTCCTGTGTTAGATTTTAATTTCTGGATTTATATAGTGGACTTATTTGCATTAGTTTTTTTATGGAAATTTTTCATTTGTATGTATGTTGAGTGGTGAGTGAGTTGCACATTCACATTATTTTGGTGGAGAGAAAAAAAGGGATTTTTAAATACAGCTTACCTGTAAAATCCTTTTCTTGGAGTACATCACGGGACACAGAGCGGCATATTCATTACTATATGGGTTATATGGAGTACCTTCAGGTGTGGACACTGGCAATCTCAAACAGGAAGTCCCCTCCCTATATAACCCCCTCCCCTAGAGGGAGTCCCTCAGTTTTGTAGCAAGCAGTATGCCTCCCAAAAATGTTCCCCAAAAGAGGGGTGGGAGCTCTGTGTCCCGTGATGTACTCCAAGAAAAGGATTTTACAGGTAAGCTGTATTTAAAAATCCCTTTTTCTTTCTCGTACATCACGGGACACAGAGCGGCATATTCATTACTATATGGGATGTCCGAAAGCAATGCTTTAATGAGGGGAGGGAGACATCTTCTCAAACGAGATTTAATTTAGAGGTATACTCAAATAATAATAATAAATCCAACTTAGTCAAGAAAAAACTTCTTTTTTTTTTTTTTTTCTTTTTTTTACAACCAAGGGTGCCCCTGATCCCGAGGATCTTAAACTGCAGCCTGTAGTACTGCCTGTCCAAAGGCAGAATCCGCATTCCTTCTCACGTCTAGTTGATAAAACTTTGTAAACGTGTGGACTGATGACCACGTCGCCGCCTTGCATATCTGAGCCATAGAGATCTGATGGTGTGCTGCCCAGGAGGCGCCCATGGCCCTGGTAGAATGGGCCTTTACCGACAAAGGAGGAGGCAACCTCTTCAAACCGTAGGCCTGAATGATTAATTGTCTAATCCATCTCGAGATGGTGGATTTTGCAGCTGCCTGCCCCTTCTTGGGGCCATCTGGTAGAACGAACAACACATCTGTTTTCCGGATCTTTTCTGTAGCCTTAAGATAGGCCTTCATGGCCCGGACAATATCCAAGGTATGCAGCAACCCCTCCTTTCTAGATGTGGGTTTTGGAAAGAAGGATGGAAGTACCAAATCCTGGTTCAAGTGAAAATTGGATATAACCTTTGGTAGAAAGGAAGGATGGGGCCGGAGAACTGCCCTGTCCTTATGTAGAACGAGATATGGTTCCTTACACGATAAGGCTGCTAACTCTGACACTCTCCTGGCCGAAACTATGGCGACCAAGAATACCAACTTTCTTGTCAGTAAAACTAAAGGAATCTCAGCCAACGGCTCAAAGGGTTGTTTCTGTAGAGTGGACAGGACAAGATTTAAGTCCCATGGACAAATTGGTGACTTGACAGGAGGATTAATACGCAAGACCCCCTGTATGAAGGTCTTTACCAGCGAGTGGGTGGCCAGCGGCCTCTGAAACCACACTGACAGAGCTGAAATCTGTCCCTTGATTGTGCTTAATGCCAGGCCTTTATCCACTCCTAGCTGGAGAAAACTTAACACCCTATCAATGGTATATTTGCGGGAATTCCATCTTTTGGATTCACACCAGCCTACGTAGTTCCTCCACACCCTGTAATAAATCACCCTGGAGGCCGGCTTTCTAGCCCTAATCAGGGTAGGAATTACCTGCCTAGACAGACCTCTACCCCTGAGAATCAGGGATTCAGCCTCCAGGCCGTCAAATTTAGACGCTGTAATGTAGGGTGGAGAATCGGGCCTTGTGAGAGTAGGTCTGGTCGTAGAGGAAGAGTCCAAGGGTCTCCCACTGCCATCTTCAGGACTAGTGAGTACCATGTCCTCCGGGGCCAAGCTGGAGCTACTAGAATGACTGGCTTGTGCTCCACTCTGATCCTGCGCAACAGGCGAGGAAGTAACTGTAGCGGAGGGAATGCATATAGAAGTTTGAATTGATGCCAAGGGCAAACCAACGCATCGGTTCCGCAGGCCATAGGGTCCCTCGCTCGAGACACGAACCTGTCTAGTTTCTTGTTGAACCTGGATGCCATTATATCTACGTCTGGCATTCCCCACTTCTGGCAGATTGTCTGAAAGACCTGGGGATGCAGAGACCACTCCCCTGGCGACAGAATCTGGCGACTTAAGAAGTCTGCCTGCAGGTTGTCCACTCCGGGAATGAATATCGCCGAAATGCAGGGTACATGAACCTCTGCCCACTGAAAAATCAAGCTCACCTCCCTTTGAGCGGCCTGACTCCTGGTTCCCCCTTGGTGGTTTATGTATGCCACCGCTGTGGCATTGTCTGACTGGATTCTCACCGGGGACCCCTGTAATCTGGAGGTCCATGCCAGGAGGGCTAGGCGAGCAGCTCTGATCTCCAAGATATTGATGGGGAGCTGCCTCTCTGTTTCCACCCAAGTTCCCTGGCGAGAGAACCCCTCGAAGACCGCCCCCCAGCCTGCCAGGCTGGCGTCTGTGGTAACTACCTTCCAGACAACAGGGCTGAAGGATCTTCCCTTTAGAAGATTCTGAGGGTTCAACCACCAGGCCAGGCTTTGTCGGACCCTTGATGATAGCGTCAAAGGGGACTCTAAGGCATGTGCTCTCTTGCCCCAGGCTGCTAGAATGGCTGCCTGTAGGACGCGAGTGTGGATCTGAGCGTATGGTACTGCCTCGAACGTGGCCACTAGCTTGCCTAGTAATCGCATACACAGGCGAATAGTTGGTTTTTTCTTGCTTAGAACCAACTGAACCAACCCCTTGATAGCCTCGATCTTTACAAGGGGCAGGAACACCCTTTGCTGTTCTGTGTCTAACCTCATGCCGAGGTATTCCAACTGCTTTGTAGGCTGGAACGCTGACTTTTCCCGGTTTAGGACCCAGCCGAACCCTTCGAGGTACTGAACCGTGAGGTTTACTGCCTGTTGCAGACACGGCCGTGAGTGATCTATGATTAAAAGGTCGTCCAAGTATGCTAGGACTGTGACCCCTTGGATCCTTAGATTGGCTAAAACTGGGGCTAGGATCTTTGTGAATACCCGGGGGGCCGTGGCTAGCCCGAAGGGGAGCGCCCTGAATTTGAAGTGTCGCTGCCCCACCGCGAAGCGTAAAAATCTTTGATGCGACTGAAAGATTGGTACATGAAGGTAAGCATCCTTTATGTCTATGGAAGCCAGAAAATCGTCCCTCTGGAGCGTGGCGACTGCTGACCGGATGGATTCCATCCGGAAGGAACGAACCCTTAGGTAACCGTTTAAACTCTTTAGGTCCAAGATTGGCCTGACATCGCCGTTGGGCTTTGGTATGACAAAGAGATTGGAATAGAAACCTAGCCCTTGCTCTTGGGCTGGCACCTCTATTATTACGTCCTGGCAAAGCAGGTGATCCAAAGCTGCCAGCATCGAGGCCTTCTTTGCTGGATCCTTTGGTAGCCTTGACTCTTGAAAATGAGGCGGAGGAAAGTTTAGAAACTCCAGTCTGTAGCCTGCGGTTACAGACGCCCGGACCCATTTGTCGGGGATCTTGGCTTCCCAAACTTCTGAGAAGAAACGAAGCCTTCCCCCCACCCGCGAGAGTGGGGGCGCCCCTTCATAAGGCAGACTTAGGGGCTGTCTTTGTCGGCTTGCGATACCATGGTCTCTTACCCCCAGGGGCCTGTCCCTGCGATCTACTGTTAACGTTGGATCGTGCAGGCGGCCGTCGATACTGCCTGGAATTTGAGGGCCCTGAGACAGGAAAGAGCTGCCTCTTAAATGTAGGACCCCGGAATGTCTTTTTGACCGGTAAAAGGGTACTTTTGCCACTTGAAATAGTCTGAATGTATTTATCCAGATCCTCCCCGAAGAGTCGTCCTCCATGGAAGGGAAACCCTGCCAGAAGCTTTTTGCATGGGGGCTCCGCCGCCCAGTTCTTCAACCATAAGAGCCTTCTCATGTGCACCAAAAATAGTGATAAACGAGAGGCCTGCTGGATGGAATCCTTTATAGCATCTACCGCAAAACACAGAGCTCTGGGAATGTCAGAAAACTCTTCTGCCTGTTGGGTAGGCATGTTTTTTCAAACATACAGCGACCCCAAACTTAGTTTGCCAGCCTCCAACCTGTTGCAAAAAGGGGGATTTTTTGGCTTAACAGAAAGGCATTGGAACAAAGTCCAGCATGTACTACCCCTCTTCCGCCACCGGGAGTCACTGTTCTGCCGCTCTGCGTCCTCTCCCTTTGAGATCAGCCTCAGACTGAGCACTGACTATGGCCTGCTGATCTATAACAGCACAAGGCGCGTCCCTGATGACGCTGCAGGCACGCCCCCCCCCCCGCCCTCCCCTCCGAACGGCGCGAAAAAAGTCTATAAGACGTGCGCGCGCACGCGCGCGCGCGTATGCCGGAGCAGGAAGAACATGGAGGAGCCGCGCTGCTGGAGACCCAGGACTGCAGTACCAGGCGGCAGATTCAAACCCCCGGCCAGGTAGGACTCTCCAAAAGGCCCCCTAGGGATCCTTACTAGCCCTAGGAAGAAAGCAGCAGGTAGCTAGCAAACACAATTCTTAGACAGGGGAACCTAGTGATGGGGGAAATGGGATCATCCTGTCTTCTCAGACATAGTGAGCAAGGTTGCCAATGCAGAGCATACTTAGGCTACCCCCCTTTTAGGTTACCCCGGAGAGCCTGCTGTCGAACCAAGTCCCGCAGGTTCCCCTCTTACCTGCTCCATGCTGCAGGATGTTTGTCTAGCAAAACGATCCAATCTTCTCCCATCTCCGTGGGTAGCGTAATAGACCTTCAGGCCCTGGGGTCCTATGAAGGTACCCACTGTCCTGGACCTATATAGCACCCTGGCAAACAGGAACTTTTGGTCTTTACGAACTCCAAGTCCTGGGCCCAGGGTCCAGCCCTCCAAAGAGGAGCATTATAGGCAAAACCCCACGGTTTGGGGCCCGGGTACTGTCCACTTTGGCACTGAGGCTCCTTGGACAGATCCGGTTAGCCCGCCCTTAATCCCAAGGATGTGGAGCAAAGCTATTCCGTGACCAACACCTAAGACACTGGTGAAAAAACTGAGGGACTCCCTCTAGGGGAGGGGGTTATATAGGGAGGGGACTTCCTGTTTGAGATTGCCAGTGTCCACACCTGAAGGTACTCCATATAACCCATATAGTAATGAATATGCCGCTCTGTGTCCCGTGATGTACGAGAAAGAATGCATGAACATTCTTTGGTGTTATATTTTGTTAATACATATCTTTTAACACCAGTCTTTGCATTTTTCATGGTTTATGTGATTTGTTATTATTGCTAGAAAAATATGTGTTATATTGGACTTTCTCTTTGTAGTATAAAATAACAGTATTTATTACAAAAAGTATAAAAAATATATATACAATCATGTATAACCCTTCCCACACCTAGCAACTGTATTTTTCATTTGAGTCCATCTGATCATCCCCCACAGAAAACTACCCTTTGTTCCACTTGACCCTCTCTTCTAGATTGTAAGCTCTTAAGAGCAGGGCCCTCTGATCCCTCCTGTATTGATTTGTATTGTGAATGTACTGTCTTCCCTGATGTAAAGTGCTGCACAAACTGTTTGCGCTATATAAATCCTGTATAATAATAATAATCATAATAATAATAATAATGTATATATGCTCTCATTGGATGACATTCGCCATGTAATAGAACAATGTTTCTCAACCTCAGTCCTCAAGGCACCCCAACAGGTCTTTTTCTCAGGACTTCCCTCAGATGAAACAGCTGTGGTAATTACTAAGGCAGTAAAACTGTTTAAATCACCTGTGCAAAATAATGGAAATCCTTTAGGCTGGGTTCACACTTGTCCTACAAACGCTCCGACATTGGGATCTCATGTCGCATGACGTGTGAAAATCAATGTTTCCTTATGAGAGCCGTCTTAACTGATCCAACACAAGTCTGTCCGACTTTGAAAATGCTCCCTGTACTACTTTGGTCCGACATTGATCCTACTTCACTCAATTGAATATCATTGAAGTCAGACCAAAGTAGGAGTCTTGTCCTTATCAGACATCCGACATGTGATTACAGCAGCAGTAAAAGGAATTTATCTCACTCTGGGATTGTTTTGATTGGTAAAAGATTGGTCAAAGCCTTAGGCTGGGTTCACACTATACTACACGACAGCAGTACAACTTTCATCCTACTTTGCTCTCCGATTTTTGTCCTTCATTGGTCCTACACTGATCCTACATTGGTCCTACATCCATCCAACTTTCAAGAACAGGATACTACTTTGAACCGACTTTGTGATAGTCTGACTTGTTTTTTGACCAATCAAAACAATCCCAGAGTGAGATAAATTCCTTTTACTGCTGCTGTAATCACATGTCGGATGTCTGATAAGGACAAGGCTCCTACTTTGGTCCGACTTCAATGATATTCAATGGGCTAAAGTAGGATCAATATCGGAGCAAAGTAGTACAGGGAGGGTTTTCAAAGTCGGACCGACTTGTGTCGGATCAGTTAAGATGGCTCTCATAGGGAAACATTGATTTTCACAGGTCATGCGACATGAGCTCCCAATGTCGGAGCGTTTGTAGGACAAGTGTGAACCCAGCCTAAAACATGACCTGTTGAGGCGCCTTGCTGACTGGAGTTGAGAAACACTGTAATAAAACACAAACACGTCTTTGCTAAATGTTCCATATATGTTAGTTATGAGGATATGAGCACGCGATTACTAATTTATTTTCATACACAATTGTTTTTTTTGGAAAATGATGGACCCTTTTTAAGTATAAGGTTGTCTGTATAAAAGTTCATGGGCTCAATGTCAAATAATAAAAAGCAAGTCCATCTAGGAATGGAGTCGCAGGAACACAGGTGAAGTCAGCCCTTTAGGGACAGTCTTCTTGTAGAGAGAAGAAGCAGTCTCCAGATGTAAAATAGAGAATACAGAGGCACCTCTGAGTTCAGACTGTTAGTGAATTTATTATAGAAAAAGATATCAAAAAATTTAGTGACATACAATCAAGCAGATAAACAGTTCATGTCGGGTGTAGAGGAGGTCAGGCTTAACAAAAGATCGTGCCTGATTCTCCATTCCTCAGTGCGCATGCTCCAAAATGCATCGCGTTGTGGTGAAGTCATTGCACTCAACGCTGCACTTCACGTTCCAGCCCTCTTTCCTGGTTCTCCTCAGCCACCCAGCCAGCAGAGTGGGGGGAGTACCACCCACAGCGCGAGAGCCTGGCCACCTCTGCACCCGACATGGACTGTGAATGTGCTTGATTGTATGTCACTAAATGTGAATGAATTTAAATACCTTTTACCCTACTAACTTTGCTTACAGTCTTCACTCAGAGGCGCTATTTTAAAAGCTATTTATTTTGATCTTGCCCTTTAAAAAAAATAACAGATTTGATGCACAGATTCACAACTTTTGTAATCTGAAGATGTTTTGGAACCAGGGACATGTCCATAGGAATACGACTATATTTTGGCAGTAGAGGGAAGTAAAATTTCAGCCCAAAATATTCAATTGCAAGACTATTAAGCATCTATGCTTTTTAATAACAAGTAAAAATAGCACAGTTCCTACCTGTCAGCATCAGTTTGAAATCAGAAAGCCATGATGCAGGCATTTGTGTTACAGCGAGGAAATCAGATTCATCAACATGTAAAAAGAAAAAGAAAATAAATATGTTAATCTTTAATATCAAGGAAGTGTCAACAAGTTCTTTTAGCTAATGTATTTAATGTCAAAATATCACATTACACGTGTTAGTGAGAAGGAAGTAAATATATTTTTCAACAGTTACTCAACAGGCTTGTGGGTATTTTTCTTAAAATCCCCCATGATTCCACAGAGATTGGTGCAAACATAAAAAAACTGTATACTTTATTGACAATGGCTTGCGTTATAATTACTGACTGTTTTGGGTTGCTGTGATCGTACCAAAGTCATTTACATTTTAACCACGTCAGCCTCTGAAGATTTGGCTGCTCAATGACCAGGCCATTTTTTACGATACGGCATCACGTTGCTTTAACTGAAAATTGCACGGTCCCGCAACATTGTACCCAAACAAAATTGATGTCCTTTTTTCCCCACAAATAGAGCTTTCTTTAGGTGGATTTTGATCACCTCTGCGTTTTTTTTTTTTGCTATAGAAAAAAAAAGTGCGACTATTTTGAAAAAAACAAAATACTTTGTACTTTTTGCTATAAAAATATCCCCAATTTAATTTTAAGCGTGTATTGATTGGTTTGCGCACAAGTTATAGCCTCTACAAAATAGGGGATAGATGTATGGCATTTTTATTATTATTATTTTTTTACTAGTAATGGTAGCTATCTGTGATTTTTATTGGTACTGCGACATTATGGTGGACACATCGGACACTTTTGACACATTTTTGGGACCATTGGAATTTATACAGCGATTAGTGCTATAAAAATGCACTGGTACTGTGTAAATGTCACTTGCAGGGTAGGGGTTAACACTAGGGGACCATCAATGGGGTTAAGTGTGTTCCCTAGTGTGTGTTCTAACTGTGGGGGGAGGGAACTCAATATAGGAGATCACAGATCGTGGTTCCTGGCTTGTCGGAACTCTTGATCTGCATCTTATCTCCTCACAGAACAGGGATGTGTGTGTGTTTACACACACACACATCCCTGTTCTGTCTCTCGTGCCCGCGATCGCTCATGGCCAGTGGTCATCGCGACCACCGGTCACGAGCATCGGCACATCCACAGTGCTTATCCCCCGCAGTGCTATCCTGCGTAAAGGGACCGACGTACACTTACGACGGTTCGTGGGATCATGCCGTCCTGGCGCAGTACGATGACAGTGGCAGGTCGGCAAGTGGTTAATGGTATCAATCGCAGATAGGTCACTTGAAAATTAATTAATAATAATTATAAAAAAACCTTGCAGGCAGTTGGAAGATCTGAAACTTTGATCAAGTAAGCTATTTTTTACCATCTTTAGAACAGCAAACATGAAGAATACAGGCAGGTATTAGCTAGATGATTTTATGTTTCCTTCTCCCTAGGTACATTAATGCTAGTCTATATATTCTTCAGTACTGGGCAGGCTCCGCAAACACCGGTCTCGAGTATCGCGGCCGCGATACGATCGACTCCCGCTTCGGGACGCAACGGACCCATCGTTCTAACTGTCTGGCCTGCGGGATCGTGGTGGTGGGGACCCGAGGAACGGCGGAGGTGCCCTGAGACAGCCAGCGAGCGGTGTGAGAAGGTAAGCAGCGGCCTTCTTACTACACCCTGGCCCAGAAGACAGTCACCCACACTGCATACCTGGTGCCATACAATCAACACTCTGCTTGTGTATACGCTATCACGGCTGTATAAGCAGCACCTAAAAGGACTCCCACCTTTAGCCTAAAGTAGTACAAGTCACACCTAAAGCTGTACAAGTTACACTGACAGTCAGTTTGGAAGTGTATCTTCTTACTGAGCCACCTGGATTCACACTCCGGCACCGAATCAGCCTGGGGAGAAGCAGACACTAAGTGGGAGTGCTAATGGGAATGTGCAAAAGACTGAATAAAATCAAGTGAAGGACTGCATATTTCCTTATCACTATTTTTAATGGTTGAATTTTTACCTCTGCTTCCAGTTTAGCCCACTACAGCCTAGTACAGCTAAATAAACTGAAGGAGATCGCCCCCCCTCAATTTAAAAGCACATATAATTCACGTTTGAGTAGAGTGGAGTGTGGTGGACTAAGGTTGGGGCTCATCGACCAGAACAGGAGACCCTAAAGGAATATATGTGGACTATTTGTGGATTTGGAATGACAGCTGCTGCTGCGCTATTTTTATATCTATAGATTCATTTTGACCTATTGGGACATGAATAACAAAAAAGGCTCTATTACAGAGGAAGTAAGGAGCAATATTGCTAGGCTAGGTTTAGAGAAATATAGCAGGTTGAAAGGTAGGAAAAATAATAATTTAAAACTAGGCTGGTCAGCCAGGTGTGCACTATTGAATGTGCGCTCCTTGCCTGCTCACACGATAGAAGTCTTTGATTTTATAGAAGAATATAATCTAGACTTATTATTTATAACGGAAACCTGGCTGTCAGTAAGTAACTACATGGTTTTAGAACAGGCTATTCCAGTAGGTTATGGCATTGTCAGGGAAGACAGGGGTAAAGGAAAAGGTGGAGGGACGGCAGTAATTTTTAAAAAAGATTTAAGGATAGTAAAATTAGAAGAAATTAGTGACAAGGGCTGTGAATTCATACGAGTTCACCTTGAATGGGACACAGATACATTTTTAATGTTCTATGTATTTTACATTTCTCCAATTAATAAGGGAAAAGCCCTGGAGACTTTTAAAGATATTTTAATTAATAAAATGTGTCACTCGGTTCCATGTATGGTTTTAGGTGATTTTAACATATGGTTTGAGAAACCTGACCTCATGGAGGTCAAGAATGTGCTAGACATACTCTCAATGGCAGGTTTCTCCCAACTGAGTAAAGGGCCTACACACTTAAAAGGCCATAGTTTAGATGCTATTTTTTTTAGAGACAGTATTGTTGATAGTTTCTCGATTATAGAACATGGTTGGACGGACCATTGTTCTCTGCACTTTACCATTTATGGTAAAGAAGAGGTTAAACATAAAATCACCCCATTACCATTTATAGAATTTAGAAATTTTACACATTTTCCAATAGATGAGTTTAAAACTAAAATATCTTTAGAACTCAATCAACCCTTTCCCCCAGATGTGGAAAGCATGTATGGTTTTTTCCATGCATGCATGATTAAAGTATTAGATGAACTCTGCCCCATAATTAAAAAACGCCCATGTAATAGAAAAGACCTGGGGAACTCAAAATGGTATACCGTGGCTTTAAAAAAACTTAAAATTCAAGGGCGTGCCCTTGAGAGGCGTTGGAGAAAGAGCCATATGCCATTTGAGTTCCAAAACTGGAAGACATGGCGGCGGGGATATAAGGCCTCTATATTTAGAGCTAAAAAAGCTTATCTAGAGAGCTGTATTTGGGGTGCACAGAACAACACTAGAGAACTATTTAGAATAGTGACATAGTTTCTCCAACCTGAAGCAATTAAAACCCAAGAAATAGCCACACCAGAGTATGCTCAGACTCTGGCGGAGTTTTTTATGGAGAAAGCTCAAAAAATACATGATGGCCTGGCCAACCATATTGTTGAAACTAAAAAAAATAATCTTTTAATACCCGACATTATTCAAGAAAGGAGAAACGACTGCCTGGACAATAGTCCAGCCTCTATAGGCAGTGTTCCTATGTTTTATTTTTCACCAGTAACCGTAGAAGCAGTAGGACATTGCATTGCCACTGCTAAAGATAGTGCTCCCCCATCAGACCCATGTCCGGGTCTCGTGATGAAGTTGATAGCTAAAGAAATAAAGGGTTTTGTGGCTCAGCTAATCAACAGTTGTTTTGATAAGGGCGAATACCCAGAGCATTTCAAAAAGGCTATAGTTACTCCAATACTAAAGAAACTTAATTCTGATCCATGAAAAAAGGAGGAAAGAAGACCCATCTCAGGGATAGCCTTTCTGGCAAAGCTGTCAGAGGGAACAGTCTGTTGACAGCTGCAATGTTTTGCGGAACAACATGGGTTGCTGGCGGAGCAGCAGTCAGGGTTCCGTCCCAGTCATTGTACGGAAACTGCAGTAGTGGAGATCATGGATGACCTACTGTTTGAGGCAGATGCAGGGCAGACCTCCGTCCTCGTCTTGCTAGATCTTTCGGCAGCATTTGACACCATCGACCACGAGATCCTAATGCGTAGACTAGTTGAGGTCGCGCATGTTAGTCCAGAGGCTTTAGGTTGGTTCATAGCCTTCCTAAAGGGTAGAGAATTCAAGGTACGACTGGGCCCATTCTATTCAGGCCCAGTACGCCTTGGTTGTGGGGTACCCCAGGGTTCCCCCTTATCTCCCCTCCTCTTTAACATCTACATGCGTCCTCTGCTGGATATGATAAAGGACCGTGGGATGAGATGTCAGTCGTATGCTGACGATACCCAGTTGTATACCAGGATTGATGCCGGAGGGCCGGGGGACGAGGTGGATCTTCTGGAGACTCTTGGGGCCATCAAACAGTGGATGGCCGACAATTGTCTCCAATTGAACCAGGCAAAGACCGAGGTACTCCGGACGGGATCGGCCCGGAACTTACACTGGGTGTTGCCTTGGCCGGACGAGGAGGGGAGATTCCCTGTAACTGCCGAAAAGGTGAAGACCCTAGGTGTTCTGCTGGACTCCGGTCTGTCCCTGGATGCACACATCGGCAGTATTACCCAGTTATGTTTCCTCAAGATGAGGCAGTTGTACAAGGTTGTACCCTTTTTGTCAAGCTCTGCCAGAATTGCTGTATTTAGAGTGCTGGTCTTACCCCATTTGGATTACTGCAATGCTCTTTTCATGGGTTTGCCTCAGACCCAGATTAGACGCTTGCAGAAAATCCAGAACCAGGCAGTTCGGCTGGCACTCGGGCTACCAGGGCGGACGTCCACCTCCACCCACCTGAAGAGCCTCCATTGGCTCCCAATACGGGAGAGATCAGAATTTAAGGTTCTTTGTATTGCTTACAAAGCCTTTAATAATCTAGGCCCATGTTATATCCGCAAGAAATTGCGGCGACAGTTTGTGACGAGAGCCTTACGGGCCACGTCACAAACTAGATTGGTGGTTCGGCCTTATAGGCTGAAAAAATGGGGGGGCAGAGCTTTTTCAGTTCAAGCTGCCCAGTTATGGAATCTGCTTCCATGCCACCTGCAACAACAGGAGAAGTACCAGGTATTCAGAAAAGATCTGAAGACTCTGTCGTTTACTAGGGCCTTTAGTGGTTTGGGGTGAGATATCTCTTTCTCTATCTTTTCCCCTTCCCCTTTTTCCCTTTCCTTCCTTTCCCCCCTCTTCCTTTTTTGTTGTTTTTATGCAGTTTTTAACGTTTTTATAATGTATACATGTAGTACCGAGTGTTAGAATGTCTATATGTTTATTGTAACCGCCACTCGATTTTATGTTGTTTTTAAAGTTTGTTCTTTTTGGTATGTTTCTGGTAACGTGACTGGATGGGAAGCAGGCGCATAAACAATAAACAATAATAATAAAGTCTGACAGTAGCTGATAAAGTAAAAAGTAATGTTTTTCATTATAACTAGTTTGATACCTGTTGAAATCAAGCTGTTTTATTCACCTCTGTCACTCCTGAATCGTTATTCTCACTGATTTCCTGGTTTGCGGTGCGCATTCATTCTTGCTACATCACGGCCTAATAGGAACTACATGGCTTAGCCCCCATGCCTGTGAGGGTTAAGAGAGCATAATTACGCAGGGCTGTAGTCAGAGGGGGTGAGCACCATGCAGGTGCTGGTGGAAAGCAAGAAGAGGAGAGACAGGAAATGGCATTTTCAAACCTGGATTATTGTATTTTGGAGGTCAAAAGGAAAAACTAGGTAAGTAATATTTAAATGCTCTACCTTACAGCAATCAATTCATCTAATAAAAAATTAATCTTTAGTGTTCCTTTAACATTATGTTTCCTTGTGAGATTTTGGAAGCCTTAAAACAAAGAGTTTGTGGTGCATTGCACATTATTCTTAAATAGTCGGACTACTGTAGGACTACTGTATGCACATTATCTTGTTGGGTAGATGAGGAATGGGGTGATGTACTTTAATTTTCCATGAATTTAAGTAGTAATGTGTTATATTGTCATACCCTGAGAAGCAACAAATATATATATATATTTTTATCCTTTTACTAATAACAATGGGTACCACATCACCAAAACAAAAATGTTAAACTATTCCTAAACACATATGTAAATGCATTTTTGATTTTTAGAAAATAAATGTCCAAAATAAACCATTAAATACTGTAGTTTGACACTTGTAAAAATGGCATGTACATCCATGACTTCTCTATTTAATGTCCTGGCATTGATCAAAATGAAGGATTCATCTAAGGCAATGATGGAGAAAACTAATTTCATGGTGAAATAATTCTAAAATGTACTTTGAGCACACTGGCTCAGCTATTTTTAAGAGAATCTGATTTGCAAGACATTTATGCAAAGATTGTATTTTGGACATGTATGATCATTGAAGGGAAACACGGTTGCATTTCTTCTATTATTCCAAGGCAGGTTCCTTGTCCAGGTCAGCATAGCAGGAACACATAGATAAACTATTGATTACTGGAATAAGCCAAGAAAATCAGAAAGCTTAAAACTAAACACATTTTCAAACATATTTGTGTTTGAAGTTTTTAGTTAGCATTAACAGTTATTTTGTTTTTGTTACAGAAGAAAAAAGCCTAGATTTAAAAATTCACATTCTCATTGTCTTTTAAAGGGTTTGTGCTAAAAATCTAGGATGTGGCCTATGGATATCTTTATGGTTTGAATCAATTAAAGGAACAATAAAGGTTAGTTTTTTATTAGATCAATTGATTGCTTTAAGCTAGAGCACTTAAATATCACTTACCTCGTTTTTTCTTTTGACCTCCAAAATACAGTAATCCAGGTTTGAAAATGCAATTTCCTGTCTCTCCTCTTCTTGCTTTCCACCAGCACCTGAGCAGTTTGGCATGGTGGAAAGCAGAATGTGCTCACCCCCTCCCTATGACTACAGCCCTTCGTGAAGATGCTCTCTTATCCCTCACAGGCATGGAGGCTAAGCCTAATGGGAACTGTAGTACCCATTAGGCCGTGATGTAGCAAGAATGAATGCGCACTGCAAACCAGGAAGTCAGTGAGAATAATGATTCAGGAGTGATGGAGGTGAATAAAACAGCTCCATTTCAACAGGTATCAAACTAGTTATAATGCAAAACATTACTTTTTACTTTATCAGCTACTGTCAGACTTTAACCACTTCCTTACTGGGCACTTATACCCCTTCCTGACCAGGTGAAATTTCAGCTTCTGGCACTGCTTCGTTTTAACTGACAATTGCGCGGTCGTGCGACGTGGCTCCCAAACAAAATTGGCGTCCTTTTTTCCCCACAAATAGAGCTTTATTTTGGTGGTATTTGATCATCTCTGCGGTTTTTATTTTTTGCGCTATAAACAAAAAAAGAGCGACAATTTTGAAAAAAAGTCAATATTTTTTACTTGTTACTATAATAAATAGCCCATTTTTTTTTTTTTTTAAAAAAACATTTTTTTTCTCAGTTTAGGCCGATACATATTATTCTACATATTTTTGGTAAAAAAAAAAAATCGCAATAAGTGACTGGTTTGCGCAAAAGTTATAGCGCATACTAAATAGGGGACAGAATTATTATTAATTTTTATACTTTTTTTTTTTTACTAGTAATGGCGGCGATCTGCGATTTTTATCGGTACTGCGACGTTATGGTGGACACATCGGACACTTTTGACACATTTTTGGCGCCATTCACATTTATACTGCATTCAGTGCTATAAAAATGCACCGATTACTGTATAAATGTGACTAGCAGTGAAGGGGTTAACACTAGGGGGGCATGAAAGGGGTTAAATGTATTCCCTGGGTGTGTTCTAACTGTGTGGGGGGAGGGGGGTGACTGGGGGTGGTGACCGATGCTGTGTCTCTATGTACAAGAGACACAGATCGGTCTCCTCTCTCCCCTGACAGGACATGGATCTCTGTGTTTACACACAGAGATCCATGTCTTGTCCCTGTAACCGCCGATTGCGAGTGCCTGGAGGACATCGCGGCCGCCAGGCACGCGCATCGGTATCTCAGGAATGCAGCGGGCACGCGCGCGCCGCCGGCGGCGCTCGCACACCCTCTAGTGGCCATTAAGAGCACATGACGCATATATGTGTCCTGTCAGAGATTCAGAACCGCCCGACGGCCGCATATATTCGTACGGCCGTCGGGAAGTGGTTAATTTAATAGGAAAATATTTTTGTCTTTACAACCCCTTTAAACGGCAGACAAGCTGAGTCAAAGCTGCACCCTTCTGCTTCAGCTTGAATGTTCATTATTTTATTTCTCACTCCCACTTTATCTTAAATATCCTATCCAGGGAATCAGATTCTCTTATTTGCTATATATTTAGAAGGGTGACTGTTCCCCCACTGTCCCTGTGTAGTTTGAGTGTTAGCTTTCCTGACGTCATCACATCAGGCTGGAAGAGAACAGTGGATGGTACCATTTTAATTGAGAAGAAACTTCCTTTCTTTACTTATTCCCAGCATGCCAAACCCACTCGGGACCACCCGCTTGAATCGTGTAATCCTGTCCAGCTAGGATTTTCTTTGTTCAATAGTAGGTGGTGGAGTAATAAGAGCTCTGCTGTGACTGATTAGAGCAGTGCAGGTCGCGGCATCTTGGAAGGGGCATATGTGCCCTTTGAGGTATACAAGCTGTTACACTATACAAGCTGCCCAGGAGCTGCTGACTGGCACCAATTGGCTCAAACACCGGCGGTGAAACCCTGTTTGTTACAAGTGAGACCTGTTGGAATTTGTTATCTATGCTTACTAATTTTAAATAAATGTGAGTTTAATATTTGCTGGGGTGGTGAGGTTCTGGTCATTTAATACTGAGGATACTGCACTATTGGAGGCAATTTTGTCTTTTCCATGTGATTTTAATTTGCTGGAGACTAATGTGGAGCCAACTCTGAAGCAGCTACATTGGGAGGATACTGCATTGAGTGCAGAGTGAGCTATACCCTTACAAAGGGTAGGACTCTCTAGTTGTCTCTGGCGAATGGTGGAGCACACGCTATTCCACGAAGGTGGATGAGGATTTTGATCCAGCTCTCCCCGCTTGATTTACACGCCAGCAGCCCCAGTGCCGGGTAGGCACTTTTAAATGTAAGCAGCCATTTGGTTACCTTTTTTATTCCTTTTTTAAAATAAAAACAATATTATGCTATGGATGTCCTATATTTTTTGCATATATCCTGTCTGCAAATCTGAGAAAGAAGGTTCCAGTGCAGATCTCCATGCCATACTAATATGCTAGCAGGCATTATCCTGCACAAGCAGTAATTGACTCTCTTTTTCACTAAAGAGGTCAATTACATCTCGTAAGCAGATCTTCATACCATTCACTTTGGTAACAAGTGGTGTAGCGTCACAGTAAAGCACAATCGCAAATTTACCCACACTTTTTTCATTTTGATAAGAAGATTTATTACTTTTATGTCACCTTTTGGACTTGTATTCAATTGCATGCACTGTTTAAATGGGATTATCATATTTTTTACTTATTAATTCATTATCAGCGCTGTTACATTTATATATCTGACCCCTTCCCTGTTATTTCCATCAAGCTTTCTGTCTGTGATTGTGGTAGGCAGCTACTGAGGGAGGAAAAAGAGAGCAATATTACTCCTTTGACATCATCCACGGTCCACCCATGGAATGCCTGCACAGGAAATTACCATCCCAGGGCATGATGGGATATGTAAGTCATTGTGGGATAGTAAAGATGGGGGAAATTATGTTGTGTGGCACTGCTCTATGCCCACCCATATAGTGCGGAAATTTGGTTTGGTGAAACCTAATGCCCTGTACACCAACGGTCTGATGGAATTTTCCATCAGTTAACCGATGAAGCTGACTGATGGTCAGTCGTGCCTACACACCATCGGTTAAAAAAACGATCGTGTTAGAACGCGGTGACGTAAAACACAACGACATGCTGAAAAAAAATAACGTTCAATGCTTCCAAGCATGCGTCGACTTGATTCTGAGCATGCATGGATTTTTAACCGATGGTCGTGCCTACAAACAATCATTTTTTGCTATCGGTTAGATATCCATCGGTCAAATTTAAAACAAGTTTGCTTTTTTTTTAACCAATGGATTTTTAACCGATGGCGCTCACACACGAACGTTTTGTTCCATCGGACCGTTCTCATCGGTTGGACCGATCGTGTGTACGCGGCTTTAGGAATAATTGCACAGATAAAACTACAGAGGGGGAGAGAGGAGCAGTAACTGGTCTTTTTTACAGGAAGCTACACAGCCCCTACACAAAGGCAAAGTGTAGGGGTTGTTTCATGCTGACATACTGAGATCTGGAGGAAATGCACAAAGAATACTAAGATTCGAGTAATAATATACAAGCCTCCTGTATTTAGACAATATTGATCTTTCCAGGATTTCAGCTTTAAACAACTATGATTTCTTTAAATTAAATTAGAAATTTTGTGAAACCCATTAAATTGTTTACATATTTAATATAGAAGCATCTAGAGATGCCTTTTTAATATGGTATAACAGGTGCCTCAAAACTTAAAACCTGGAAAATGTTAACATTCAAATAATGACCTTTAGTGTGTTCTGGAGAGGGCAGATGGGCTTGTACAAATCATTGTTAGAAGATGTTTTATTAGTGCAAAAAGAAAAAAAATGTTTAAGACTTTGAATGAAGCAGTGACCTGGTGGGGTCAAATGCCAGTTTTGGATATTATATGTATTGGATGATGTGTGTTTATCATATGGCAGGCCACCTTTTTCAATATACTGTGATACAAGAGCCACATTTATGCAGCACAGCTTCATCTTCCATTTCAGCCATTGACGGAAATACAGTGAGCAAAATTCCAAAATCAAAGATACTTTGACACATTTATCCTGTAAGCAAAAAAAGCATTATAATTCTGCCTTCAACAATAATTCCTATTTTCATGTAAGATTTAACAAAACTAACCATGTACTCACACGGTTGGAGGTCTAAAAATGTACCTTTAAAAATGTTTTATTTAGAAATGCACTTCATGTCTTTCTCTATTGTAGCACAGTCCGTACTCAGAGGTCTTTCAGGGTGAAACAGAACACAATTTAAGCATTATAAAACTCTGTTCAAAGATACCAGGTGTTTCTAGGCTGGAAAAAGCTCTAAGCACTGGTCTGAATCCAAAACTTGGTAATTCAATAAAGTGGATATTGCTGGTGTGGGCATACTTTTTGGAACTTTATGGATCTGTATTTACAGAATGATTAAACTTCTTAGGTCAGTTCAGTGATTCAGAGTTAGGGATAAAAGAGCAAAATCTGAGAGTAAAAGGCTATAAAAAGTATGTGTCTTTATTAATATGTCAAAGAAAATGAGAAACTGCAGATACTTCTTACTCATGATGCTTTCACAAGCTTAACATGTATTCCTCCTGGCAGGAAGCAATATTCTGCTTTAGTTCCTCTTCCAAAACATTCTAATGTCAATCTGCCAGTGTGCTGCCTTTATGTACAAAGGGGTAATCCATCATTATATACTGATCTCTCCCCTTACTGGGAACAACATATGTGGACAGGCACTAATTAACCTATTGACTCATTTATTTTGAAGATCTGTGGTAGATCTTAATAGTTTTATTGCATATTACCTAATAGGTTGTGCATATAATATGAAAAAATAGAAATTAAATACAATCTATAATAAAAATGATTAACAAAGGAGGGAAAATTAGCACACATTAGCTGATTATCACGGTAACATTTTCTATAAATTTGAAAAGTTATACCTGGTTGCTACTGGCAACAATTAAATTTTGCGCTCATTTTACTTTTCCAGTTTGAATAACTAACCACCAACTGGCCAAGTTTAAGAGAGCTGGAGCAAATAAAAGAGCTACTTCTGCTTTGTAAAAATCTTCAGTAACTTATATTTTTAATATACCAGGGGAACATAAGAAATTCTCCTTTTTCTTTTGCTCCATATTCATAAATTAGCCGTGCAAAGGATGCACAACGATGTAGAGGGTGTGTCGAAAAGTTAGATAATGTTATGCTTACTCTCATAAGCCTGTAGACCAAAAAGGTCAGAGGGCCCAACCATGGCAGTTACTTCCTGTTTTATACCAGACACTATATGAATAAATTACTGTATGTTCTGTACAGATGATAGCAGTTTTTCTTCTTCATGCACATTTTGTTTCCCTTTTTTCATATCTGCTGTTTTAGCCTCTAGGCTTCGAAAAATCTAAAATAAGGTGAAAGTTTCCACAGCTGTATTCAAAATGTATACCTCAAGGACTGTAAGAATCATAGATAGCATTGGAACTCCTTACAGATATAAAAAAAAACACACCAATAAATCATTTTATAGATTTATTAATAATTGCAAAATGTGTGCTTTTAAAAAAAATGAAAATAAATACCTTAACTCAAACTGATATAAACCTATTTAACCCCCTGTGTAGCAACACTCAAAGAAAGGGATAGACAGCACTCTAAGCCAATCAGTTTCAACATCCTTAACCACTTTTCTACCAGGGCAATTATTCACATACATAAAAATCAGATTTGTTTGCTAGAAAATTACTATGAATACTGTATATGTTACTGTATAATTACCTTAAAAACTTTGAATGCTGTATATGTTCTGAAAGCAGTGGCTCTGTAGAGTAAAATGATGGAAACTGGATTTTTTTGATATTGTTGTGACTGTTTACTATATTCAAATGCATATTTTTAGAAGGGAATATGCTCAAATGAATTTTAGTGTACACAAACTATAGTGCCAATAATTGTGCTGTTTACATACACATGCATGTCCAATGTGCATTTCCATTCAGGTGTGTGCGTGCCATTTTTTTAATGCTGTTTTTATTTTCATTTAACTTTATTGCTAATAAAAGGGAGATACAATGCCTCATATTTGATAGCAGGGGCAGTTGACAGGTCCTTATAATAGTGACATCAGCACTCTATTGGATCCCTAATGTCACCTCTGCCCTGCACTGCAATTAATCAAGTACAGACTGTGCTTGATTAGCTGTTGTCAGAAACTATGAACCAAACCGAGAAAGAATTACAGGTAAATCACACTTGTTTAATAATAATAAAGTTAAATAGAACAAATGTAGCCAGAATTCGGTAACTGGAACGGATAGTCAGACAAGCCAGGAAGTCAGGAAGCCAGGGATCAGCGTAGTGGAACAGCAAGCAGGATCTGGAACCAAAAAGGATGTCAGCCAAGCAAGTCTATAACAGGCACGCAGAAGAGAGTCTCTGCGATGTTGACCAGGCAAAGGCAGAGAAGATCTGGGCTGGATGGCTTAAGTAAGCAGGACTGACGTGCAGGATATATTCAACAGGTGAGTCACTGTGGAGAGATGGGAGCTGGCAATTAACCAACAGCTAAGCACTCAGAGAAGGAAGGGCTAAGCTCAGCCCTGACAGTTGTCTACCCAGTCACAGCAACGTGGGAATGACAGCGCTGAACCCAGGAGTGACTAAATGCTTGTCATTTTCAGGTTCATTCATCACTTTCCATCTTGAGACATCTTACCAGTCTTGGGCTCTCTGAAACACCAGAAGAGCCCAGAGACCACAACAGGTGGCATCAGTTGGGAAGGGGGGGGGCAGCACCTTCACAGTCATGTAACATTTTTAAAGTAATCACTTTTACATGAATTCCCAGCCCTGAGCTTGTTTTAACTCCTTGAATAGTAGGCCATGTGTAAATATAATTTGGCAGACAAGAGGTTAAAAAAACCTAGTCACCAGACCATTCATTTTACCTAAAATGATCCCTTAGATTATATTTGATTTAACATACTTAATGCATGAGATTTACTTATAAAAGCTCCCCTCGTGTAGACATCCACAAGCCTTAATGCTGGATGTGATGTCAGCAGCCCTAAAAGATTCAGAGCTGTCACTCAAAACATACATAGTTTTCCCTTTGCTTCTCTCCAGGCACCTACCTAAAAGATTATGTAGGGATGTGAGGGGTGGAGAACGTAAAGGATAGGTTCACTTTTTAAAACATTACATTGTATACCTGAATTTAGGGAGCAAAGTGTAACTGAACACTTACAGGGGGCTATAACAGTCGGGAGAAGGCTTTGCTAAGTAACTTACTAGTACATTTTTCTAGCAAGTTTAAAGGCATAATGCAAGTAAATAAAAAAACTTGCAAGCAAGTATTACAATGCTTGATTATTTCTGTACTTTTACCTGCAATTGTTTAAGTTGGTGACAGAGTCTCTTTAACCACTTCAGCCCCAGACCATATTGCTGGTCAAAGACTAGGCCACTTTTTGCGATTCGGCACTGCGTCGCTTTAACTGACAATTGCGTGGTCATGCGACGTAGCTCCCAAACAAAATTGGCTTCCTTTTTTCCCCACAAATAGAGATTTCTTTTGGTGGTATTTGATCACCTCTGCGGTTTTTAGTTTTTTTGCTATAAACAAAAATAGAGCGACAATTTATATATTTTTTTTATATTTTTTTACTTTTTGCTATAATAAATATCCCCTAGAAATATATAAAAAATCATTTTTTTCCTCAGTTTAGACCGATACGTATTCTTCGCAATAAGCATTTATTGATTGGTTTGCACAAAAGTTATAGCGTTTACAAAATATGGGATAGTTTTATGGCATATTTATTAATATTTTTTTTTTACTAGTAATGGCGGCGATCAGCGATTTTTATCGGTACTGCAACATTATGGCGGACACTTCGGACACTTTTGACACATTTTTGGGACCATTGGCATTTTTATAGCGATCAGTGCTTCAAAAATGCATTGATTACTATAAAAATGCCACTGGCGGGGAAGGGGTTAACACTAGGGGGTGAGGAAGGGGTTAAGTATGTTCCCTGGGTGTGTTCTAACTGAAGCGGGGGTGGACTGACTTGGGGAAATGACTGATCACTGTTCATACATTGTATTAACAGACAATGAGTAATTTCTCCCCCTGACAGGACCGGGAGCTGTGTGTTTACACACACAGCTCCCGGTTCTCACTCTGTAACGAGTGATCGCGGGTGCCCAGTGGTGATCGCGCCCGGCGGGCACGCACGTCGGCGTCAGGGGCCCGTGCCCCTATTGGCTGCTCAGCGAGATGACGTATAGCTACGTGATCTCGTCCAGCAGAGCTGACCTGCTGCCGTATAACTGCAGCGGCTGGTCTGCAAGTGGTTAAAGGAGAAGAGAGCAGTGTGGTGCCCTATGTGCTGCTTCTTTTTTATCATTGTCCAATCAAGTTTGATGCAAGTTGTTGAACAAGCTCTACTGCTTAAAGTGGTTGTAAACCCTCAGGGTTTTTCTATGCATTAAGGTGAAAAACCTCATGTGCTGCATCTGCCCCCCAGAGCCCCCCTTTTACTTAGCTGAACCCAACCTTTCCAGTGATGGGGACAGTCACACCAGCTCCAGCCGGTGTCTTAGGTAGATTATTAGTTATTGGATAGATTAATAGTAGTAGGAGCCATTGGCCAATCAATCAATTCCAATGAGACAAGAGCTGGGGGGGCGGGGCCAGGTCCTGCTCTCTATGTCAATGGACACAGCAGCCCCCAGGGAAAGCGCTTCTCGGTCAGTGCACTCAAGAAGAGGAGGAGCCAGGAACGCCACAGAGGAACCCCAGAAAAGGAGGATTGGGGCACCTCTGTGCAAAACCCTTGCACAGAGAAAGTAGGTATTTTTTTATAAATTCTTTATTTTTTCACAAGTTTCACATTACAAGTTATTGCATTTCATGAAAAAGAGGAATCACCGCTCTAAGATACTAATCAGAAAGTCTCCTCATCTGATCCAAAGCCAAGGGTGCTGGCAATGCATGGAATGATGCAAAATGAAGTAAAAACGTTCTGGACAGCCACACTACAAAAATAAATTGCTTTTATTGTAAAATAAAAATAAAAACACAAAAAGCATGCCACAGCATACTGGGTAAAAGCTGACGCGTTTCAGACCAAACTTTAGTGCTTATTCATAGCTTACAAGTTGGAGTGGGCTGTCCAGAATGTTTTTCCTTCATTTTGGATTATTGCATTTCATACCCTCTAATTATATCAGCCAGAAAAAAAATATTATTACAATCTTGTATTTTCCTATCTCCTTAATGCTTCAATAGTTCAATGTGATTTCTCTCTTCCTCTTTAACCTTTACCTTGACTTCTCAGTATTACCCGTACGGGTAACAGATTGCAGATTGCACTCTCCTCTCCAGGAGGTAGGTATGACATGTCATTAAAGGAAAACAATACTTTACAACCCCTTAAAAGCACTAAAGAAAAGTGTGGTCACCATCCGTCTTACTTTGAACGTGTAAAACACTTTATACATATGCATTTCAACCAATTATTTAGATGTTTGCATTAAGTTTATCTTTGAGGTATAATGGGGTCCATTTTAAATCTTTAACTGCAGTGTCCTGTGGTTTCTCACACATTGTAGATGAATGAAATAGAGAAAAAGTAAAAGGTATTTTTTTTTTATTCCTGAGGATAGCTATACACAGCCTAATGAAAGCATACCGTGATAATGAGCACTTCCAAGCAGAAAAGCACTGTTATCACAAGGAGATATTTTCTGACATATTGGAAAATGACTATGACTGACAGCGATCGTTTTCATTATTTCACAGGAAATGGAAACCTTTCATCATCAGCATGGCAATCTCTATGAAGATAGGCATGTCCCTCACCACTCACGCTTTCTGGTGATAGATCTATCCATGGATAAATCCCCATAGTGAGGCACATTTGAGACTCTCTACTGAATGTTCATTCAGGATTGTAAGAAAGAAATGATGCTAAATAAATCTTCTGTTGTGCCAAGTTACAAACTCAAATGAGCACAAGAGCAAAAGTCTAGATCTCTACACTATAAAAACAGTTTTTTTTAAAGTGGAGAGACAATACTGCTATCTGCTAGACACTGCAAAGTTACCCCATAGCATGCCCACATTTTATTTCATTTATAAGATGCAGGTCATAGTGTGGAATCTGTGTTGTTATATGATGTTCTGTTTACCACAGCAGGGAGAACTTTAAGATTTGAGGAGAGGACTGTGACTAGTCACGGAACCAGGCTCTTATCTTTGCCTTTTTTTCCAAAACTGCATTTATATACAGTGGGCCAGATTCAGTAAGAATCTACGCTGGCGTATCTCCTGATACGTTGCCGTAAATTTAAATGTGCGCCGTCGCATCTTTACGCCGATTCAGAAAGCAAGTTAGAACAAGAAAAACATGGCTTTAGTCGTCCGGCATATCGTGGGCGCATAGTTACGCTGGATGCATTAGATTTTCCCATAAAAAATATGCAAATGAGCTAGATAGGCCGATATATTGATATACGTCGTTTACGTAGGTGTTCAACCGGCATAAAGTTACCCCTGCTATATGAGGCGCAACCCATGTTAAGTATGGATGTTGGAACAGCGTCGTATTGTACGTCATTTACATCGTTTGTGTAAGTCGCTCGGGAATGGGGCTGGGCGTAAGTTACGTCAAAAGCATTGACTATTTGCGACGTGATGTTCGCACATGAGCACTGGTATATGTCCACGGACGGTGCATGCGCCGTTTGTTAGACGCGTCATTTACGTGGGGTCACGGCTAATTTCAATACCACACGCCCACCTCCTTCCTATTTTGAATTACGCGGTCTTACGCCAGACCAGATACGCTACGCCGCCGTAACTTAGGGCGCAAGTTCTTTCTGGATACCGTACCTGCCGCTTTAAGTTACAGCGGCGTAGTGTATCTGAGATACGCTACGCCCGCCTAAAGATAGGTGATTCTTACTGAATCTGGCCCACAGTGTACATTTGTAGTTCAGAAGCAATTGGAGTAATGAGTGGGGTATTTTTTGCAACATACATTTTCACCTTATTTACTAAGCTAAGGAAAATGTTCCTTTTCAAAGTGAACTTTGAATACTGAAGAACTGATTAAATTCTACAAGCCTATTGGTTAGACTTTTTGCTTTGGTGTTAGAGTTTTACAGGTTTTAAAAAAAAATGCAATATAAAGTGACATATAAATCATAGCTAACCACAGGGCAAGCAGTAGGGATCCATAATGTTAAAATAATTACTACATAATGAAATATATTTGCCTTAAAATTGGAAATATAAATCTTCAAAATTAAATCTATCTGACCCTTTTAATCTCACCTAATAAATGTATTTCATTGTGGCCTGGGAAATGTCATTGAAGGCTATGAAGAGATAGTCCCTTTTTGCTTTTGGTAGAAGAAAGATTTACAAGAGCATTTACGTATTTCACTTAATTACATATATATTACAACCTGTAAAAATGATGAATCTTCATTTTTAAGCAGACTATTTCCCCTTTGAAATCATTATAATCCTATAATGACAATTTCATTGCTAAATGAACACAGGCACCTTTATGTGCCATGAAAGTAGACTCATATTGATTAAATTATGTTAAGCTCCAACTCATCTCCCTATTGGTGAGTATTTTGCTGGCTCAGAGTATCTTTTAAGAGGCAAAGAAGTGCTTTGAATCAATACTGTCCTACCCAATTGTTCCTCATTGCTATCAAGGACACTTCTGTAATTAAGAAGCTATTCCATTAAAATGTTTCAGCTTCCAGAGGGAATAATCTGTAGAGTGTCCTACAAAATACATTTCATTTCTCAGCTTTGTATAATACAAGTCTATGCTAATGCAGCATCTGCAAGTAGGAAAAATATAGATTTACCTTGTAAAAACTGTAAAAATGATTCACATACTAAATGCAAAATAACTTGGTTTAATAGCAAATCAATTTACATTTAACACTTGTGCCATATTTCACTGGCAGTAACATTTTAACCATTTTAGCTGTAGCTGCTGTGGCCTGAGTGTTGTGTAGTATCGTGTTAGTCATTATGCTTTAGTAGCTATAGAAACTCAATTTAAGGAAGAATGGGTAAAATTAGCCATGAACTATACAATTTCTGCACAATCTCTTTTTGCCCTACCAAACTATACAATATGAGAATAGGCCAAAAAAAAATAATTACATTTGTATCCAAACACACAAGCCCTAGTGCTAAATAGATGTTGGTAGATTTAACGAAGATCGAACGATCAGCCTCCATGAATCTTTCAAAACAGTGTCCTTTTTGAAGTGGCCCTGCCACTACGGCATCAAAAGTGAAATTAAAACACCCTATAAGAGAGTAATTCACACACTTGGAAGAGTGGATACCTGCACTGGCATGGAGAAGCAATGTGGTAACTAAGGATGAGTTCAGCCCGACCCCACAGGAAAAAGTTACATGACAGCAAACCGACATCCCAGTAACTTATGGCCCTGGAATTCCCCACTGTGCAGCTGCACATACCAAACTCATGAACAACAAAAAATAAATAAATATGAAAAGGCAGAAGAAAAAAGTTCTTTAAGGCCACGTACACGCGATCAGACCGGTCCAATGAAACTGGTCCGACGGACCGTTTTCATCGGACCAGGCTGAAGTGGTCTGATGGTCTGATGTGTGTACACACCATTGGACCAAAAATCCGATCAGACCAGAACGTGGTGACGTAGAACACAACGACGTGATGAAAAAACGAAGTTCAATGCTTCCAAGCATGCGTCGACTTGATTCTGAGCATGCCTGGGTTTTTGGTCCGATGCTTTTGCGTACTAACCATCGAACCTGTCCGACGAACAGGTGTCCGTCAGACAGATTTTAAAGCAGGTTTTAAAACTTTGGTCCGACGGACAGCGGTCCGATGGGCCGTACACACCATCGAACTGGTCCGATGAAACTGGTCTAACAGAACATATAACACATTGGCTGTAACTAACAGGGTGTACCCCTTGGATTGATGAGCCCAGTTTTTTAAATAGGTTTATTAATAATCTGGTGGATGAAATAAATGATTATGTTGTCATTTTTGCGGATAAAAAGAAAGGATGAGGTATTAAAAAACAGCAAGGTAGTCATGTGCTACAGAAGGAGCTTGACAATATTGCAGCATGGGCAGTTAAATCAAACCACAGAAGTTGGCTACAGATTTAACATACATTTAAAGGATGAGTTGAACTTTTGACAAAAAAAATTATAAATGCAAATTTTTTTGCAGGTTAAAAAATGTGCATTTATTATTTTGGGTTGTAGGAGCCTGTAAAGCATTGCACCAGCGATCAGCAGATCACTGATGCCACGAAGGTCTCCTGATGACCTGTCAGTGTATCTGCTTGCTCATACCTCATATGGGCAAGCTGTATACACACTGACAGGAAGAATGAATAAACTACCACAGCATTCATATCGCCATGGTAGTTCATTGAGAACTACAAGCTGACAGCTGCTAAACCTTTCAGAATTTGTAGTTTTCCATTCACAGAACACTGTGAATGAGTGATGTGGCCAGGCAGGCGGAGTCCCACTCAGCTGTATTTTTCTGCAGATCACCATGTGGCACCAGGCTACGCACTGTTGTACCCTCCCTGCCTATTTTGCACATGCACATAACTTAATGAGTATGTTAGCATTATGAAATGACATTTACCCGCAATGATTGTTTCTTTTATGTGTTTTCTGTTTTTGTGACATGCTATGCAATTTTTTGATTAATAAACATGTACCTTTTTGTATAACCCACACCATGTCTACAGCCTCATCCAAAGTCCCAAATTTCCCTCGTTTTACTTTTTCTTAAATTGTGACAGCTATTGGGGAAAGAAGACTCCCTGCTAGCTGTCAAAGCAAGGGAATGGGGGTGGGAGTGTAGACTGGTCCTTTCATAACCTTTCACATCCCAAATATAAATGGCTAAAAAAACAGCCATTAAAAAATAAAATTTATATGAACAAAATGTGGATTTTATTCCAGAAGGCATGGGTAATGTTTCTCACAATCCCTCAGCCCATTGAGAAGCTTCTGAGGTCAACCTGAAACAAGTACTTTTTAAAAGTTTTTTTTTTTTCCAATTTTTAAAGCCATTAGTATTTCGAAGTGGGAGGTTGGGCTTAAAGTAAATATAACCTTACATTTTAATATATTTAAATATTCTGTCCTTGAAAGCTATATCCATTCATTTGTTAGCTATCATCTATAGTAGGTTAATGCAGATATCAACCACTATGCAAGGCCGTCCTTGCCAATGAAATGTATAAATGTTTGCAGAGAAAATTTTATTATTAAGTTATTATTATGATTATTATTATTAATTATTATTTGGCTGGAAAGAGTCAACATTTTCACCCTATTTGGCCATGTGAGTACACTTTTAATAAATTAGCACCACTGTCTATTTTTTTTTCCCACTAAATCCTATAGCTATTAGAACAATCACATTGTTTTCCAGTGAAATACTGCACCTATGTCACAAGCCATTTAGTTTTTTACTACTGTAACAGATAACCAACTTGATTAGAAACCCTGAATAACTAGAGTTCAACAAATTAAGTGGATAGAAATTGTGACTTCTTTTACGAAGTAGCTAGTCAATGCACTGGAAGATCGCAATGCAGATTTAACTCAGGTACAACTGTTCAATCATCAGGTTGCTAAAGCCAAGAAATGTCACAGTCAATATATCAAAAGAGCTATTGCCACATTATATGCATCTATTCCTTGGAGTTCTATAACAATTTCCTAGACTTCATTTATACAAAATGCCAAATGCCAGTGTCAGCTTTACAATTCCCAGTACTGCTAAACAGATATATGTGACTCTTCCTTGGTTGCTTGCAAAATGAGTGTACTTTACACCAAAAAGCAACCAGGGAGAAAGATATATACATTTTCATTGCACAGCTATTTGTAAAGTTTTTTGTTATTAAACTATGCATTTATGCCATTTAGTTTGCTAAAGCACTGTGTATCATAAAGAGCCACTATATTTGTATCTTTAATGACTGTTTTGCATTTTTTTTTTGCACCTCAGCACTGTTGATTTTCTCCAATCTCATTGCCGGCTTGTCTGTCCACTCGTGTCTGCTCCAGTGAAGGATAAAAACCATTGCTCAAGTTCAGTGTTCTGATAAAATGGCAAAAGAGGCTTAAGCCTCATACACATGATCAGATTTTCAGATGACCATTCGTCCGTTTATTGATGCATGCTAGTCTCATGTCGAAAAGTAAAGAGGCTACTCACCAGCATGCTTTCTCAAGAAACCTTTAAAAACATTTTAAAATATGGGAAAATCCCTAGAATAATTTTCTTATCTACAGCTTGGGGTACATCAGGGAGTTGTAAATATAGCAATGAATATGTAGATATAAAAATGCAAACACTGATAAAATATAAAACAGAATATATAAACACAATTTTGAACAACCCATTTTTCAATCTAATATTATTAAAAACTACCATTGGAATTTAATCTGAATCCACTGTAATTTTCTAAAGATGTAAAAAAAAAAAAATGGCATGCAATATGGCAGTCTGGAGGCATTCCATACACAGCTGTTTTTTATTTTCATTGCATGTCCCCCTTGGATCTACAGTGACTGCAATTCCAAGTACACTTTTAGTGCAATTTCAAGTTCACTTTGCACTTGTAGTTTGCACTTGTAGTGCAAAATGGATTTGCCTTTAGTAAGTAACCCCCAATGTGTCCTCATTGCCCTGTAAACCCTCGTGTTTTTTCACCTTAATGCATCCTTGTAGTGCAAAGTGGATTTGCCTTTTGTAAATAACCCCCATTGTGTTATATTTCCAAACAGGTTGAAGTATAAGCTAACGCATATACAGTATTTCTGACTCTCTGGTGACATCACTCTAAGCACTCCTGTTTTCCTTACATCAATTAGTGTTAGCTGCAGGAGGAAACATGAACTGTTGGATGAAAATAAATATGATGCAGTGGCAGAGTTCCCCAAACTTAAGTTGAGAAACCTTGAAGGGACCATGCTATGCAGCCACATGTTATCCTGATTGAGTCACAGGGACATTGCTGTGAAGAATTAATGACCGAACAGCTTTCCTAAACTGTTCTGTATTATTCTGCAGTGTAGCCTTGCTCTTTACCACTCGGGCCCTGTTTTGCATTATTGATTCTACTACTTTGCACCTGTTTAGAACAAACAGCAAGTTCCATTAAGCCCCCATTCACATTGGTGCAATTTGACATGCGATTTGACATGTCAAATTGCATGCCAAATCACAGCCTGTTGCTGGCAACGGCACTGTCCCAATTGATGTGGCGCCAATTTTGGAGGAGAATTCAATAGACATCTGTGCATGAACCCGCGCAGATGTCTTTCAAATCGCTCCTAAACTCGCACTGAAATCCAGGTTTGAAATTGTGCGAGTTCAACTAAACTTGCATGATTTAAAGCCCGATTTCAGTATGAGCGTACACTTACTCGCTGTCTTATAATTTGACTAATCACCGATCCTGTTACACTGTTAACACAGTATTAATAAAGCTTTTCATAATTGTGTCTAGATTTACCTTACATTTAAGTTCATTGAGTTTTAAAATGTAAACAATAAAAGTAAGCATAACTAACAAAGTCACATGAATAACTTGATCAATGGCTTAATTAAAGGTGAGTCAACCATTGGAAAGTAATATATCTTAGCAGTCCAAATTAATCATATAGCCAGTTTAGCTAAACAGGCTGATAGACAATACCAATGAATAGACAGACAACAGATGGGATGTTTCTTCATGTTCCAGAGACTTCCAACTAAGCTCTATTCTGTGAAGCAAGATGACTTAATGGTGTGTAGCTGTAAGTACTTTAGGTGATGAACTATTTCAGAGTTTAGTTGAACTCGCACAATTTCAAACCCGCATTTCAGTGCAAGTTTAGGGGTGGTATGAAAGACATCTGTGCGGGTTCTTGCATAGATGTCTATTGTATTCTCCCCCAAAATTGCCAAAAGTAGTGCAGTAACTATTTCTAGAAATTAGTGCGGTGCTGCAAAGTTGACGCTGCATCGATTGGGACTTTGTTAGTTATGCCTAATTTTATTGTTTATATTTTAAAACTCAATGAACTTATTCTATAGGGTCTTTGCTAAAAAGAATATATGAAATGTTTGGGGATTCTAAGTAACTGTCTAGCAAAATAGCAGAAAAATACTGATTTTAACAACAAATGTAAAAAAAGAGGCCTGTGGAGCAGGATTACAAAGGGGACTTGTGCGACTTTGGCTCTGTTACAGGTCCAAATTCAGGCCTGATTCATTCCTGGAATGAAGAATAGAGCGACAACGGACCCATGCTGGTAGCCACATCCGAAATAAGTGTGAACCCAGCCCAAAACAGTTAAGACAATTATCCACAACAAACGGTCACTGTATCTAGTGTACTCAGCAAGCTGCAAGATTTCCCTCCAATTGCCAGGCTTTAGCATCTGTGTTTATAGTATCGTAAGAAGCCTATAATTACAAAATGAAAACTAGAAATTATTCAAATACTTTATAAATGTTACTAAGTGAAAATGGAAAACTTTGCCTGTATTAGGATTATTTCTTCAAGTCATTTTAAAAGTTTTTCATGTTTTGACATGAATTTTCAGATTTGATATCAGTTCAAGAAGGGGCAAAGCTAAATTTTATTCTTTGTACATTTTTTCTCTGACGAGTGCACCTAAGATGAAAAGGGCTAGTTTGACAAAATAACAGCTGAAAAGAGCTAAAATGCCATATGTCAAGGTTCATTGAACATTAATTAGAGAAGTTTCAACAGTTGTGTATCATATTAAGACAGACAATATACACAGTAAGTGTTTTTATCTGTGGCAAACTACGGGTCAGCACTGGTTCAGTGATCTCACAAATAACATAAGCGAAAATTCCCTGAGGAAACATTTAACTGTTTCCTTTGCATGCACAATTGTTATATCTCCAAGAACTCCATCTGTTCTTATTTCAGTCATTTGTATGGACTGTAAATATTCCGAAGAACAGCTAGTAGCAGATCAGGGTAATTAAAATGTTAGAATATCTCTCAGGAAAACAACTTTAAAGTGGTGATCACTTACACCTACAGGTAAGGCTATATTAAGACTTACCTGTAGGTGCAGACAATGTAGACAGCGGCGCAGGTGCACTGAGCATGCCGGATTTATCAATGGGATAATGCCGGAACCACGCGCACGTGCGGTGAACGTGACGGTCTCGCACGCATGCGCAGGAGTGACATCATCGCCGCTCTGGCCAGTAACAGCGCTGGAGCGGCGATACACGGAAGGGACTCGTAGGTAACATGGCGGCGAATGAGGAGCAATTCGGGGGCTTCGATCTCAGGTAAGTCATTTATATGCATAAATATGCATTTATATGCATTCATATGCATATTAGCTCATTATGCCTTTCCCTTGCAGGTTTTTTTTTTCTTTTTCAGAAAGAAAAGAGGGTTTACTTCCTCTTTAAAGGAATTCTATAGTGGGATATAAAGATTGTCACTCAAGTCAGACTTTTTAAAAATAGTTGTTGTCTGTCTTGTTGATCCAGTGGCTTCAATACCTTGACTCCATCACTCAAAACAAACATGCAGCTTGAGAAAGTTGTAGTCAAAATCATGAATTCTTAAAGTGAAACTAAACCCATTAATTTAACAGTTTCATCAAACAGTTACTTTCCAAACAATCAAACCCTCAAAGAGATGGTATCATAGCTGATCACATATGCAGCATCATTGCAGTAGATGATCAAAAAGAGGCTAAGATGGCAGCTTCCTTGGCTTAAAAGGATAGGAGGGATTAGTTCTGCCTTAAAACTTTTGCTCAGCATGATGGCTTGGCCACTATCTTTTTTAAGGGGTAGATTTTCAATGGTAGCTGTGTATAGCTGAGCAAAGGCCATACTCCTCATTACAGTCGTCCTCACACACACTTGTATTGCGGAGTAAGGGAGGGGTATGATTGACCAGGTCAGCGAGCCCTCTTTTACATTTGTGGGTGGGGGGCAGTAATAACAGGTTATTGATCTATGTTTTTGCCATCTCTGACTGTCACCTAATTGTATCATGGTGGCCAGAGGCAGACGTTCATATTGCTGCAGCCATGATACTTTCATTTGTGGCATGTCAAAATTAATACAGCACGTTGTTTGCCATGTGGATTCAATACCACATATGACCCATTCAAGTAAATGTAACAGCACCCCAATTGTCCTGCAACTGCATGTAATGCATGTGATTGCAGTGCTGCAGGCATTCAATGGTTAAAACAGGAGGTAACATATTGCTTCTGAACCATCTGTCAAATACCTCTAAAAGTAATCCGTCGTGGACCACTTTTCAGAGGGCCAGTAAATAGCACCACACATATAAACAAGTCCTTATGCCCTGTACACACGATCAGTCAAACCGATGAGAACGGTCTGATGGATTTTTCCATCGGTTAACCAATGAAGCTGACTGATGGTCAGTCGTGTCTACACACCATCGGTTAAAAAAACGATCGTGTCAGAACGTGGTGACGTAAAACACAATGACGTGCTGAAAAAAATGAAGTATGCATCAACTTTATTCTGAGCATACGTGGATTTTTAACCGTTTAAAACAAGTTTGCTTTTTTTAACCAATGGATAAATAACCGATGGCGCCCACACACGATCGGTTTGGTCCATCAGAGGCCGCGTACACACGACCAAATAAATCCGATTAAATCGGTCTGACAGACCGATTTAATCGGATTTGTCTGCTGGGCTATTTTGGTTTGATCGTGTACACACGATCAAACCAAAATCCCCGCCGGCAGACAGCGTGGTGCCGTGGCGGTGACGTTGATGCCGCCACGTCACCGCACCAGGAAGTAAAAAACTTCCACGCATGCGTCGAATCCATTCGACGCATGCGCGGGCAGATATGTCCGCTGGTTAGTGTACTAACCAGCAGAAATGTCAGACGGACAGGTTCCCAGCAGACAGATTTTAAAGCATGCTTTAAATTTGTCTGCTGGAAAAACCTGTCTGTCCGCCCGTACACACGATCGAATTTGTCTGCTGAAACGGTCCGTCGAACCGTTTCCAGCATATAAATTTGATCGTGTGTACGCGGCCAGACAGTTCTCATCGGATTGACCGATTGTGTGTACGCGGCCTTAGGCTAGCCATACATGGTCGAATTTCGAAAGAATTTTATTTTGAAAATCAGAAATTTTGTGTGTTTTGTGATCCGATGGTGCCACCATTGGTTTCGAAATTTGACCAATCAAGCCTTTAATTTCATATCATGTTGCCATAGAAAATAATTTTTGTGGCTGGGAATCTTCTTTGCTTTCTGGGAATTTTCGTTTCTTCTTTTTTTTTTTTAGGGAGCTGTGGTGGCTCAACGTGATTGGCACTGCGCTAACAAGCTGTTCACCTCTGCAGCCAAGGGTTCGGATCCCGGTCTCAGCTACATGTGAATTGAGTTTGGTGGTCTCAGCCCGGCTCCCGGTGGGTGTGCTATGCAAGGTACGCCTGTGCTTAGTACGCCCCCCCCCACAAAAACTACCACACTTGCAAGCACACGAAATTGGTTTACCGCGCACGCACATTGGCCATGCGGTCTCCTAAAAATGAGAGGCGAAGGACCTACGGGCTGGCTGGGTGGGCTAGACCCCCTCACTCCCTCATAGGGGGAGTCCCTCTGCCCCCTTGGGGTCCCATTGGGCCCCAGTCGGGCTCCCAATTGGAGCAGGTAGGGTGGGGTGAGTGGGAGGCCCCCCCTCACACCCGCCATTGCCACCGGGGGCATGGAGAAGGATGGCGATTGCCTCCGGGGGGAGGGTCTGCCTACTGCCAACTCCTTCAGTCCGGCTCCTCTCTCTCGAGTTCACGCACAAAATACACTTTAAAAAAAAAAAAAAAATAATAATTTTTGTGGCTGGGAATCTTCTTTGCTTTCTGGGAATTTTCGTTTCTTGCACTCATGTGCATTTATTTTTCGATTACATTTCTCGCACAATTCTCCCATCATTAATAAGAATTTTTTTTTTTTTTTTTTAAATCCAACATGCCTGATGCCTACTCAATTTCGATGGCCGCATGAAAATCCTCTGTTGCTGCAGCCCACTAATGGTGTGAATTTCGAACAAAATTTTTTAGACAGAAACCATCAAGAAACTTGGTGGCAGAGCTTTTTTGCCGAGAAAAACGGTCATGTGTATGCTTTTCATCGAGAAAACAGATGTGGAAATCGACGAGGAAAAAAGAGAACAAGTTCGGGAGTCTCAATTTCCCCGTCGTGTTCCTCGTCAGTCTGGTTTTCGACGAGAAACACGTTCCTGTGTATGCTTAGAAACCCACGCATGCTCAGAATAAAGTATGAGACGGGAGCGCACCTTCGGTAAAAGTAGAGTTTGTAATGGAGATAGCACATTTGTCACGCTGTAACAGACTGAAAAGTGCAAATCGTCTCTTACCAAACTTTTACTTAACATGCAGTAACATGAGATTAGCAAAAGCAGCCCCAAGGGTTGGGCCAGTGGAATCGAACTTCCGCTGGTGTCTACGTCACCGCGTTTGACAACAAGGAGATTTGGTCTTGATTGTGTATACGCAAAGACAGCTTGTCAAGTTTCTAGACAATTCTCCCCCAAAATTGCCAAAAGTAGTGCAGGAACTACTTTTAGAAATTAGTGCGGTGCTGCAACGTTGGCGCTGCATCGATTGGGACTTTGTTAGTTATGCTTACTTTTATTGTTTATATTTAAAACTCAATGAAGTTATTCTCTAGGGTTATTGCTAAAAAGAATATATAAAATGTTTGGGGATTCTAAGTACCATAACTGTCTAGCAAAAAAATACTGATTTTAACTTGTAAGCAATAAATGTAATAAAAGAGGCCCGTGGAGCGGATTACAAAGGGGACCTGTGCGTCCTTGGCTCTGTTTCAGGTCCAAATTCAGGCCTGATTCATCACTCCACAAGCCTAACAAGGAACTCGTTGAGGAAAACGATATGTCTCCCACCAAGTTTCTTAATGGATTCTGACGAGTTTCTCGGTCGTGTGTACGAGGCCTCAGAGTGCACTTTTCATTGTGGTTAAACTCTGGTGCCTTTTGGCCTGTGCAGTCATATTTAAACACATTACACAACTTATTTACTTAGAATGTGTAAGCAAGACTACCTAGACGACCTCCAGCAGCCTGTTATTTATGTAAACAGGATCAGCAGCTGCAGCTAGCTACTCAAGCCTCATGCTTCCCAGACTTAGCCCCCATTCACACTGAAGCAAAGTCATAACCTATTACCAGCAGTGTCACCGTTCGAAATTGGTGCGACACCGGCTTTGCGGTGCCACAGATTTGCAAAAGTAGTTCCTGCACTACTTTTGGCGATTTCTGGTGCAACTTCAATAGACATCTGTGAAGTTGCACCCAAAGTCGCACTGACTTGCGGCTTCCAAATTGTGTGATTTCAGACGAAGTCGCACGGTTTCAAAACCGTGTTCAGTGTGGGCTAAGACTGCTTGGCATGTAAAAATTGTGCACATCGTTTAAGGCAATATTACATGAGTAACTTTAAAAAGAGCACTATTCTTTATAGAATACTTTATTCTATAAGGTCCCTTTCACACTTGGGCCACAGCCACGTTCGTAGTAAAACAACCCTCGTTTTAGCTGCACTTTACTGCTGTTTAAGCTGTTCTTTTCAGCCGCTAGTGGGGTGCTTTTAATTCATTCATTAATTCCAATGGGCAGGGCATTTTAGAAGTGCTAAATACAGCACTCCCAACCCGCCCCCAAAGATGTTGCCTACAGGACTTTTTTCGGAGCGTCCCACACGCACACTGCCCGAGTGTAAAAAGTCACGCTTAAATGAAAGGGAGGCAATTTTAGGTGCTTAGCAGAGACGATTTCCAGCGCTAAAGCACCTGAAAACCACCCCAGTGTGAAAGGGGTCTAAAACGTATTTTAGAATTCTATAAGAATGAAAAAATAATTATTTATTCTTTAGGGCATTTTAGAAATCAATCTTTTATTCACATTTTTGAGGTAGGGGAGAGATAACCGTAATCATTCCTACAGTCATTTGCGTGCCCACAAGGTGTGCCAGCTGTGCCTGGGCACACCCTAATCAACCCAAGCGCAACACGTGTGTTTCAACAGCTGGCACAGAAGGGAGATGCATTCAGAGTGGCAGCGTGAGCCGAGCCCTGGAACCCTCTCTGTGTACCGCATAGGAAGGAGTACACTGTCAGCAACTAGGTTTTACCATCGGAACCTACAGCGCCGGCCTCTAGTGTCTGCATGCACAAATCCCCCCTGCTCTCCCAATACAACAGAGGAGGGGGCCATGGCAGGGTATCCATTTGGCCAGTCTAGCCTCACACCCAAGCATCAAAAAGAGGCCTCCTGACCAGCCACAGTAAGTTTAAAATTATGTTCTGTAGGGGACAGGAGAGCTCCTGAGGGTTTGGGACAGGGAAGGTTGAAGAGCTGGAACTCCAGCTGTACTGGAAGGAGAGGAGAGCTTTCTCTAGGGGAGAAATTATAGGGGAGAGCTCTGAACTGCACACGTTCATCTGACCTCCTTAAAACCGGGGTCCAACGATTTGGTAAGAGTCAGTATTTTTATTTCTTCTGATGAAATATAAAGATTCAAGTTTCTTCAAGATGTTGGGTTGAAGTCTGCAGCGATTAATAAACTATTGCTTGAAAGTTTTTTTAGTGGCCAAGATTTTGTCCTTGATTGTTTTTCTGAGGACTTTGATTTTAGGATATTTATATATATATATTTTTTTTTGGGTCAACCTTTAATATCTTTGTTCACTTGATATAAGTTGTACCATACACCCCCTTTTTTTTATCACATTTTGGTTTTTGATACATTGTTATTCACTCCTTTGTGATTGCACTAGATAAATGTTTGGGGTTGCGCGCCTATTCCTGTTGTATGTACAGTATGTCTTTGAAGTTTAAGTATTTGAGCTTTGTATGGGCAGCAGCATCCCCCACTTTCATTTAATTTATTTTCACTCATGTTTTCCTCTATTTTTAGAGGTCATATATAATATTTTCTTCACGTGTAAGTGGGTTTTAGCGCAGAGATTTTTTTTCTTTTTCTTTTTTTGTCACACCTGAACTCTGCACTCTACATAGCACACTTATGAATGACGGAACTTTGTACATAGCACACACATTAACTTTGCACCCTGTATCTAGCTTACTCCTGAACTCTGCACCCTGTACCTAGCTTGCTCCTGAACTCTGCACTCTGTACATACCTTACTCATGAACTCTGTACATAGCTCACTCCTAAACCCTGCACTCTGTACATTGTAGATTCTGTACATTCAGTGCACTTCTGAACTGTGTGTAGCCTGTATTCTGATGGGAAAGATCTCCCAATGATGGCTCGGCTTACAAGAAAAGTGTGTAAGCATATGTGTGTGTGTGCATATATATATATATATATATATATATTTATACAGTATATATATACACACACACGCATGTGTGTTTGAGCTTTGAGGTGCAAACCCTAATTAAATAGGCTGCACACACATATGCCTACAGTAGCTAATAAAGCCCAGCAAGAAGGGAATTGCGAGACATTGGGGGTTATTTACTAAAGGAAAAAACACTTTGCACTACTGCAAACTACAAGTGCAAAGTGCACTTGAAATTGCAATGAAAGTGCACTTGGTAGTGCAGTCACTGTAGATCTGAGGGATAGATCTCAAATGAGGGGAAGCTCTGCTGATTTTATCATCCAATCATGTGAAAGTTAAAATGCTGTTTCTTAGTTTCCTTGCATGCCCCCCCCACCCCCCCCCCGGATCTACAGCGACTGCACTTCCAAGTGCATTTTCAGTGTAATTTCAAATGCACTTGTAGTTTGCACATGTAGTGCAAAGTGGATTTTCCTTTAGTAAATTTTCCCCATTTTCTGTTAACCTCCCTGGCGGTATGATTCTTTCAGATTTTAGGTGCTGAAAGCGGTACCATTATTTGCAAGGGAATTTGGCGTTTTATACTGTAGGCTTGTAATTATTAGGAATAACTCACTTAAATCTATCCAAACAAGAGTCTAATAGGCATCCCGGGTATGATTTTTTTTTTTATTAAAAATTTTAATATAATAAATAATTATAAAAAATTATAACAAATAATAATATAATTATAGTAAAAATTATTCAATAATGTAATCAAATCAAAATCACTGAAACTTGCTCAGTTGCAGAATTTTTGCTGTCATTATTTTTTTTTTTTTATGACGAATTTCCCCACAAATCGCTATCGCTAAATTCTGCAAGTGATTATAATTTATTATCGCTGTTTTCTAGCTGATCTAAAACCATTTTTGACATAAAGGGACACTTTTGGTTGCTATGGGCAATCTACAGTTTCCAGGCAGAAAGAACAGTTTTTATTTTATAAAAGAACATGTAGGACACTGGACAGACCACTAGGGACAAGGGGGGTGTGTATTTTTTACTTACAGTACTGTAATCTATAAGATTACAGTATACTGTATGTAAAGTGTTTGTTTACTTTTTTTAATTTGGCGCCGTTCTCCGCTCCCGTGCGTCGTAACGTCGCAGGGAAAGGAGCTCGGCGGCACACGGGGACGCTGTGTGAATCGAGCGAGCACCCGCTCGCTCACACAGCGTGGATGCATCGCTGGATCCAGGAAGAAGGTAAGACGGCACGCGCTGCAGGCTCTGCATGTCTACCCCGAGCGTGACTCGGGGATACCGATCTCAGCAAGAAAAAAACACCCCGAGTCACGCTCGGGGATACCGCCAGGGAGGTTAAGAAAGCAGCCAAATTTTAGATTTACATCACTTTAATTGTCATGTTTAAAGAGTTGCCAGGTCACCCGAGACAAGAATTATTTACAGTCTTTATATTATAAAAATGCACTTATGTCTATAACCTCTCTTTTAATGTATTATCATTATTAGCATTATCATTACTTATTACACCTCCTGTCATGTAAGGCAGCAACTTAGGTCTTTTACTTCTGCTTGTCTCAGTCCAGTCCTGTCACGTGCCCTCTTTTCATTATGAGCTTCTCTGCCTCCACTGCATTTTTGGTCAATCTATGCAGAGTTTCCCCTCTGGTGTGCAGTAAAGGACAATGCTGATGAATAACTCTGTATATTTTTTCTTACCATGTGTCATATTTAATTGATTTATTTATAATTAATGCAATTTTCTATAATTTCACTTTATATCAAATGTACAAAACATGTATCAATGCAGTTTAGGAATGCAGGAACTTGGCATCCTAGTGTAACATGTTTGAAGCCCAGGGCATGTTAGCCCAATTTTGTATTTTTGAGATAGATGTGACAGATTGAATGGCTTTGAGGGTCTGTCAGTAACAGTTAGAGAATGTCATAAATGTATTAATTATAAAAGTATAATCAAATTAAACTATAATGTATGCTGTGAATGGCCCAATATATTTTTATAATAAGATTTGCATTTATAAGCATGCCCCTTTCATAGTTTTGTATTGGATTATGTTTTGCTATCTTTTCTTTAAAAAAGGTTTTTATTTTCTCTGAGGTAGGATAATGTAATTAATAAATATTTCATATATTGAAAGTATATATCCTCCATTTTACATCTGTTAAAAAAATATGGCCCAATGTTATTATGAGTGCGCTTTTTTCCATGCTAATGTACCATAAATATACTTATTGGCTTTTCCTGTATTTTTAACATGCTGCCGTAATACATATTCTACTGTATAGAGTAAAACAAAAATAAATATGATGTAAAATAAAATAGACTTTGAGAACTTTCACATTGCTCTAATATTAGTGTTCCTATTCAAATGGAAACATTTATATTCCTTTATGAATACTGATAGCTGCCCTAGCCCACTAATGTCTCTGTCTACAGGGAATTTCTTCTTAGAGGTGACTTCATAGAAAAAGTTAAAGCCTTTTAAATATTTAAGTACATTTCTACTGTGTAAAGTCAAAATCTTATTCTTTCTTCTTGGCAACCAGGCTGATAAACATTTGGGGCATATTTTTAAAGCAGTGACTGACTGACTTCCTGGTGTATTCCTGGTGTATGTGGTTTTAATGACAGTTCACCAACTGTCAACGTTTGGTGAAAGCAATATAAAAGTGTTTTTCCTGTACTCCAAAAACTGTTCTAAAAAAAAGAAAAAAAGGGATAAAATGGTAGAGTGAATCTACAGTGATTATATATATATAGATATATATTATGTCTATCTATCTATCTATCTATCTATCTATCTATCTATCTATCTATCTATCTATCTATCTATCTATCTATCTATCTATCTATCTATCGATGTAGATGTAGATGTAGATGTAGATGTAGATACAATTAAGCTGTATGTTTCTATAGGTTACAGCTTATAGGCTTTGTCTATGATTTAACCACTTGCCAACAGGCTCACGCTGATATACATCGGAAAAGTGGGACGTTCCCGCAAAATAAGGTATGGGTACGTTGTCCCCTTTAAGAGCTGCTGCCGTCCACCCGTGATCGCACCCACGAGAGCCAGAATTTGTGTGTTTGTAAACACCCAATAGCCTGTTCTGTCAGGGGAGAAGAGACAGATCGTTTTATTCCTAGCAAGTAGGAACAGTGATATGTCTCCTCCCCCCACTTATTCCCATCCCTATTCAGTAAGAAACACTCATGAGGGTACACATTTAACCCCTTAATTACTGCACAGTGGGGGACCCGATGCGTGTGGCCGGTGGGCGAAATCGCCGCTGGCCACCTGCGATCGCAGACACAAGAGCCAGAATGGGGATTTGTGTGTGTAAACACACAAATCTCTGTTCTGTCAAGGGAGAAGAGACATATTGTCTGTTCCTAGTAAGTAGGAACAACGATATGTCTCTTTACCCAGTCAGTCCCCTCCCCATACAGTAAGAAACACGAGGGAACACATTTAACACCCTGATTGCTCCTTAGTTATAACCCCTTCCCTACTAGTGACAAATCTTTTATATCTAACATTAAAGGGGTTGTAAGGTTTCTTTTTTTTAAATAACAAACATGTTATACTTACCTCCACGGTGCAGTTTGTTTTGCACAGAGTGGCCCCAATCCTCATCTTCTGGGATCCCTCGGCAGCTGTCTCGGCTCCTACCCGCAAGAGCTAGCCCCCTCTATTGGGAAGCGCTCTCCCAAGGGGGTTAGCTTGTAGGCGCGCTCCCGTGATACAGCCGGTGGCTATAGCTTCCGACTGTATCACTCTGCCCCCCGTGCACTCCATCATTGGATGTGATTGACAGCATCGTAAGCCAATGGCTGCGCTGCTATCAATACAGCCAATCTAGCCAATCAACGGCCATACCCGTGGATTAGAGGACACCGGACATGCGCACAGCAGGTGAACGGGCTCAGGTAAGTAAAACTGGGGGCCATCATTGACACATTATCGTTTGTTAAAACGAACGCGAAAATCCCCAAAATTTGGACGAAAATGCATTCGCACGAAAACGAATGCACATTCAGCACACATGGATGATACACCACTATCGGGAATGGCAAGTCTATCCAAAGACATAGCTACAGATTTAGATCAAACGATTAGGTCAGATGAATTCCTAGCAGCTTTGTAAACCAGGAAAGGTGCCGTGCCCAGATGGGTTTATGCTTTTCTATTACAAGACATTAGCGGCTATTTTGACTTCAAAATTTGTGTCAGCATATAATTCCTTGAGAGACGGACATGACATCCCTGATATTATTTGCAGGCGTATGTCACAGTAGTTCCTAAGGAGGGCAAAGATCCAGCTCAGTGTGCCAGCTATAGGCCGATTTTGCTTTTAAATGTTGACCTAAAATTTTTCACTAAAATCTTACAGACAGGCCCAACTGAATGTTTACCTTCGGCCATTACCAGTAGATCATAAAACCTTACGCTTTCCTAACAAAGCGGGTAGTGATGTCTGACTTTAAATTTTGCCTCAGAAAGACAAGATATTACTTTTTGTTCACAAGGTCTCCCTGGCTAATAGAAACCAAGAGGGAGGCTATAAACTTCTCCCACAATGTTATAGGACTCCAGACAAATTGCAAAGAACATACCCACAGATGCTGAATACATGTTAGCCCTGTGAGGAATCTGTGGGGACCCTTCTACATATTTTCTGGGAGTGCTCAATTTAAATAGCTTTTGGTCTTTTGTGAAATCTACTAATAAAACAAGGACCAGTGTCTCACCTATTAAATGACACCCCTATGTCTAACAAGAAATTTAGGAACTCTTTACTGAGGCATTTTCTTACAACAGCTAGGGCCTGTATTTCAGCCTTGTGGAAAAGTATTTGTTCCCCCACAATTACACAGTGGAGAACAAGAATTTTACTTTATTCTTTATCGGTTCAGTCATTATGATGACCTCTCAACTTTAAAATCTTAAAAATATAAAAATGTTCAAGGAATTTGCCAAAAACTGTGTTTGATAATTTGGAAGTATATACTGTGGTTCCATGCCAAATATGTTATTTTTTGTGGGTTGCCAGTTAACCTAATAGTTATTGTGTACTAACTATACCGAGATGTGCCTTGGTCTCATTTTGTACCTTATTATTGTTTTGCAAAGGGTTTTGTAAAATTCCTTGACCTCTAAATAAAGCATTATAAAACAATTTGCCAGCAATTTAAACACACGTTTTTCTTTGTAAATGTCAGTTTTGCTGCAGTAGGTTTTATACATCACACATCGGGGCATCACCCAGTCATTTTATTTATTGCGAATTTGCATTAGAAAGTTTCAAGTCAAGTTAAGCATTATTACAATTGCTGCTCTCTGCCATACAGAATTTAAAACATGTTTTTTTGCTTTGGTACATTTTCTCCATGTCAGTGCCCAGCTCTCAGTTCCATTTGTTTAACAATGCTTTGTCTTTTAGCTTAGAAAATGGCAAGTACTGTATTTGCAAAAGTATCCCTTTATAAGGCATTAACATACACTTAAGACAAAACAGGAATGTGCATACCCACACACTAAGACCAAGAGGAGGATAATTATCCCAACATTTATTAGTACTTAAATAGATGGTAGGACCGTTGTGTGTGTTGTTACTATTTATAGGAAAACTGAAAAATGAACCATCAGACAAATTGGGAGATAATGATATGTCAATTACTCCCACTGGAGTTGTGGTACTATAAAAGGAGACGCAATATAATTCAAAGAAATATCGCAACAAAAATGTGTCATTGTACTAAGATGGATAAAAAATCTCCTCAGTACCAAAAATAAGACTCCCCCAAAAATAACTCTTGGCTATACAATTGTACAATTATAAAATCAATATTGCATCCGGTGTGCTGTGAACAAGGCTTATCACCAAAACTAGTCTGCTGCTGACTGTACTCACTGTGAAGGCTTTACAATAAAAATGCTTGATGTTATGGAGTTGCCGACTGCTTCTTTTACTCAATGACCAATATTGCATCTGCTACCTGCAAAGCAGGGCTGTATAGTATTTGGTGGTGCTGAGTGCGGTCACTTTCACATTGAAGCTGATATTGGGACTTCCCTTCTATTATTGGAGTCTACAGTGGGTATATAAGCCGCCTTTAAAATAATGACATTTTGTTGCTTTGAAGCCTAAAATTAAGGCAGACACAGTTGTTGCTGTTTTTTCCAATTAGCTGTATTTACTCAGTGCAACTTATAACATCCAAGTGAAAGATATTTGTATTTGGTACAACACAGACCCTCTCTGGAGGGTCTGTCGCTCCAAACTGGATGAAAGAGCCAGGAGAAAACTGGCCAGAGCAGCTACCAAGAGGCCTACAGCAACTCTGAAGCAGTTACAGGAATTTATGACAAAGAGTGGTCAATGTGCGCATGTGACAACAATATCTCAAATTCTCTACAAATGTGGCTTGTATGGGATGGTTGCAAGAAAAAAGCCACTCCTCAAGAAAAGGTCACATGCATTGAGCTTTGCCAAAACATACATTGAAGGCCACATGGAAAAAGGTATTATCATCAGATGAGACAAAAATTTTATGATTTGGCCTCAACACCAAATGATGTCTAGTGGAAATCCAATACAGCTCACCATCCAAATAACACCATTCCTACCGTAAAGCATGAAGGTGGTAATATAGAGGTGTTTCTCTGCATCAGGGACTTGATCACTTGTCAGGATAGAAGAAAAATGGATGGGGCAAAATACCCTCACATTCTTAAGGAAAATCTGCTGCCCTCTGCCAGAAAGTGGTCAATGGCAAGAAGGTTTAACTTTCAACGTGACAATTGCCCAAATCACATAGCAAAAAAGACCAAACAGTGGTTGAAGGAGAAAAAGGTGAATGTCCTTGCATGGCCTAGTCAGTGCCAAGACTTAAACCCCATTGACAATTTGTGGAATGACTTGAAGACTGCAGTCCACAAATGTAGTTCAACTTAAGCAGTTCTGCAAAGAAGAGTTAGCAAATATTGTAATGTCTATTGTAGATGTGTAAAGTTAGTAGAGATATACCCCTGGCAGAAAAAAGGCCTATAATTAAAGCAAAAGGGATTCAACAAAATACCGACACAAGGGGGTTAGCCTTTTTCTAACTCCAACAGTGATTCTGTTTATAAATTTGTTTTATTTTTTACTAACATGTTACTGACATATCTTTCACTTGGATGTTATAAGTTGCACTGAGTAAATACAACTAAGTGAAAAAAAACAGCAACAACTGTGTCTGTCTTCATTTTAGGCTTCAAAGCAACAAAATGTAATTATTTTAAAGGCCACATGGAAAAAGGTATTATGGTCAGATGAGACAAAAATTGTATGATTTGGCCTCAACACCAAATGATGTCTAGTGGAAATCCAATACAGCTCACCATCCAAATAACACCATTCCTACCGTAAAGCATGAAGGTGGTAATATAGAGGTGTTTCTCTGCATCAGGGACTTGATCACTTGTCAGGATAGAAGAAAAATGGATGGGGCAAAATACCCTCACATTCTTAAGGAAAATCTGCTGCCCTCTGCCAGAAAGTAGTCAATGGCAAGAAGGTTTAACTTTCAACGTGACAATTGCCCAAATCACACAGCAAAGAAGACCAGACAGTGGTTGAAGGAGAAAAGGGTGAATGTCCTTGCATGGCCTAGTCAGTGCCAAGACTTAAACCCCATTGAAAATTTGTGGAATGACTTGAAGACTGCAGTCCACAAATGTAGTTCAACTTAAGCAGTTATGCAAAGAAGAGTTAGCAAATATTGTAATGTCTATTGTAGATGTGTAAAGTTAGTAGAGATATACACCTGGCAGAATAAAGGCCTATAATTAAAGCAAAAGGGATTCAACAAAATACCGACACAAGGGGGTTAGCCTTTTTCTAACTCCAACAGTGATTCTGTTTATAAATTTGTTTTATTTTTTACTAACATGTTACTGACATATCTTTCACTTGGATGTTATAAGTTGCACTGAGTAAATACAACTAAGTGGAAAAAACAGCAACAACTGTGTCTGTCTTAATTTTAGGCTTCAAAGCAACAAAATGTAATTATTTTAAAGGCGGTGGTGCTGAGTGCAGTCACTTTCACACTGAAGCTGATATTGGGACTATACCCAATGTAGACTCCAATAATAGAAGGGAAGTCCCAATATCAGCGTCTAATAGTTGTTAAACCCAAGGACTTAACTCTTAACCTAGTTGTGGTTTCAATTTCCAGCAGTTATGGACATGGGCCAGGAAAGCTATGCTTTTAAATCGACTCAACATGGGCTCCACCTACCGTCCTCACAACACATCAGCAGGGAATACCAGCACAGGTGTATCAGACTATTCTTCATTAAAGCATAAGCAGAAAATCTTCCATAGTGTAATAAATTAATTAAAAGCACATACTTTATTTGGTAAACATTCACATGTATAACAGATGAAAAAAGTGCTTGTATCAAACCAACAAGATGGCCGCAGCATCCAGCATGTTAACTGCATATGTCAAAAGTCGCACCCTATGAATTTTATCACAAACTAATGACATAATTTGGTGACAAAATGTGAAGTGTCTTTTGTCATACGACATCAGCACACTGAATGCTGCGGCCATTATGATGGTTTAATACAAACAATTTTTTCATCTGTTATACAATACATGTGTGTGTGTTACCAAATAAAGTAATTCACAAATACAGTAAGATCAAAAGAAAAAAGAAAATACCTACCACCTAGACGTCTACTAAGAAAGATGCTACACAAACGTACATTGGTCCACCTTGGCTTAATGTGATTATCTATATCATATAAGTAGAGGATTTCATTTTTTTTTTGTCAAAACTTAATTAAACAAGCTATAGTTAGAAGCTGATTGGCTACCATGTAAATCAACCCCAATTTTTTAAATTAAAGATTTGACTGGGGGAGAAGAAACTGAGAAACTGAGAAAATGCTTTCTCCTGCCTACATCAGACTTATGATATCATCTCAGCCTGGAAAATTCAATGGACTAAAGCTGAATTTCTGCTTTTTAATCAAAACAGTTTTTTGAAAAATTATACTGATGTTGTATTGTGTAAGAAAGTAATGCAGATGTGCAAAATTATGCAAAGGTCTACTTTGACTGACTAGAGATAGAAAAAGGTTCCAAGCTTTGCATATTAAATGATTAATACTAGTTTAAAATATAGTTAGCACTAGCAAGATCATTGTTTCATCAGCATAGACAACCAAAGTTAAATTAATCTTACAATAAATTATTGCAGCCTTTCTTAAACTTTTAAACATTAAAGAACCCTTGAAATAACTTGACTCAGAGAACTTGTCCTGATAATTACTACAATTACTTGCAAATGGTTAGAGTAAGGTATAAAAGTCAAATACTTATTGTGTTTGGGTTGGATGGAGGTGGATCCATTAGAATATCAGAATCATAACATAACAAATGAATCCAGATCTTCCAAAATAACTTCCAAAAATATGAATCAATTTAGAGCAATGGATAAATGAAATGATTCTGAACATACAAAATGATTTCCGAAAATGAATCATTCTAACATAACAAATATGACGAAACAAAATGGTTAATGTGATGAATCTGAAACTAAACAAACAAATCTTTTCATTGTGCACATCTCTACTGGGAAGAATGTTCTCTTATGGATTGCTTAATAGATAATTGGGGTCTGTGCTTGTTCATTTGAAAGGCAGAAGTTGCTCATCAGTGTTCAAGGAACCCCTAGCAATCTCTGGGAAAACCCTAGGTTTCCATTAAACCCTGGTTAAGAAAGACTGCATTATTGTTTATATTTACACCATATCAAACTATAGGGCAATATTTATAAAGTGGTGAATTCTCAATTTGCTGGCCTTGTGTTTGCCAAACATTTCCCCATTGTGTTGTTTGCCATAAAACACATTTGCCGCTTGCACATTAGTTGTTAGTATTCAATGCTATTTGTGCACTTCGGGATTTTCCACTGTTCAGTGTCTTCAAATGTTTCCTACAAAGGACCCGCCATGCTCCTTCCTGTTCATTCCCATGCAGCTCTTTTATATGAATTGAGTGCAAAATTAGTATTTTACACTCACATCTCTCACTATTTGACTGCTGCTCTTGTCATAGGGGTGTTAATATCTTCTTATTAGCTAAATTTGCCTCTGTTAATTTACAGTAAATGCCTTACAGCGTCTTAACAACAACAATCAATTCAATACACTGTTTACCTGCTACAAATTTCTTTTTGTGGGTTTCATCTATAAAAATAATAAAAAAGAAGCTGTATTAATCAAAGTGATAGTATTCTGTAGCATCTTGCAGTGCCTGTGTTTTGAGGCTGTAGGACTACTCTGCAACCTTGAGAAACTAAGAAATTTCATGCCAGTTCCATCCATGGCTACAGGAAGTCTGAGTGACAGCATCATTTATCTACAACAACAGGGGAGATAGTTTGTTCAATCCATCTAGCGTTCCCAGGAGAATCCATCCATACTTTCATTAGAAGAACTTGATGCATTTTCTTTGCAGAAATTCCCATTTTAAAATGTTCCTTGTAACTCTTCTGTGCTTTAAAAGACTTTACTGTCCTTGTTCTTATGCAAAACTGATAGAATCCTTAAAGCACTTATTTTTTTTCATTTGTATACACTATGTTCACAACATCCCCCATGTTTTTTTTTCACACATTTTAAACCTTAGGGAGAAATAAACTAGGGTCATCTATACAATTGTTAAACACATTTGTTTTTTGCTGTTTATGTTTTTGGTAGAAATAGTGTAATAACTGCTATTATCCGCTCTGTAATCACAATACTACTTACCATCCAGATTACTGCAATCTCTGGAGTACGTAGGTGTGTCTTGGAGGAGAGAATCATGCAGCTTCCAAGTCCACTCTTGATTAAATGTATCAGGTAAAGAGATGGACAAATATACTGGTGCATGGTCTGACCACAGTATATTACCTATTTTACACTGGGGTTGAAATGTCAATGTGAACTGGCTTACCAGAAATAAATATATGCATGAATAAGAGTTATGGCAGTAGAGTAAAACATATGATCACTGTTAGTGGGACAGGAAAGTATCCAAACATTAACCAAGTGGTATTGTAGTAAAAACGTTTTCAGTTTGTCCAGGTGAAAATGTGGGACAGAGCCTTTGCCTTTAGTAGAGTCTTATAGGGGGTCAAGCATGCAATTAATATCCCCTGCCAGGAAGATCACACCCTCCGCAACCTCTTGGAAGGTTTGTTAAGACCTCTTGCGTTAAAGGAACACAGCTGAACAGATGCCATTTGTCAATCACTCCAAAGCCGACAGCACACAGCGCTCAGGTTCCAAACAAAAAGGAAGGGGGTGACATAAAAAGGAGGGGAAGGAAGATAGAAGAAAAGAAAGGAAGAGCAAGTAAAATTGCCACGGGGCGAAGGAGAGGTACAAAAGAGTCAAAACAAACTCATGTAAGGATAGCTAAGGATATGTATGTGGCTTAATGTGGGGTCCAGATGGAAGACCCAAAGAAACTAGAACAATGTCTGAAAATTGAATAGGTTAACACATAGCCAGCTGACCAAATAGTAAAAGAGGTATGATACACATCACACCAATAGGTGCAGTTAATCCAGGGGGTTTGGAAGAAACCCACAGAATATGGAAAAAAGGTGGGAGCCACAGGGCAAGAAAAAAAGAAGGCAGTGTTCACAGCCCAACCTGTATCGGTCTTCCACATTTAGCCCCTGCTGGCTTCCAATCAGATGCAGGCACTGTTCAGGTATTTTGACAGCCAGTGGTGCCCCTGAATAGAGGAGTCTCTTATATTTCTTCAATTCAGTCTGCAGGCATAAAGAAAGAAATCTATAAGCGTATTGCCATCCAACGTAAAGACAATCCAGTGAATGCAGCAGTTCAGGCAGCAGAAAAATAACCTATTTATATAACACTGGATTGGCCAGTCAAAATGTGCTATAATAAAACAGTATGTCCTTCAATCTCATGAGGTCAGTTACTATGCTTCGTGGAAACAGGAGCACCCATGTGTGTCCGATTCTGAGGTAGTGCTTCATTGCAGGGAGATTCCGGCCTTCGTTGTGTCACGGCTTGCGGATATATGGCCAGTACATGCAGTGGTGTCACCCCAGTTGGCGCGCCCTTTGGGTGTGTCCGTGTACGGCGGATCATCCGCCTGTCGGCCAGTGACGCAGGGCTTACAGCTGCAGTGGAGGGGTGGCGTTTACCCTGTGATGCGGCTCTCCTCCATAGCGTCTACTTTTTCGTCATTACGAAGTGAGGTGAAATGTCACGTCCATCTGATGCATTGGGGAGGGGTATAAAGAGACCCACGTGGTGGAAGCCATGCTGCTGGAGTCTCTGGGAGCCTTAACACAGCGAGAAACTGCAGACGAGTAGATGCATTCAACATTGTTGCAACTTTTATGATGCACTGTATTTACAGTGCATCATCTAGATATGTAGGTCTGGTATACTTATGGTCTCTTTTCACCTTTGTTCCTTGTTTTTACCTGCAGATCCATTGCTTTCAGCTAGTACATGAAGGCAAGCTGTCCTTATGTAAGCAGGAATCTTTGACCTTACTAAATCAATCTATAGGGGTATCTTCCACAACCATAAACCGTTCTTTATATCCCAATGTTATCTTATTTTCAGATTCTGGCCATGTACAAGCACACCTTCTCTTCTTGTTGAAAGACATTACAACATTCTCAGAGAGGCAAAAAGAAACAGAGTGCTCCAGATGGTGCAGGTCAAAAAAAAAAACATGACAGGGTGCTGTAAAGCAGAACCCAACACATAACACTGTTGAAACCTTTGGGGAAAGCATCACTTGCGGACACCTCATACAACAGCGCTGTCCCCGACATGAGAAATATCACTTAGCTGTGCATTCGACTCTAGATCTCCACCATGGCGCCATTGAATCTAAATATTCGATGCACGATGACGTCACGGCGCTCGTGCATCGAATACACAGTCCGGAGCTAGCCAATCACCCTCTTGGATGCGGTGATCACATGGCCGCTCGCACTGGAGGGTGATTGGCTTGCTCCAGACTGTGTATTCGACGCGCGAGCGCCGTGACGTCATCGCGCAACGGATATTTTGATTGCGCATTGAATATTGCACAGCTAAGTGATATTTCTCATTTCGGGACACCGCTGTTGTATGAGGTGTCCCCAAGTGATGCTTTCCCCAATGGTTTTACTTTCTATATGGGTCATCATATCAATGTGATTTGCTCCAATATAATGCAGATGTTTGCTAATTTAATTTAATGTATATGGTGGTCTACAGACTGACTGTTTCCTGTATGAAATAATACATATGCGATGATTTGTCTGTGCTGAATATTGCCATATATAAGATTTGTACTACATAATTTCCTGGCTTATTTGGATATGTGTTACATAATTTCCTGTTAGTTCCCGTGGTTTAAGCTTAGCACATGTATAAGCTTAGTACATGTATAAAAGCAAGCAGTAACATGCCCCTTGTGATGGCTTTCTAAGCCGAAATGCGTCAGATTCTGCTTTACAGCACCATATACTGCTTTTATTATGTGATCACTTTTTACGCTTATATTTTTGTCATTTTTTATGACCTTTTAAATAAAACCGGTCATGGTTTATTTTTGACCTGCACCATCTGGAGCTCTCTGTTTCTTTTTGCCCTGTCTGAGCCTGTTGGAATTGTCTTTTCCCACATATCCTGCATCTGAAGGTTCCCGCCATCCCTGGCATTCATCCCGCCTGAGTGATTGAGAGCGCACCATCATCCTTGGAGTCCTTGTTGCAGTGATCCAGGTCCACAGAAGCCATCAGGCGTATTAGACTTTCCACACCCCATGGTAAGAGTACCTTATTATTCATACTTGTTGCCTTGGTGATCCCTGCAGACAACTAGATATTCACCAGTCTACATCAGCGATTGGAAAGATATACACATTTCTGTACACTGACTATTACACATATGGTGTATTGTGTGCACTTCCTTCCAGCATCACATTGTTTGTGGTAAATGGTCTTTGCACATGGACTTTTTTTCATTTAAGTCACATTTTCTTGTATTTATCATTATGGATCTTATGTCACTATAAGTATTGTGTTTTGACACATCTAGCGCTGCACTAATTACCTATATTTCCATTTACTTTGTTTGTTTGAGTGCTGGCTGCTTTCTTGTGTTTTTTTTTTTTTTGGTTTAGCACAGTTTTTTCCCCCTTTTCCATATCCATTTGTAGTAACAAGCACCCACAAAGTCCCACATTTCCCAACATGTTTTTCCTTCTTTGTCTATTATAAGGGATGATGGTGCCTAAAGTTTGAATCTGTGTTTTGATCACTTTAACCCCCTTCATTTGAATAATATGGTTACTATTACTGCTAAAACGTTCTCTTTGCATTTGTCTCACTTGCTTTTGGTGAGCATCATGTTGTAGCAGAAGGACAATGTAAACAATCTTGCTATCTGTACTTGTTAAATATACCATTTGAAAAAACCTTACTTCCCTCTTCTGTTACAATTTGTTTTACTTGAATTTGTACATTTACATATGCAAAGTACATTGTGATAACTTGTGTCTATAAGATATATGAACTTGGCTTGTAATGGTGATTGAGTGATCCCCCAGTATGAAATATGTTTCATGTTCACATAAGTAACCCGAATAGCACCTTAAAACATATGCATTTAAACATGGTTTAACAACTCCAGATGGCAAGTCTAGTAGTGGCAACCCTCTACATGATTTTTTTTTTTTAATTAAGCAACTTTTACACCAATTATACTGCTGGATGATCTTCCTCCAAGCTGAGCAGCAGATGGCTTGCATGCACCGATCTCATCAGGTGTAAAGTTCTGCTGTGATATTTTATGTGCTTGCTTGGCATCTGGACACAGTAGACATGTAAGGTTTTCCCAAATGGTATATTTAACAAGTACAGATAGCAAGATTGTTTACATGTTGTTCTGCTACAACCTGATGCTCACCAAAAGCATGTTATTTCTACAAACATGCAAGTGAGACAAATGCAAGGAGAAAATTTTAGCAGTAATAGTAACCATATTATTCAAATAAAGGGGGTTAACGTGATCAAAACACAGATTCAAACTTTAGGCACCATCATCCCTTATAATAGACAATGAAGGAAAAACATTTTGGGAAATGTGGGACTTTGTGGGTGCTTGTTACTACAAATAGATATGGAAAAGGGGGAAAAATATGTGCTAAACCAAAGAAAAAAACACAAGAAAGCAGCAGGCACTCAAACAAACAAAGTAAGTGGAAATATGGGTAATTAGTGCAGCGCTAGATGTGTCAAAACACAATACTTATAGTGACATAAGATCCAAAATGATAAATACAAAAAAATGTGACTTAAATGAAAAAAAGTCCATGTGCAAAGACCAGTCACCACAAACATTGTGATGCTGGAAAGAAAGTGTACACAATACACCATATGTGAAATAGTCAGTGTACAGAAATGTGTATATCTTTCCAATCGCTGACGTAGACTGGTGAATATCTAGTTGTCTGTATGAATAATAAGGTACTCTTACCATGGGGTATGGAAAGTCTAATACGCTTGATGGCCTCTGTGGACCTGGATCACTGCAACAAGGACTCCAAGGATGATGGTGCGCTCTCAATCACTCAGGCGGGATGAATGCCAGGGACAGCAGGAACCAAACCGATGGACCTTCAGATGCAGGATACGTGGGAAAAGACAATTCCAACAGGCTCGGAAAAGCAAAAAGAAACAGAGTGCTCCAGATGGTGCAGGTCAAAAATAAACCATGACAGGTTTTATTTAAAAGGTCATAAAAAATGACTAAAATATAAGAGTAAAAAGTGATCAAATAAATAAAAGCAGTATAGGAAAAAATTTGATGCGCGATGACATCACGATGCTCGCGCGTCGAATACACAGTCTAGAGCAAGCCAATCACTGAACCAAGCTAATTCTGTGGTGCCACCATCCACCAATTTGCTACAACATTCAGTGAAATCAATGTGGGTAAGCCTCTATGGTGTACAACAAACATAACAACCTTGGGCCAGATTCACATACACTTAATATTGCGCTGCGTAATTGAAATACTCTACGCTGCCCTATTTTACCAGGCTCTACACCGAATTCTGGTAGATTTTTGCCCGTAGTCTATTTCTCGCCGCGTAATCAAAATACGAGATTAGGGGGCGTGAAGCATTTAAATTAAGCGCGTCCCCGCGGCGATCGAACTGCGCATGCTCCGTTCAGAAATTTCCCGCCGTGCATTGCGCGAAATCACGTCGTTACGTCATTCGTTGTTTGAGTAGTGTCGTTTACGAACATTCCTATTCCCGGACGACTTATGTCAAAAAAAATAAAAGACGTCGGAAAACGTAGAAATTCGACGTGGGAACGACGGCCATACTTAACATGGGCTGTCTAATATTAGAGCAGCAAAAAGCTGGTATAGTGTTACGCAAAAAAAAGATGACTAAAGGTGCCGTAAGAGATTGCGAATGAAGATCGTAATTTCGGGGATCGCCGGCAAAAGCTCATTTGCATACCCAGACGCGGAAAACAACGGGAAGTCCACCCAGTGGCCGCAATTTTATTGCAGCGTAGATCCGAAGGCGTATGAACACGTAATCCAGTCGAATTGAAGCCCGCAGCCGTCTATTAATGGTTTGAGGTTTTCAACTAGCTAGAAAACGCGCGTAATTGGAAATTACTCCAGTCTAACACCAGTTAGACAGGCGTAATGGCTCTCTGAATCTGGGCCCTTATTTTCATGATTTTCTATGGAGACTTGATGTCACCCATTCTAATCAAATATTCTTATTCCAATACTGACACTGTAGATCCTCCTGATTTCTCTGTATAGTTCAAAATAAGCAATGAAAATAAACAGTGAAATAAAATGTAGAAAAGTTTGGGCATTAGTCCTAATATTCATAAGATGATGGTGAATGAGTCAGCCCCAATGTTATCTGCTCAAAGCAAACGAGCGCAGAGTGAGATATTTTATAGTGGAAACAAAAAAGGATTATACCCTGCTTATTAAAATGCAAACCCTTTTTGCAATGATTTTCCATTGCATTTGCTTAGCTTTGATTTTCGAAACATGCTGCAAATATAAATGACTTTTATTAAGATATTCAATACAAACTAATATTCATGTCAAAAGTACAACAGGTGATTTCATAAAAAATCAATTACAAGAGCTTCATACATAACTATCAAATCTTTCTTCATTTAAATTCCAAGCAAAGCATTAGCTGAAAAACTCAATTACTCATTGAGTCTGCCCATTTAATAATCCGTCAACTAAAGGGATTACCATGCCTCATGTTTTTGGAATTATGGGGCAGCTCTGTCACAGTCTGAACCAAAGAGCTATTAAAGAACACAATCTTAGCATGTATTAATATTTCTTAGCTGCCATCGGATAAAATATACCCTATGCATTGAGATAAATGTCACGTCTTTGAAAAGTTATGAGACACATTGTATAATATAATTAATTAATGCTAATTCAGATGCCTTGCCTGACACTTCTTTTATTCAAATTATTTTTCTTTTCTTTTGCAAAAACATTTGGAAATATTTTTGATCCAAAATTATAGCAAAACTTGTCAAAATAAATAGAGACATACTCCAGAAAGGTACAACTCTGACTGCCCTGGCTGCTCAAATGCAATTTTAGATTAACAACTGAAAGCGGGTATTTGTCAAGGAGAAAAATAAGACATTTGGTTTCAATCATCAAGATAAACTACAAGTGCTGTCAGACTTTTACCATGATCTCTGATTTTTCTCATGTATATAAAAACAATCAGATCATCAGTATCAGTCTTACTTAGTAAAGACAAAAAAGCACAGTATGGATTTGCAAAGTGCAGTAGTAGTAATAGTAGTAGTACCGCAGCAACCAACCAAAAACCATGTCTTATTGTAAGTGAAACTACTGTAAGTAATTAGAGTTACTGTACATTTGATGTTGGTACTTGCACTGTTTTACTAAAAAAGAATCTCCAAAAGCTATCATGTCTAAGGCCTCGTACACACGATCAAATCTGTCTGCTGGAAACGGTCTGCTAGACCATTTCAGCAGACAGATTCGATCGTGTGTACGGGCTAACAGACGGATTTGGCCACCCGACAGATTTCAAAGCATGCTTTGAAATCTGTCGGCTGGGAACCAGTCCGCCCGACATGTCTGCTGGTTAGTATGCTAACCAGCAGACATGTCTTCTCGCACACGCGCCGAATGGTTTCGACGCATGCGCGGAAATGTTTTACTTCCTGGTGCGGTGACGTGGCGGCGTCAACGTCACCGCCACGTCACCGACAAGTCAGCGCGCTGTCTGCTGGCGGGGATTTTGGTTTGCTCGTGTGTACACGCGAGCAAACCAAAATCCCAGCAGACAGATTTGTTCAAATCTGTCGGACAGACAGATTTGAACAAATCTGTCTGCTCGTGTGTACGAGGCCTAAGAGTTCTTATTCTAGCAACACCTAGCCAATGCAGCAGTTACTGCTGAGTAATCTACTGTTCAATGATACATGGGAGCAGTGAAGCCACTCCTCTCCCAAGTAAGTACCCACTGCAAGTAATGTAAGGGAGAACCTCACTACTACCATCAACAAGAAGGGAACTTTACCACTCCCAACCTACTGTATCTCCCAAAAATGAGTACACCCCTCACATTTTTTTACATTTATTATTATATCTTTTCATGTGACAACACTGAAAAATTAACACTTTTCTACAGTATAAAGTAGTGAGTGTACAGCTTGTATAACAGTGTACATTTGCTGTCCCCTCAAAATGACTCACACAACCATTAATGTCTAAACCGCTGGCAACAAAAGTGAGTACACCCCTAAGTGAAAATGTCCAAATTGGAAATAATTAGCCATTTTCCCTCCCTGGTGTCATGTGACTCATTAGTGTTACAAGGTCCCAGGTGTGAGTTGGGACCAGGTGTGTTAAATTTGGTGTTATCTCTCTCACTCTCTCATACTGGTTACTGCAAGTTCAACATGGTACCTCATGGCAAAGAACTCTCTGAGGATCTGAAAAAAAATGATAAAAAAAAGAATATTGCCCCTGCAGCATGGTGGCCAAGACCACACATCGGTTTAACAGGAAAGGTTCCATTTAGAACAGTCCTTGCAATGGTCGACCAAAGAAGTTGAGTGCACATGCACAGCATCATATCCATGGTTGTCTTTGGGAAATAGACATATGAGTGCTGTCAGAATTGCTGCAGAGGTTGAAGGGGTGGGGGGTCAGCCTGTCAGTGCTCAGACCATATGTTGCACACTGCATCAAATTGGTCTATGTGGCTGTAATCCCAGATGGGAAGGAAGTTCATTGAGGGAACCATAAATGCAAACATGTACTGTAAAATACGGAAGCAGAGCATGATCCCCTCCCTTAAGAGACTGGGCCACAGGGCAGAATTCCAACATGATCACGACCCCAAACACACCTCCAAGATGATCACTGCCTTGCTAAAGAGGCTGAGGGTAAAGGTGACAGACTGGCTAAGCATGACTCCAGACCTAAACCCTATTGAGCATCTGTGGGGCATCCTCAAATGGAAGGTGGAGGAGCGCAAGGTCTCTAACATCCACCAGCTCCGTGATGTCATGGAGGAGTGGAAGAGGACTCCAGTGGCAACCTGTGAAGCTCAGGTGAACTCCATGCCCAAGAGGGTTAAGGCAGTGCTGGAAAATAATGGCGGCCACACAAAATATTGATACTTGTGTACTAACTTTTGTTGCCAGTGGTTTAGAGATTAATGGCTGTGTGTTGAGTTATTTTGACGGAACAACCAATTGACACTGTTATACAAGATGTACACTTTAAATTGTAGCAAAGTGTCATTTTTTCACCAAAGCAAAAACAGAGTGGACCTTAACCTTACTTTAGGTAGATTTTATTTGCTTTAATGTCTCCAGGACAGGAGGTGAGTAGGGATGAGCCAAACACCCCCTCAGAACCTGCGAACAGACCAAAAGTTTGGGTGAACTTTAGAACCCCATTAAAGTCTATGGGACCCGAACGTTTGAAATCTAAAGTGCTAATTTTAAAGGCTAATATGCAAGTTATTGTCCTAAAAAATGTTTGGGGACCCGGGTCCTGCCCCTGGGGACATGTATCAATGTTTTAAAAACTGAATTTTTTTCAGGAGCAGCGGTTTTAAATGACTTTTTATCCTTCAGAAATTACACTTTGTGCAGGGACAGTTCTAAGCACGGAAAACAAGCTCTGCTTTACAGGCATACTTTACACACCCCCCAGGTATAAAATTTAAAGGAATATTTCACTTTTATTGTTAACTTTAAGCATTATTAAAATCACTGCTCCCGAAAAAAACAGCAGTTTTTTTAAAACTTTTTTTGCATTGATACATGTCTCCTGGGGCAGGACCAGGTCCCTAAACACTTTTTATGAAAATAACTTGCATATAAGCCTTTAAAATTAGCACTTTAGATTTCTCCTATAGACTTTTACAAGGTGTTCTGCAGCTTTTCGAATTTGCCGCGAACAACCCCAATTTGTTCGCTGTTCGGCGAACAAGCAATGTTCGAGTCGAACATGCGTTCAACTCGAACTCGAAGTTCATCCCTAGAGGTAAGGATAAATCTCCATAATGGAATACTTACTGTACATCAATAAAACCAGATAGAGGTTCTAGGCATCACCTACTCTATCCAAAACAAAACAAAAAAGTTTTGCCTGGAGTAAAATATGTTCTGTTAATTTCTGTTTACTTCACGTACAACACAGTCCATAAAACTCATATACCCATTAAAAGGAATTATTAGTTCTGCAAATGCAGTCACTTAAAATTTAGGTATTGTTTTGCAAATCCAAATGAGGCAATATAAATGTATAACTAACTGTTCACTATCCTAAAGCCTCATACACACTTGTCGTTTTTTTTTTTTTAACCCAGCAGTGCTGAAGTGAAAAAATTAGCAGCTCCGACGTTAGTATAGCTATGTCCCCTGCTGAGCTATTGAATTTTGACAGAGGGACCTTAAAAAGAACCAGTGCCATTAGTACAATGTCAGTGCATATTTTTAGCACTGATCACTGTAATAATGTCACTGGTTCCCAAAAAAGTGTCAAATGTCATTTAGGTGTCCGATTTGTTTGCCGCAATGTCGCAGTCCTGATAAAAACTGCTAATCACCGCCATTAATAGTAAAAAAAAGATGCCATAAATCTATCCCATATTTTGTAGATGCTATAACTTTTGTGAAAAACAATCAATTAACGCTTATTTTTTTTTTTTACCAAAAATATGTAGCAGAATATGTATTGGCCTAAATTGATTTCATTTTATTATTTTATTGGGTCTGTTTTATAGCAGAAAATTGTTGGTCTCTTTTTGTTTATAATGCAAAAAATAAATACTGAAGAGGTGATCAAATATCATCAAAAGAAAGCACTATTTGTGGGGGAAAAAAAAGATATGCGCAATTGTCAGCTAAAGTAATGCAGTGCCGTATCGCAAAAAATGGCATGGTCATTAACGTGGAGTTCTACCCAAAAGTGGATATTCTGCTTTAAGCACTCCTCACCCCCTTACGTGCCACATTTGGCATGTAATTTTTTTTTGGGGGGTGGGGGCTTCGGTAGCTATGATTAAACACTAAATACAGTGTGAAACGTGTCAACTCTGCTGGTATGCTGTGACGTATAGTGCTGTTTTTCTATCTTGGATTTTTACAATTGTTCGGAGTGCGGCTGTCCAGAAGAATCCTTTCTTTTGTTTTGCAATCTCATATGCATTGCCTGCACCTGTGGTCCTGGGGGAAGCATTTATTCTGAAGATTTCCACACCTGAGCGGTTTTTCTTTCGGGGCTTCGGTATGATTGGGACTTCCTGTCCCACTTCCTACTTCCACCCAGGGACCGCCTAGGCGACACCTCCTCTAACCTTAGGCGGTCCCTCCCTTTAGGCTATCTCCTGGGACATGTGACAGGTCCCAGGAGATCGCCTGTCTACTCATAGAGCGCAGCGCGACTCCCGCATGCGCAGTGAGTGCCCAGCCATGAAGCCGAAAGCTGTCACGGCTGGGTGCCCACACTATGAATGGAGACAACGGCCAGAGAGGGAGGGGAGAGGAGGGGAGCTCCGTGTGTCCATGTCGCTGGACCGTGGAGCAGGTAAGTTTCTGTTTATTAAAAGTCAGCAGCTACACTTTTTGTATCTGCTGACTTTTAACCACTTAAGGACCTTAGGTGTTTTTTTAGATTTGGTTTTTGCAAGACTAAAACATTTTTTTCTGCTAGAAAATTACGTAAAACCCCCAAACATTATATATATATATATATTTCTAACACATTGCATTAAGGTTAAAAAACATTTTCCTTTACAACTCCTTTAAGGAGCTTGCCTGTTTTTCAGTGTTTACAAGTTTAAAAAAGTTTTTTTTTGCTAGAAAATCACTTATAACCCCCCAAACATTATATATATATATATATATTTTTTCTAACGCCCTAGAGAATAAAATGGCGGGCATTGCAATACTTTTTGTCACACTGTATTTGCGCAGCGGTCTTACAAGCGCACTTTTTTTGGAAAAAATTCAATTTGTGTATTAAAAAATAAGACAACAATAAATTTGGCCCAATTTTTTTATATATTGTGAAAGATAATGTTACGCCGAGTAAAATGATACCCAACATGTCACGCTTAAAAATTGCGCCCGCTCGTGGCATGGCGTCAAACTTTTACCCTTAAAAATCTCGATAGGCGACGTTTAAAAAATTCTTTAGGTTGCATCTTTTGAGTTACAGAGGAGGTCTAGGGCTATAATTATTGCTTTCGCTCTAACGATCGCGGCGATACCCCACTTGTGTGGTTTGAACACCGTTTTCATATCCGGGCGCTACTCGCATATGCGTTCGCTTTTGTGCGCGAGCTCGTCGGGACAGGGTGCTTTAAAAAAAAAATTTTTGTTTTCTTATTTAGTTTTATTTATTTTATTATTTTTTACACTGAAAAAATAAATAAAAATGTGATCACTTTTATTCCTATTACAAGGAATGTAAACATCCCTTGTAATAGAAAAAAAAGCATGGCAGGTCCTCCTAAATATGAGATCTGGGGTCAAAAAGACCTCAGATCTCATATTTAGGCTTAAATGCAAAAAAACAAAAACAAAATTGAAACTGTAATTTTTTCAAATGTCAAAAAAAATAATGTTTCCTTAAGACGCTGGGCAGGACTGACGTTTTGACGTCACTTCCGCCCAGCAGAGCTATGGGGACGGGTGAGGGACATCCCCAGTCAGCTGCGCAACGGTAAGCGGCGGAGGGCGCGGGAGAGCGGCAGGATGGGGGATCCCCTCTCCTGCCACCGATAACGGCAAATCCACCGTGGAGACCGCCGTTATCATTTAAAGGACCCTTGGCACTAAAGATGGATACCTCGGTTGTCTCAGCAGCTGCTGCCGTTACCGAGATATCCATCTTTAAAATTAGGACGTATATATACAGTGCAGGGTCCACAAGCAGTTAAGGGGTAAATCCTTCAGGGGCTGAAGGGGTTAAAGTATTATTAAAGGCATCACTTTTTTGTTTGTTGTGGATAGAGTGGAGAAGGATTAGAACACCTGTCAGGTTTTTATTGTTGTCTGCACCCCTGTTGGAAAGATCCCTCCTTTCTATTTGTCCTGTTTGCAGGTATCATCAAAAGTTAAAGTAAAAGAAAATTCAAAATTTGGGGTTGCCCCATGGACAGTAAAAGAGAAATCTTCCAATAGTGACACTAATCCTGATGACCCTGGTGACAACCAGGGATTCTGTCACTTTTGAGGAATTTCCTCTCACTTCCTGTTTTGTCTATGAGACAATGATTGAAGGGAAATCTCCCCAATGGAACATGGGTGACATGGGTTATAGCTAGGGTTGTCCCAATACCACTTTTTTAGGACCGAGTACAAGTACCGATACTTTTTTTCATGTACTCGCCGATACCGAATACCGATACTTTTTAAATGCAGCCACGTGTCCCCAAATGCAGCCATGTCCCTCTGAGTTCAGCCATGGTCCCTCTGAGTTCAGCCATGGTCCCTCTGAGTTCAGCCATGGTCCCTCTGAGTTCAGCCATGGTCCCTCTGAGTGCTCCGCACTCCACCCCGCACTCAAAAAAAAAAAAAGTATTCTATTTAGGTATCGGGAGTATTCGCGCGAGTACAAGTACTAGCGCAAATACTCGGTATCGGTCCCGATACCAATACTAGTATCGGTATCGGGACAACCCTAGTTATAGCACCCTCTTACTCTATTCAAATTGAAAATAAATAGTTTTACCTTTAGCTCTACTTTAAAAGAGAAAATAACCCTGCTAGTGAGTCATGTATCCACCAAAACAAATATACTGCCACTCTACACCAAAAGGCAACGGAGATCCAGCATAGTGATAATTAAGGGTTATTTACAATTGTATATGCATTTATTGTTCTAATCGTCCCAAATATGTGGAAAGTTAGAAGAAATATATCATTGTTATTTATTCATATGTGTCACTTTCATGTATTCATCATTAAAGATGTCTGCTCCTCTCCATCTGTTATACAGTCTAAAGATAAATTGCTCTGCACAATGGGATTAAACTCTTTCTATAATGTACCATATGTTTTTCCTTCTCTGACCAATTATATTGAAAAAAAATATCCACAGGGAAACAAATAAATAATACATATGAACAATATTAGAATTTAAATGTGCTTTGCATTAAACAAAATACAATATTTCTTAACATTCTTTACATCTTTTATTCTCAGACTAATTTTGTAAACATACAACATTTAACCACTTAAGGACCGCCTAACACCTATATACATACATCGGCAGAATGGCACGGCTGGGCACAATCACGTACCTGTACGTGATTGTTAAATGCCCAGCCGTGGGTAGCGGGCGCGCGCGGTCGCGGGACCCACAGAAACGATCGCCGATGGAGTCCGTCACTGTGGCGCTTTCATTGATCGTCTGTTCCCTGATATAGGGAAAGGCGATCAATGAGGGAAAGCCCCGCCCCTCTACAGTTAGAAACACATATGTGGTCACACTTAACCCCTTCAGCGCCCCCTATGGGTTAACTCCCAAACTGCAGTTGTCGTTTTGAGAGTAAACAATACATTTTTATAGCACTTTTGCTGTAAAAATGACAATGGTCCCAAAAATGTGTCAAAATTGTCTGATGTGTCCGCCATAATGTCGCATTCACGAAAAAAAAAATCGCTGATCGCCGCCATTAGTAGTAAAACAAAAAATTATTAATAAAATGCAATAAAACTATCCCCTATTTTGTAAACACTATACATTTTGCGCAAACCAATCGATAACCGCTTATTGCTATTTTTTTTTAACCAAAAATAGGTAGAAGAATACATATCAGCCTAAACTGAGGAAAATTATTATTTTTATATATTTTTGGGGGATATTTATTATAGCAAAAAGTAAAAAATATTGAATTTTTTTCAAAATTGTCGCTCTATTTTTTTTTTATAGCGCAAAAAATAAAAACCGCAGAGGTGATCAAATACCACCAAAAGAAATCTCTATTTGTGGGAAAAAAAGGACACCAATTTTGTCAGTTAAAGCGACGCAGTGCCAAATCGCAAAAAGGGGCCTGGTCCTTTACCTGCATATTGGTCCGGGTCATAAAGGGTTAATGAAGCACAACATTTACCAACTCATATTGGCTGTTGATTAAAACTGGCACATCTAAGTATGCAGGCATCCAGGGTAAAGCTGTCCACATACACTGTCCTCCACACCGCCATCGGTGTCATCTCTTCCACACTGCACTCTATGAGTGGTTCAAGCCTCGCTTTCAGATCGCTCTACTGCAAGCTAGTCTTCCCGGTCACGATTGCAGGCTGACTCCGGTGAGAGCCGGTGGAGTAGGGAATGGTCAAATTTACCAGATCCCTGCATACTTAGATGTGCCTCTTTTAATCATCAACCATGTGAGTTGCTAAATGTTTTACATTCATTCACAATCCAAGGTTTTACTTTATGCTGTATCATACTTACAGGGTGGACTTTGGTCTGCTCAGTATGTCTAAACAGCATAATAATATGTGTATTTTTGGTTCTGCAGGCTATAACGTTTAACTTTTAAATCTAAGAAAATTACTAGACTGAGTTGATGAAGCAAATTTTCCCAAATAAGCTGTACCTGTTTTTCTGCAACCCTCTCTCCCTCACAGCCCTCTAAAGTACACAGACTAGGCGGTATTTTATAACTTTCAAGAGATAGGGTGGTGGGATCTGATGTTTAACATTCCACAGCATAAAGCAGATAGCTCAGTGTAATCTGACATCTGAGTGAAGGAAAAGGAAACCCTGCCTCTCTGCAGAAACTCACTTCAAATCACCTATTTTGTGCTAGAGGAAGGGAAGGGGAAGGCCATTACCATGGATTTTCCTGGTGTTGGGGAAAGTGAGTGATGCATATTGCAGGTGAATGTGAGGGTAGCCAGGATTCATACTATGGATTGAGGCAAGTATACTTTATATGAGTATACTTTGTTCATTCTTCATTTACAACTATATTAAGTATATTGGGTGTTTAAGTATTAAAGTGTTTAAGTAAACAAAGCCCTTGTAAACAAAGAATCTATGACTAATGACCGGTGTTCATTTACTAAATGAGTAGAGCATGTTCACTTAGTAAAGGAAGTTTTCACTTTCCAAAGTTAAATTTCACTTAGTTTAGTGAAAGAAATTAAGCTAAGTGAAAATGTACTTTGCAAAAATGACATGATCACGTGAAAGCACCACCTTGGTGGTGGATCTGCTATCAATACCTTTTTCACAAATTGTCACGTTTATTTGGACGTTTTGGATTTGGAATCAATATTGAGACTTATCCCTTATTTTATTTTATTCACCATATCATTACATATGAACTTTTGAACACTTGGTGATATGTTTATATGATGGTTTACAGTGTTATATCGTTTTTTCACATCATTTTAGCGCTACACCTTTTTTTGTTTTCAATATGAAATACGTTTTTTCTTGCACCTGGTTCAATAATTAAAGCTCCACCTCATTAACTAAGCTAAGTGAAAATTCACTTTGCTAAGTTTAGGACCAACCCTCCTAGTAAATCAATGACATTGACATCAAAGACAAGCTGATGTATTAATGTTTATTTGCTTCCTCAGGTTTTTCCACAAAAGATATATACCAGATGGTCCATTCAACAAAATAATTTTAGCTTCAGAGGAGTTTGAACTACATGTTTCAATCTTTAATCCCCCACTCACCCCCTTGTTCAGTGCAGTGCTAAAGGGAGAGAATTGTTAACCTGGCAGGCTCTGCTCATGTAGTGCAATCACTGCACTAGCAGATGCAGGGATATGTTCTATCTTTTGATATAAATGGATAATTAAGGATGCAGCCCCCCCAACTGAACTATCACCCACTGCGCTTGGTAAAGACTAGCTGCTGCTGTAAAAGTATAACATGTAAAGTATTATATATGTTCTAGACCCTCAAATTAAACAAGTGTCCTGTAATATATAAAAGCAGCGCTTAAATAGTGAAATGTGATTTCCACTTGACTAAATAATGTGCCTAATATAAAAAATCAATTATGTGAAAAATGCGACACATAACATATATCATATAACATAAATCATCTTTTACAGTGACAAATGGACAAACAAAACAAAAATGTTTAGCAAAAAGCAAAAAAAATTTAAATCCTGTGATAGTCGGTGAAAAAAGTAAAAATGAGTTCATAGATAGAATCTTAGTATCAATCTTCTCAATCTTCCACCACACCGCCTGTGCTCGGTGAATCCTTCACCCTTCTAGAACGCGCACTTACCACAATTAAATGCCCAGCACTCTCGTGTCAAGGCACAAATGCAAAAAATCCAAATCTCTCCAAAATAGTTGATATCAGTATCCAGTTCAGTGATAAGTTCCAACGTGTTCACATAAATAAAGAAAAAATAATAGTACCATAGTGTAATATTGTAAAACCAGTTTTAATCACACCACTAAAAAATCTTCATAAAATGCACTCACAAACGTGATCTTTCACCAAACTTTGAATAATCAATAGCAGCATAAGTTTCCAAGCTTCCAAACAACAAGCCAGTGGTCACAGCGGACCCTCGATCGTTCCCAGTGTACTCACAGCCCTTTGGACACTACTTGGTAAGAAGATGGTATTGATGTTAGCCCGATACAGCTAGGTGTGTGTCGCACGTCCATATAGCTCACACAGGATCAATGATTAGTGACCACGCCCCAACATGTTTCGTCATATCGACTTAGTCATGGGATTGGTCACATACTCTTAGAGTCGCCTTTTTATTTCGTTCCTCTATCGAAAAAGACGCGTCTGCCGCAAACTGCGTCAAAAGTGACATAATCACGCAGCGTCCTCCCGCTCACATGATCGACGTCTCTTCCCGGACCTCCTACAGGTCTATGTATTCGTTATTCCGTCGGATGTGCCGATCCATGCGACCTACAACAGTTCATCATCACGTCAGAAATGACGTTCGATGTAAACTAAAAGAGGCACATACAATCAACACAGCTATTGATCGAGTGTCCCCATGAACACAGGTCATCTTATCTAGCCTACAAAACTCATCTTAAACAATTACACATATTCCTCATTATCTAAAATTACAATATAATGAAACTGTTATCGTCCCATTGGTTGAATGACTTAAATGTAAACATATAAATATGCATAATCTACACAACTGCAAAGTCAAATTAGAACAATATAATGAATAGTTATACCGTATCTAACAATTAAAAAATCTAAAAAGGATGTACATTAAGAACATCACTAAGTTAACCACTTCCCCACCGCGCCATAAGCATTTTACTGCTACGGCGCGGTGGAGTTACTTTGACACGACGTCCCTGGGACGTCGTCCTTCACTTCCGCGATTGCGCGTCCCCTGGGACGTGCTCGCGAAAGTGTCCGTGCTCGCCGGGTCTAGAAGACCCGGCGCATCACGGATCACGGTAAATTGCCGCTGATAGCGGCCGTTTACCACGTGATCGCGCCGTCGAATGACGGCGCGATCACTTGTAAACAAACCGGCGTCATTTGATGACGCCGGTTCCTCCCTTTCCTCCCTCTCCTCTCTGTACCGTTTGGTACAGTGTGCGAGGAGAGGAAGGGGAGCGGGGTGTCAGCAGCTGAGCTGTGGCTGGATCTATGACAAATGCAGTCACAGATCCAGCCATCCCTCAATCCATCCCAGCTCTGCAATAGCCCAGTACCCTGCAATAGCCCAGTACCCTGCAATCCCCAGTACCCAGCAATCCCCCAGTACCCAACAATACCCCAGTACCCAACAATACCCCAATACCCCAGAACCCAACAAAACACCAGTACCCAACAATACCCAACAATACCCCAATACTCAGCAATGCCCCAGTACTCAACAATACCCCAGTACTCAACAATACCCCAATACTCGGCAATACCCCAATACTCGGCAATACCCCAATACTCGGCAATACCCCAAAACTTGGCAATACCCCAGTACTCAGCAATACTCCAGTACTCAGCAATACTCCAGTACTCAGCAATGCCCCAGTACTCAACAATACCCCAGTACTCAACAATACCCCAATACTCGGCAATACCCCAATACTCGGCAATACCCCAGTACTCGGCAATACCCCAGTACTCGGCAATACCCCAGTACTCGGCAATACCCCAATACTCGGCAATACCCCAATACCCTGCATGATACTTTGCAATACCCCAATACTCGGCAATACCCCAATACCCTGCATGATACTTTGCAATACCCCAATACTCTGCAATACCGCCTATGGGGATTTTTAAGTAGCGAAGTTTGGCGCCATTCCACGAGTGTGCGCAATTTTGAAGTGTGACATGTTGGGTATCTATTTACTCGGTGTAACTTCATCTTTCACATTTTGAAAAAAAATTGGGCTAACTTTACTGTTTTGTTTTGTTTTAAGCACAAAACAGTTTTTTTTTAAAAACACGCGTTCAGTAAATTTCTGCGAAAATACAGTGCGAGATAAAAAGTTGTAACGGCAGCCATTGTATTCTCTAGGGTCTTTGCTAAAAAAGCATATATAATGTTTTGGGGTTCTATGTAATTTTCTAGCAAATAAATGATGATTTTTCCATGTAGGAGAGAAATGTCAGAATTGGTGTTCCAGAACGCCTGATGGCGTTCCCTGCATGTTGGGCCTCTGTATGTGGCCACGCTGTGTAAAAGTCCCACACATGGGGTATCGCCATACTCGGGAGGAATAGCAGAATGTGTTTTGGGGTGTAATTTGTGGTTTGCATATGCTGTGTGTGAGAAATAACCCACTAATATGACAGAAACACGTTTTTTTTTTTTTTTTTTACAGAATTTTCAGTCGTTTTTCTTTTATAGCGCAAAAAATAAAAAACCCAGAGGTGATCAAATACCACCAAAAGAAAGCTCTATTTGTGTGAAAAAAAAGGACAAACATTTCAAATGGGTACAATGTTGTATGACTGAGTAATTGTCATTCAAATTGTGAGAGCACCGAAAGCTGAAAATTGGTCTGGTTAGGAAGGGGGTTTAAGTGCCCAGTGGTCAAGTGGTTAATACTTCAGTTATATGTTTAGTGCTTGTCTAGTTATAGCTCACATGCTATATGCCAGGTTAGACATGGCTGGGATCTTCAGCAGTTTTGTATATGGAAAATTGTAGCAAAGCCCTGTGTAACTTGGGTGCAGACCCTGCTCCAGTTTATATTTTGCGTGTCTATCAGCTTAGTTATTGCAGCACATGCCACTCCCAACAGTTTCCTGTGCTATTTTAATTGTGCAGGAAGCTCAGTTAATGCACCAGATTGTGCTTGTATGGTTTTGTGACAGCAGCAGGTGAAATTGCAGGCAAAATCGAATACATTGATATTAGATACAAGCAGAGTCGCAAATTTAAGTGTAAAACACTGTTAAATATATCAGAAAGATTTTAAAAGGGCAGAACAAAATGCTTATTCCTATTAAAGCCGTGATATATATAAACCAGGTAACACGCCTGTCATCATCAGTGACAACATATTACCTCACTATATATTATGCACGAGTGTAGATCAGTAAAAGCAACATCAAAACCATAATTCCTTCAAAGCACTGGAATTATACATCTTCTTGGTGGAGTTATAAAAATATCCTTCTGATCAATTTTTATCTTCTCACATCACCCACAACATTCTGTCTAATCCAGTTTCTGACACAATTTTGTCAAACTAATCAGAAAATCATACATTTCTGTTATCAAAAAATTAACGGCATGTAACATTCCAGAAGCTTTTATTTCTTCTCATGAAATATGATAAAGTACAATTTGCGGCAAAGTATTTTTGTGAAAGAAAATGCACAAAAATTATTTACTTTACACACTGTCTTCTATCCATGCTTAAAGGGGTTGTAAAGGAATTTTTCTTTTTCATAATAAGCATCCTTTACCTGCAGACATTCCTCTTTTCACTTCGTCATTGTTCGTTTTTGCTCAGAAGTTACTCTATTTCTTCTCTGTTCTGTTCACTTCCTGCTTGTCTGATTGTTACTCACCACCGTGAAGGGAGGCTTTACTGCGGTGGTCAGTGACATGCTCGCCCCCTCCTGGGAACTACATCTGTGCGGCAGGACACTCTCTACGTGTTAGAGACTTCAAGGAGGTGTGAATTACTGGGGAATGTAGTTCTTACATGAACGAGCACCGCAAACCAGGAAGTGAATGAGAGAACAGAAACTAGAATGCCGGAGGTGATATAGATGAAGGAATAGGTATTTACTATTTTTTTTAACAGAATCATTACACTATTCTGTCTGTCTACCTTGCAGACATTAATTGTTTCATTTACAACTCCTTTAAGTGATGTTACAGCCATCTGGAGTGATGCCAGGAACAATAAGGATTACAAATTCCACAAGAATATTTTCTAACTTCTTTAATGCAGTATTTATTTTTATTTTTTCAAAGGACTACAGTAACTAATTAGCAGATACTGCATTTTGATGCAAAGTCAGCTTTAATCTATACATTTATATAAAGAAAATATAAAGCTGGAAATAAGAAGTCCATAAGATGACCATAGGCAATACCTATTGTTACGCAATTGTAATACAGAGTAGCACTGGACATAATGGAAGAGGGGGAAGAGAAAAGTGTTAAGATTAAACTAGAACAACTACTTCTACTTTCAAAAACAAAGAGCAAAACAAACAAGAAGTATACACTGTACTGGATGTCGACTGACAAATACTAACAATCGGGTATGACAACCTGACTCAAAACAGATAGTGGCTAATGAACATAAACAAGTGCCCATAACCCTGTGTAACTCTCAGGAAGACATATTCACTGCCCTTGGATCCTGGTGAAACCATCCAGGCACCCCTAAAGGGAAAGAACAACTACTTCTATAGTGAGGTTTAAGGGCCTATACACATTACAATGCCATTTTTGTTGTCTTATTTTTTCTTATTGGTTTTATTAATTTTTACCCTGTTTAAAAAAAATGGGTCACTTTTATTCCTATTACGAGGAATGTAAACATCCCTTGTAATAGAAAAAAAGAATGAGAGGTCCTCTTAAATATGAGATCTGGGGTCAAAAAGACCTCAGATCTCATATTTAGACTAAAATGCAATAAAAAGAAAATTGTAATTATGAATGACCCGACGCAAACAACGCTTGGACGTATCCCAGTGCGCATGTGCGAAATCACGTCGCAAAACATCAATGAAAATGACGTGAACGTAACTTACGCAAATCCCTATTCGCAAACGGTTTACGCAAACGACGTGAACGACGGAAAAATCGACGCTGGCCCGACTTCCATACTTAAAGCGGAGCTCCACCCAGGAAAACAACATTTTCCCATGTTGTTTAAAAAAATAAAATAAAAAAAAACTGAACAAAAAAAATACTCACCCGAAATACCTGTTGCTATGCGGAAGTCCGTAATCTGCCTCTTCCACTCCGCAGTGCCTTTTCTTCTTGTCCTTCTCCTTGTGAATGGGGCGCGCTGCTTTCTGGGAACTGTGTGTGTTCTCAGAGAGCAGCGCGCCCATTCACAAGCCAGCGTGAGACTCACGCAGGCGCAGTAGGAAATGGGCAGTGAAGCCGTATGGCTTCACTGCCTGTTTCCCATAGTGTGAATGGCGGCGCGGGACCCGGAGCGATCGTGGGACCGGCATCGGGGGGGGGGGGGTCCGTCAGCGCGGGCGCCTAGGACAGGTAAGTCCTAGGACACTGTTAGTAGCTGCTGACTTTAAAAAAAAAAAATCGCGGCTGGAGCTCCGCTTTAACATTACATACGCCTCTATACAGCAGGGGTAACTTTACGCCGGACCTACGCTTACGCAAACAACGTAAAAACACTGCACCGACCGTACGTACGTTCGTTCGTGAATCGGCTTATCTAGCTCATTTGCATATTTTACGCGGACACACAACGGAAGCGCCCCTAGCGTCCAGCGTAAGTATGCAACTAAGATACGACAGTGTAATAACATTACGCCAGTCGTATCTTAGCGTAATTCTGGCGTATCTTGTTTTGTGAATACAAAACAAAGATACGCCGGCGGAAATGTGAAATTACGGAGGTACGCCGCCGTAATGCTTTGTGGATCTGGCCCAGTAAGTATTATACACAAATACAACTGGTCCAATGGTTTGGTACTATTTTTAAATCTCCTCTTTCTTTTCCTATTTCCTAATTAAATATTTTCCATAATAGAATATATAACCTTTTTAGATGTTCTCTTATTTTGTACCTATTATTTATTTATTATTACAGGTACTTATATAGCGCTGTCAATTTATGCAGTGCTTTATACATAATATTGTACATTCACATCAGTCCCTGCCCTCAAGAAGCTTACAATCTACGGTCCCCAACTCACATTCATACATACACATACTGGGGCCAATTTAGACAGGAGCCAGTTAGCCTACCAGCATGTCTTTGGAGTGTGGGAGGAAGCCGGTGTATCCGGAGGAAACCCATGGATGCACAGGTAGAACATGCATATTCCAAACAGGTAGAATCAAAGTTGGGATTTAAACCGACAACCCTAGTGCTGCAAGGTGGAAGTGCTACCCATTTAGTCATTGTGCTGCCCCGATTTAAATCATCCATTTCCAGTATGTCTCCATGCTTTATTGTGTTGAGAAATCACCTTGAAAAACACCTCCCTAGAATTTTTTGACTTGACAATTTTAAATAAGGGAGAGATGATCTACGTAGCATTTACTTTCCAATATCCATCTGCTCTTGGCTCAGGCATGTAGATAAGAGAGTGTGCTTAGCTGAAAAAGCCCATTTGAGCTGTTGGAAAAATGACTTTTATCTGCTTAATGACCAAGTCTTTCTTCAAGACTTCTCATGCCGCGTACACACAATCATTTTTCGGCATGAAAAAAAAACGACGTTTTTAAAAACGTCATTTAAAATGATCGTGTGTGGGCTTCACATAATTTTTCATCTTCTGAAAAACGACAAAAAAAAAATTTGAGCATGCTGAATTTTTTAACGTCGTTTTTTGTAAAAAATGTTAGCAATGAAGTTATGAGATGGGCGCTTGAATGGAACTTCCCCTTTAGAGTGCCGTCGTACGTGTTGTACGTCACCGTGCTTTTCTCATTTTTTCAAAACGATGGTGTGTGGGCAACATCGTTTTTAATGATGAAGTTGGAAAAACATTGTTTTTTCTACACCCTGAAAAACTATGTTTTTTTTGTATGCTATAAAATGATCGTGTGTATGGGGCATCATGTCCATGATCTGAGTCCCTGACCAGAATCACCTGATCGGTGCAGGAAGATGACAGAAGGCGTGTGTTTTCCGGCTGGAGACACCACACAGCAAGACGCCGCCATGACACCTCTCCGACTTCAATTCACACCATTTTTCTTTACACACATATATACAGTATATATGACATTATTATTATTGTTAATATTATTATTAATATTATTATCAAAGGCCAACTCCAGGAAAACACAATGTTCTCCCTTGCAGTGGGGCTGTGCCTGCACTGGAAAGGTTAACTGTTTGTTTCTGTCTAAGGGATGGTAAAAGCTATTTTATTTACCCAAAACTCCACTCCACTGGTAGACAGTGCTTTCCTATGCTCCAGCAGTTGAACTTCGCTTGGCATCCTCGTGTACAGTGCAGGGCTATATGCCCTACAGCAGTTTTCATGACATCAGGGGACCTTAGATCGCTGGGGCATGGGGTGAATAGGCTGAAGGGACCACTCTAGCAACCCAGTGGACCCTGTCGTAGAGGAGGATCAGGCAAGTAACTTGTACCCAGTCTTTTAGAAAGAAGCAAGCAGGAAACCCTTATGCCTCGTACACACGACCGGTTTTCTCGGCAGGAAAAAAGCAATGTTTTTCCTGATGGGATTCCTCTCAAGCCTGCCTTGCATACACACGTTCAAGCCAAATACAGCCCGTCCAAAGCATGGTGATGTACATAACGTACGACGGGACTATAAAGGGCAAGTTTCATTCAAATGGCGCCACCCTTTGGGCTGCTTTTGCTGATCCTTGTGTTAGTAAAAGTTTGGTGAGAGAAGATTCCCACTTTTCAGTTTTCGTGCTTTTCAGTCCGTTACAGCATGACGAATGTGCTATCTCCATTCTGAACGCTAGTTTTACACGTCCCATACTTTATTTCGTGCATGCACGTTTTTTCCCCTCTGGAAAGCATACACATGACCGTTTTTCCCTTTTTTCTCTTTTTCTCTTTTTTTCCTGCAGTTTTCTAATTTGGAAAACTGCGAAGGAGCATACACATGCCCGGTTTTCCCGGCCAAAAGCTGTCATGTCAGTTTTCCCAAACCGTTCACGTGTACGAGGCATTACAGTGTGGATACAACCCCCTCTGCAAGGGAGGATAGTTAATTTTCCCAGAGTTCAGGTTTAATATTGTTATGTTTATTGTATAATGGTAGTAGTAGTATTAGTAGTAAACTCCATGAGCAGGGTCCTCCTAATCCTTCTGTATTGAACTGTATTGTAATGGTCCCTTTATATTGTAAAGCATTACACAGACTTTTGGCGATATATAAAACCTGAAAAATAATAATAATTTTTTTCCTTAGCACATTGAAAAATACAGTTTCTTAAAATAACCAATCAGAATTCAGCTTTTTACCATACTGCTTTCTGTAAACTGAGACCTAATTTGCTCTACTATAGTAAACCATATTAGTAGAAATAAAACATCATCATGATACTCAAAGTAGCAATAAGAATATAATTGGTGTTCATGAAAAATTTAAAAACTCTAAACACATAATGTAAAAAGTATTTGGTTAATTAAGTCACTGAAACACTCACAGCTCTAGTAGAATGTTATATCATTTGCAATATACCTAAATTACTGCTACTCATAAATGCATAATTGTCTCTGCTATCAGCATATGCTAGAGCTATTCTTGCCAATGTTGTTAACGAGTGGGTAAGTAAACTGAGAAAATTAACAGGTTGTGCCCTTTGTAGGTGCCGATAAATTGCACAGTGTCTGCAAACCCCCTTGTACCTAAAATAATTATTTAGCATATGGTTTGTAAATGGGTCAGTTAAAGTAAACCTTTCCATTCCCTAAGCATGTAAACATAGTGGTACATTCATAATCTTCTCCATCAGCTATTTAAAATATACTTCAACTTAAAGAAAAACTAAAGCCAATTTTTTTTAGAGAAAAAGAGATTTTGATTTTGAGTTGTGACAGTTAGGCCTCGTACACACAACCATTTTCCTCAGAAAAATGTCAATCAAGAAAAATGCTGGCAGAGCATTTTTGCAGAGAAAAACGGTCGTGTGCATGTTTTTCGTTGATAAAACTGTTGTGGATCTCGACGAGAAAAAAAGAGAACATGCTCTCTTTTTTCTCGTCGGGAGTCTCAATTTCCTCGTCGTGTTTTTCGTCGGGCTGGATTACGACGAAAAACTCATTCATGTGTATGCTTAGAAACCCCCGCATACTCAGAATAAAGTATGAGAGGGGAGTGCACCTTCGGTAAAAGTAGCGTTTGTAATGGAGATAGCACATTGGTCACGCTGTAACAGACTGAAAAGCGTGAATCGTCTCTCACCAAACTTTTACTTAACAGGCAGTAATGAGATTAGAAAAAGCAGCCCCAAGGGTGGCGCCAGTGGAATCAAACTTCCCCTTTATAGTGCCGTCGTACGTATTGTACGTCACTGCATTTGAGAATGATGAGATTTTGTCTTGACAGAGTGTATGCAAGGAAAGCTTGACAAGATTCTCGACAAGCCTGTCAAGAAACTCACTGAGGAAAACTATGTTTCTTTTACGACGAGATTCTCGGTCCTGTGTACGAGGCCTGAGGCTCTTTACAGGTGTTTTAGTGCTAAAAGTAGCATTTTTAGGGAGATCCTCTCCCTGATCACCAATGTCACAGGAACTAATTATTGGCATTATAAAAGGAATAGAGGGGAAATGTTCCAAAGGGGGACACATGTTCTTGTGTCAACTGTCTATGACAAGATTCACATTGAGAAAAATATTCTCTTGCTTTTGGTTGAGTTTACAGGACAGACATTTTATTGATATGCAATTTTAGAAAAAAAAAAAAAAGCCAAAGCAAAGCCCTTATCTCCATCTCAATCATATCCCGCTAACTGCTAAAATGTGCAGACAACACTGCCAGGACCATCACTGGAAAGTCAGATAAGTAATGGGCATGCAGGCTGTGCCTGACAGCTTGACTTCACCTTCTTTATATTGAGTAATTGGCAAGATGGATGCATCCCTTGGGGGATAACTGGGTATCCCAATTTAAAGTGACTTGTGTATATTTTTCAAAAGAAAGGGTTGTATTACCAATTTAACAATTTACATTTACATGGCATGAACCAATAAATGCCACACTAATAATATATTGGGATCAAATGTATAATATGCAGCATCTTTGCTCTAAATATTATAACTTTTGTATGTTAAAGTCTATAGGCCAGATTCATCAAGAGTTACGACGGTGTATCTCGAGATACGCCGCGTAACTTCTAAAATGCGCTGGTGTATCTTTTTCTGTATTCAGAAAACAAGATATGCCGGGATTGAGCTAAGATACGAGCGGCGTAATTGTATTACACCGTCGTATCTTAGTTGCATATTTACGCTGGCCGCTAGGTGCCGCTTCCGGCGATTTACACGTTGAATATGTAAATTAGCTAGATACGCCGATTCACGAACGTACGCCCATTTATGTAAGGCCTTTTTCAGGCGTAAAGTTATTCCAACAAAAAGATGGCGCAGCCAATGTTAAGTATGGACGTCGGGACCGCGCCAACATTTTAAAATTTTACGTTGTTTGCGTAAGCCGATTCAGAATGGGGCTGGGCGTAAGTTATGTTCACGTCGTTTTCATTGACCATTTGCAACGGCACGTCATTTACGTCGGGTCACCGTTCATTTTAATACGCCCCCAACCTGCTAATTTGAATTGCGTGCGGATACACAGGCCCATTTACGCTACGCCAACGCAACTTACAACGCAAGTGCTTTGTGAATACAGCACTTGCCTGTAAAAGTTGCGGAGATGTAACGTAATTAGGATACGTTACGCCCACACAAAGATACACGCTCCTACGTGAATCTGGCCCTATGTGTAACCAAGAGTTTTTTTGTGGTTTTGCACAGGAAAAGGTTAAAATTCCCAGTTGCTGTTTCTCTTTTTGTGTTCCATCTAGGAGCTAGTCATTTACTTTCAGTCTTGGAGACACAACAGAAAGTGAAATACAGTACTAGCTCTCCAAATTATGGCATATTCTCATCCCAGACATTTGTCACTAGTGCCCACATTGGAAAGATTTATTTTCATCTCCTGTTGAAAACTCAAAAATGTTGGATTTGTCCTAACTTTCTATCCCAGTAAAATTTTACACAGAATTTGTCAGCATCTCTCAGCAGCACAAAGCAGAGGGTGTGTTTCTGAATTCTACCAATGCAAAGCTAAGGAAGAAGAACTTTGTGCCTGATTGGAGGGACGGGACAAACCAGGGTAAGACCTCATCTGGAATATGCAGTTCAGTTTTGGGCACCAGTTCATAGAAAGGATATCAGGGAACCGAGGAAAGTGCAGAGAAGGGCAAACTGATAAGAGGCATGGAGGAGCTCAGCTATGAGGAACGATTAGCTGAAATGAATTTATTCTCGAGAAGAGGAGATTAAGGGGGATATAATCAATACGTATAAATACAGAATTGGTCCTTATAGTGAACTTGGTGTTGAGCTATTAACTTTAAATGTATCACAAAGAGATTGCATATCCAAATACAGAAAAACAGAAAGGCTTCCTCACAGTAAGAGCTGTGAAATTGTGGAATAGACTCCCTCAAGAGCTGGTTCTGGCCAGCTCAGTAGATTTCTTCAAAAAAGGCCTGGACATTGTGCTGCCTGGGCCCAAGAATAAAATGCCCACCAAAAGGCCCGCACATATATTATTTTTATATCATGATAATTAAAACTAATATTTAATTAATCAGGAAGTCAGATTTACATGCAACAGCACCTTGTCTATAGCAGGCTAGGGTAGTATAGAGACAGGCTAAGGTAGTTTATGGACAGGCTAGAGTAGTATATGGACAGGCTAGAGTAGTATATGGAAGGGCTAGGGTAGTATATGGACAGGCTAAGGCAGTATAGGGGCAGACTAGGATGGTAGATAGATAGACTAGGCTAGGGCAATATAGGGGCAGACTCGGGTAGTATATATACAGGCTAGGGCAGTATATAGACAGGCTAGGGTAGTATATAGACAGGATAGGGTAGTATAGAGACAGGCTAAGATAGCATATAGACAGGCTAGAGCAGTATATGGACAGGCTAGAGTAGTATACGGACAGGCTAGGGCGGTATAGGGGCAGACTGGGGCAGATGTCATCATGTCATCAAAACTGCTGGAAAAAAAAATCTTGGTCATCAATTTGCTGGGTAAATAGAAGAGAAGGAGAGGGAGGCCGTGGTTCAATTTGCTGCCTCTCTCAAAGTGCTGCCTGGGTCCAATGGACCCACCGGGACCCATGGTAGGGCCAACCCTGATATATATATATATATATATATATATATATATATATATATATATATAGTATTAATTAATATAATTTTGTTCTCCTTATATTGGTTGAGCTAGGTGGACTTCTCTCTTTTTCAGCCAGACTAACTATGCAACTATGAAAATGGTTACAAGGACAAAGAGAGAGGGCAAATCTACCTAGCAGTGGCACAGACAACAATACAAAACCTTAAAAAACAGAGATTCTAACCCCTTGCTACCCTGTACAATCAAAGGAGGATTTCTCTGTATATACTGTACATGAATGCATATCTATACTAAAACTGAATGTGATGTCAACTTATATTTTCAGTGTTTAATGCTGTCAGAGAGGCTACTGGTGGGTCTGCGTAACTGGGTCAAAATTGTACAACAATTCTCTTATGTATAGGGTGATAATGATAATATGAGATGAGCTGATTAGCTGATTTCCCACTTTTATGCTGATTGAACAAAGACAAGCCAATTTTCTCGATCATGGTACTCTAGTTGACATGTTGCTCAACAAACCAAATGATATGCAAGCAGAGCCCAAAAAGACTCTAATGTAGCTTATGCTGTAAATTCTTACTTGGTGATGTGCTTTTGACCGCTTACGACCTCTGATTACATGCATCATTGAATTCATAATTTAATAAATTGTTATTATTAATATTACTATTTTAATTTCAAAATAAATTGTTACACCCTTATATTAATAAAGTATTGCTTTCCTTTTGTAGTTACAATTTGTAGTTAAAGCTAGACTCCAAGCAGATAAAAATACACAAACAAATGGTGGACAGTATTCATAAGCATCAGCCTACTGCAGACCCTGTAAAGCATAAACTAGAATGGGAATAGAGAAGCAGCACAGGGAGTCAATCAGTTGTTCTACAGTGCAAAGTGCATCCCGATAGGAGGCAAAAAGACAGTCAAATCCAGTCTCCTGCCTGACAGGCACTTACATGTGGTGTGTCATAGCTGTGTAAATCTCAGGTGTGGATGGGTAGGAATTTAGACTTTTTGTCAGGTAAATTAGCTCCCTTACATGTATTTCATATGTGTATTTAACTGTTTGCCTGGAATTCAGCTTTAAGTATTATACATCATTTGATCATTTTCATCTTCATTATCATATCATTTTCAGAATTAATGAAAACTGTAAAGAAAAAAAAAACAACCTAATGCATCACAGATTTTGAATAAAAAGAGGAACTTTATTTAGAAAATTAAGTCCTGCTAGATCACATCAGGCTCGACTACATTTAGCTATGTAAAACATTCAAAATAAGTGCCTATACTTTTATAAATCCAGTAATACACTGTCTCACCCTGCTCTGCACATGCTCAGTTGTTCTCCATTCTTCGCATGTGCCGAAAATCAGAGCCACTAGAGCCTGATCTTCTAAAAGCCTAAAGATTTACTGCTGTTCTGGGCTTCAGCAAAAATGGCAGCCTCTGGCAAGAAGAAAAAGGGCAATGCTGGAGGCAATTTACTGCACACTAATTTTGGTGGCATAAATATTAATTTAAAATGTATGTTCCTTGCTAAGGATTTTTTTTTTATCAACTTGGTATGGGTAAAGTTCCTCTTTTAAGTTTGAATAATTAAATTAAATTACTTATCTATGTAAATAAAAAGAGATTTATAGAAGTTAGAGAACTATGATTTTAAAATCAGATAGGTGTGTAACAAAGGTTGAAGGGACAGGCATTAAGGTTCAAAAACACCTGGCAATGACGGCCCCCCATTTACTTACCTGAACCCAGTTTACCTTCTGTGTGCATCCTCCAGCATCCTCTCCACAGAGTCTGGCCCTTGATTGGATAGTTTGGATAGATTGATAGCAGCACAGCCATTGGCTCGTGCTGCTGTCAATCACATCCAATGATGCGGCACTGGGGGGTGGGACCAAGTGATACACGCTGTGTCTATGGATGACACAGGAGCGCACCCACAAGCTAACCCCCTCAGGATAGAGCTTCCCAGAGGGGGGTTAGCTATTGCGGGGAGGAGCTGAGACAGGAGAAGGACGATCGGGGGCACTCTATGCAAAACAACCTGCACAGTGGAGGTAAGTATGACATGTTTTAAAAAAAAAAAAAAACTTACAACCCCTTTAATGGAGCATACCTATGTGCCGAGTAACTCTATTATAATATTATAGTATAGGCCACTATCTTCAAGTATTTGCCTAGTCAATACTATTTGATTAGCATGCTTTTAAATGAACGTTCGTATGAACATTCATATGAATATTCATACTAAAATTCTCAGTACATTTCTTGATTTGCCAAATGAGATTTGCATTGAGTTTTGAAACAAATGGATTTTCCCAAGTTAAAACCACATTCGCTGTTAGAAATTCTTTCATTTGAGAAACATTTTTCATCTTCATTGAATTTTCACATCTCTGCAGTTAAAAATAAATGTCAAATATATGGTCAGCTTAACAGCTTAATATATCATGGTTTATTTCACTTTGTTTGCATCCATATGTTTCATGGAATGATTAATATGAAAATGACATATGTTTTTCCCCAAGCAAAGCTTACTTACAATACTTCAATGTACAATCAAATTAATCAAATTAAACGACCTTTGGTTTCCACTTTTTAGTAACCATAAGGCTCCATAAAAAATTGGCCTGTCATACACTAAGCAACACATTTTCGATGAGCTAAAAATAGGCAAGCACGAACCAGTTTATATAAAATAACTTTAAAACTTATATAACACTACATACGTAGTCATATGAGAGTATATTTACAAAACTATAATCATCCTTGTTAAATGAGGGCAACTTGTTAATAGCTGTCAATCACATTCTGGTTCCTTACATATTTAGATTGTTTTCTGATCAAAACAATTATATACAATTTCAGAATTTGTTCAAGCTATCAAATGCGAGATATAATTTATAATTTATGTAAGACAGGACTAAAATTAAATGTCTGCTAATTTTCAGAAGAACACAGTATTATAATAATGGGCTTAATCACGTTAAATATTTCCAACGTACATTTAAATAGTTAGTGTGTCTGCAAAATTCAAAACTTCGAAAAATACAGAAAAAATACAGAAACCCCAAAAGCCCCATTATCTATTTTATGCATTTATGTTCTATAAACATTTGCAAATATCATGGGAAGCAGGGTCCCTTTCAGATGTTCCCTGGCTGTGAACATTCCTCATGGCTATGGAGAGCAGGTCCATTATAGTGTCTTGTACTCACAGGATATCCTTAACATCTAGTGGTGTAAAGCAATTACTGTTTTTTGTTTTTTAATTGTTGGGGCACAATTTTTTGTTTTAATCTTTCAGTGCCAGAGCTGTTTTTGATGTTTTGCCAATATGTTCAAATGCATGTTTTAGACACAAAGGGCCAGATTCAGGTACAATTGCCCTGGCGCAGAGTATCAGAGATACACTACCGGACTTTATATCCCATACATTTTATCAGTTCCATCTTCTAAAGCAAGGTAACAATTCTTATTATTTCTTATACATGCAACTATTTAGTCTGCAATACACTCTATTTCTTTATTATTGTACCTAGAGTGATACTTTATCACCTGCTAGTTAACGTTGATGCCAATTCTGTCCCCATTACTAATACTGATACTTATTCGTTGCCATTATTCTATTCCTCTTGGAAAGTAGTAACCAATGGGCATTCTAAAATACTGCCAGGGAACACTAACATATTGTTCAAAGCACCACCTAGTGGCAAACTAGGATATGGCTGGTGTATGCTCACTTAAGGTATATATATCACAGTGTAGCATGGCCATTATATAATTAGATAACTCTAAGAACTGTATTCATTCCTTTAGGAAATCTGGTAATCTTTAGCTTTGATATGCAATTAAAAATAAAATATAATCAATTAAAATTAAATAAAATGCTTGTGCAGTTCTCTATATAAAAACTATAAACCAAAGATATATAATTATAAATTTAGGATAAATTTCTCTATACATCCATTTTGATAATTTTCAGAATTCAAGTCTGTGAATGGTACCAAACCTCAACACCCTATCACCCACATTTCATGACCAGGTGGATCTGGCTTCCACAGGGTTCTTTTCCCGCGCTTGATTTGGTCCTATGCTGTCGGGATAAGAGGGGCACTCTGACTTTATGTCTAGTCACATTATTTTAAAACAGGATTGGTAAGCACACTTTCTTATATATATTTTTTGATGTATACAAATTAATTTTTAGTTGAAATGTTGATATTCTGTATGAATATTATTATACAATTTGCTATATTTGCTGTTTTTTTGTACTAATGGCATTTATTGTTACATACAGACGACTATCTCTCAGAAGAGACCGAGGTGTAAAGCCCTGAAGAAGCATATTAGTGCGAAACTAGTTGGCAATAGTGCACAAAACTCTGTCTGTGCTACTCTGTAAATATTGTGGTCGTCTTTCAATCAATTTGTTCTATATGTATAAAAACTTTTTTATGTAAATTAAATTTTCTAATTTTGATATATAACTTACGTGTTTGGTGTGCCTACCTTATTACTAGGATTGATATCTCACATTAAAATCCTCAGAGTTGGGAGGAGGATTTTCCTCAACCCTTCTTGTTCAATTCCTTTTTATAGGAGTAAGCACATTCATCATGCTGTAACAGACAGAAAAGCGTGAATTGTCTTTTACTAACACGGAATCAGCTAAAGCAGTCCCAAGGGTGGCGTCATCCGCATGGAACTTCCCCTTTATAGTGCCGTTGTACGTGTTGTATGTCACCGCGTTTTGCTAGAGTATTTTTTTTAAACGAAGGTGTGTGGGCAAAGTCGTTTTAGCCCAGGTTCACACTGGCTGCGGGAGTGAAGCCGTGCGTGTTCAGCTGAACTCGCACGATTCAACTCCCGCTGGCAGTCCCTATTTCGGACGCGATTTCAGAGACATCTGTGCAGGTTTCGGACGCGATATCAGAGACATCTGTGCAGGTTTCGGACGCGATTTCAGAGACATCTGTGCATGTTTCTGCACAGATGTCAATGTAAATCGCGGCACGGATTTGCAAAAGAGTAGTACAGAAACTACTTTTTGAAAATCGGTGCAGCGTCGCACCGATTAGGACGGTGCCATTGCCGACAATTGCCGGCAAATGCCGCCGATTTGAGATGCGAATTGACATCTCAAATCGCATCTCAAATCGTACCAGTGTGAACCAGGCCTTAATGATGAAGTTGAAAAAACTTTTTTCTACATGCCGAAAAACATTTTTTTTTTTCATGCCGAAAAATGATGGTGTAACGCGGCATAATGCCGCGTACACACGGTCGTTTTTTGCAATGAAAAAAAACGACGTTTTTTAAAACGTCATTTAAATTGATCGTGTGTGGGCAAAACGTCGTTTTTTGTCTTAAAAAAAAACGACCAAAAAAAAATTCCAACATGCTTGAATTTTTTGTGTCGTTTTTCAAAACGTCGTTTTTTGTTTCACAAAAAGTCACCGTGTGTAGCAAAAACGTCTTTTAAAACGACGTTTTTCAACCCGCGCATGCCCAGAAGCTAGTTATGAAGCGAGCTTCAATGGAAAAGTGTGGTGAACGTAACCTCGTTTTTTGTGAAAAAAACGATGGTGTGTATGCAACATCGTCTTTGAAAGTGACGTTTCAAAAACGTCGTTTTTTACTTCACAAAAAACGACGTTTTTTTTCATCGCAAAAAACGACCGTGTGTACGCGGCATTAGAGTTATCATGGGTAAAAAGGTGTCTCCACTGAAGCTTTATCACCAAGGTTTTTCTTTTTTTTTTTTTTTTTTTTTAAATTATGTTTATTGAATTTTTCAAAATATTAGTGTACAAGCATTTTCAATAAAGCATTACACATCAAACTTTTGTGTTGAGAAACACCAACTTCTTGTCTTACATAAGTTTAAATGAACTGACATATTAAAAACTTTAATAAGTATATATATTTAAAGTAGAACTTGAGTAAATGGGGAGGGGAAATGATAAGAGAGAGGAGAGAAAGGTTTGTCTGTTTACTGAAATGAGTAAATAATATTACGTATCAATAGGCATATTTTATAATTTCGTTATGTTATGTGCTAACTAAAAACGTCCAGAATAAAGGTCAATTTATCTAGAACAATCCATCAGGATTCCAGTAAGGCATGACAATCAGCGGAATTCACAAAGTGTGTCCAACAGGACCATTTATCAAGATACGATCTTGAAGAGTCCCTAGATTGATGAATTAATTCTTCCATTTTGGAAATATGATTTACCTTACGTATCCATTCCGGAATGGTAGGTGGGAGATTTTGTTTCCACTTTGCTGGTATGCAAAGCCTCGCTGCATTGATGAGGTGTATTATAATAGTGTCTTTGTAAACAGAGTGAGAGAGGCTAGACAAGTGTAATAAGTATTGTCCCGCCGTGAAATCGGGAGAGTAAGTAGTTATTTGTACTATCAATTTATGCACTCCCATCCAAAATTCAGCCAATACATTGCATTCCCACCAAATGTGTATCAAACTTCCCGGCGCGATCATACATCGCCAGCAAAGGGGCGATGTGTCGGGGTTAAATTTGTGAATGACCGACGGGGTCTTGTACCATCTTGAATAGATTTTGTATCCGTTTTCTTGTGTACAGATGTTCAATGTGCCTTTGTGCAATCGTTTAAATACATTCGCCCATTGATCATTCGTCACAGAAACTTGAAGGTCCTTTTCCCAGTGAAGGTTTGTTTTGTCCAATTGAGGGTCTATGTCAGAATTTAGAAGGTTATAAGTGAAGGAAATGAGGTGGCTCTGAGGGGATTCCCTAAGGCAAATTGTTTCAAATTGTGTCTTTGGCCTATACCATCCACTCATTGGTTCTAGCCTTTCAAGAAATCTAGTGATTTTAACATAATTGATATTGGAGATTTTACAATTAGGGTCAGTAGTTTGGAAGGATTCAAGAGATAAAAGGATATTATTCTTAAAGAAATCTGTAGCTCTATATAACATTACTGGAGGAGTATCGGATGTCGATGTGTTACTGTCAGGAAGATAAATTTCAGGATTTAATGTGATTGGGGTAACTGGTCCATACATGGAAGACACCTTCTTCGTCTTACATAAATTCCTGAATATCTTCAGGGACGCTCCTACCATGGGATGTGTTTTAGTTATACGAGGGATCTTTTTGGGGTTGATCCATGGTAGGTGTCTTATAGGTGCACTCGAAAAACAGGAAAGTTCCTCCAATGCTATCCAATCTTTGGATCGAGCATGCACTTGCCAGTCAATTATCTTGGAAAGGTGGCAGGCCCAATAGTACTTGCGCAAATCCGGAAGTCCGATACCTCCCAGATGCTTGGGTTCCACCAATTTGTCCCATTTAATTCGAGGTTGTTTCCCACCCCATATAAAGTTTACACAAATCTTACGAAAGGACGTGAAAAAAGAGTTGGGGATACAAATAGGCAGTGTCTGAAACAGGTATAAAAATCTCGGTAGGATGTTCATCTTAATTATATTCGCACGACCAAACCATGAGAATAGTCCCTTATCCCATCTTGTTAAATCGGATCTAACCACATTCAATAGTGGGACAAAATTATTAGAGTATATGTCATCTAAATGGGGGGACAAATTAACGCCCAAGTAGGACAATACTCTATCTTCCCAAACAAATGGGAAGTTCTGTTTGCATAGATTAACCTGGTCTGGAGGTAGGGAGATATTGAGGGCTCTGGATTTTGCAAAATTAATTTTCAGGTTGGATATGTCTTGGAAGATGGAAAAGTCTTTTAACAGATTGGGGAGTGTAATTATAGGATTAGTCAGAAATAATAGCACATCATCAGCGAATGCAGCTAATTTATATTGTTTATCTCCAATGGTTATCCCCACAATGTCCTGATTGGCTCGGAGCTTACATAGGAGGGGTTCCAATATTAGAACGAAAATGATCGGTGATAATGGGCATCCCTGTCGAGTTCCATTGGACACAGAGAAAGCCTCCGACAGGCCGCCATTTATTTTGATCCTTGCTGTTGGGGAGGAGTAGAGAAGGTTGATATATTGTAGCATACGTTCGTTTAGTCCCATAAATCCTAATGCTGTGTGCATATAATCCCAAGCTATCCTATCGAAGGCTTTCTCTGCGTCCAACGAAAGTACAAATCCCGGGAACTTCGATACCAGTAACCAATTTTGAATGTTTAGGACCTTGATGGTATTATCTCTGGCCTCTCTCCCAGGAGTGAATCCTACTTGATCCAAAGAGATTAGGTTATTCAGGAGGGGTAATAGGCGGTTCGCTAATATTTTCGCATACAGCTTTACATCCACGTTCAGCAGTGAAATGGGTCTGTAGTTGGATACTAGATTTTTGTCTTTGTTTGGTTTTGGGATCATCACTATATGTGCTTCAAGCAGATCTTTGGTCGATGTCCATTGGGTTGGATCCGAATTAAATGCTTTTATAAAATGGGGGATTAGGAGTTCTTTAAAGGTTTTAAAATAATCAACCGAGAAACCGTCAGGGCCCGGGCTTTTCCCGATATTAAGTTGTTTGAGAGCTCCAAGAGCTTCACCTGTTTCCAAGGGCTTATCTAAGTCTTTGGCTATCTTTGGGTCAATCGGTTTGGGACAGTATGAACTTAGAAAATCAGTGATCATGGATTTCCTTGAACTTGAGTCGAATTTCGGTGTTGTGTCACGTAAATTATATAAATTAGAGTAGAATTTTTGGAACTGTCTGGTAATATCAGAAGTACAGGTTAATTTTTTACCTGTTGGATCATTGATAGAGTGGATGTTGTCAAATTTTTTGCTTGAAGCATTCAGGGAGTTAGCTAGAAGTTTGCCCGTTTTGTTACCAAATTCATAAAAGAATTTCTGCGAGTAAACTTTGTTACGTTTAATTTTTTCCCCCAATATTTGAAGTAATTCATTCCTGGCAGTAGTTAATTCAGCTAGTACATCTGATGCGAGTGAGCTTTTATGATTCCTTTCTAACATCTCTATTCGGTCAGTAAGTAGTTTTATACGTTCCCGCCTATCTTTATTCCTTTTTGCCAACAAGGAAATCAGCTCGCCTCTTAACACACATTTGTGGGCTAGCCATAATGTGGGAGGATGCACGTCAGACGTTGAGTTTTCCTTGAAGTAATAAGAAATTGCAGAATCCAATTTTCGGATTGTGTTTTTGTCATTTAATAATGAATTATCTAGTCTCCAAGGTCTCCGGGAAAGGGGTTTGTCTTCAATGGACAAACACATCGTAATGGGATTATGATCGGATAGGATCATGGGATCAATAGAAGTGTTGTTTAGTAATTCCAGGCCGTTTTGCGAGATATAAAAATAGTCTAACCTAGAGTAGGAATTATGTGGGGGGGAGTAGAAGGTATAGTCTTTAGAAGAGGGGTTCATGGTGCGCCAGGAGTCATGTAACGATAGACGGTGTAGCAATTTTTTAATTAAATTCAATGTTCTGTATGGGGTCTTGGAGGAGCCCGATGAGGTGTCTAAAAGGGGGTTCATTGTTAAATTAAAGTCTCCACCTAGTATCACTAGACCCGAAGCAAAGAGTTCTAGTGATTCTATTATGTCTGTAAAGAACGGGGCGTGAAGTCTATTTGGGGCGTATATGTTAGCCAGGGTTACCGATTGGTTGTATAGTGTACCTTTTATGAACAAGAATCTACCCTCCCTATCAACCTTAGTATCCAAAATTTGTATGGGACAGTGTTTAGATATCAAAATAGAAACCCCTTTGCTCTTGGAATCGGAGTTAGTGGCATGTAAGATGTGGGGAAAGTATTTATCGGTAAAGATGGTATAGTTATCAGTCTTAAAGTGTGTTTCTTGTAGGAAAATTATGTCTGAGCCCGATTTCTTTAGAAGTAGCAGAAGTTTTGACCTTTTTTCTGGTATATTGAGCCCTTTGGTGTTCAAGGAGTATAATTTGATCTTCCTTTTCGCAGCATTCATATTATTAGCGGAAAAGGATATTTCAGTAAATAGAATAGAATTGAATAATCAGATCTGGAAGAAGGGGAAAAAAAAAAAAAAAGGGGGGGGGGGAAAATAACAAAAATTAGATAATAAAAAGAGATAATCTACTGTATCTTCGAATCCTCCTGAAGGAGGATAGAAACCAAAATATAATATGTAACAATGTCTCTATGCCCTATACCTAAAAGGTGAGATAGGCAAAGATAGTTGCTACTTGGGGGTTGAAATCTAAGTCCAAAATCAACAACAGAACTAAATCACTACCCGCCGCCACAACTGTGTATATAATAAATATATACTGTAAGAGGCATATGTATATTACAAAAGTTAGCCATTCATCCTACTAAAAAATAGATAGACATATATTGAACAAGAACCACAAGTGTTGCGTACATGTACATGTCATCTCACTCAGTTTGATTATCACATAACTGGTAGTCATGCCGATCACCAGCTTGTGTGTAAACAAACACATTGCCAATGCAGGGAGTTCATAGCTATAATATAAATTGGGTTCACTAAAGGAAAATAATGCATAAGACTGGTATAGTAAGTAGTCCAGAACGTGTGGACATAAAAGGGTTTTTTAAACCTAATATGTCAAGAGATAAGACATATATATTATAAAAGTTTAACCATTCACCCTGCTGAAAAATAGATAAACATATATTGAACAAGAACCACGAGTGATGCGTGTATGTTTAGGTCGTCTCACTCAGTTTGATTATCACAGAACTGGTAGTCATGCCGACTACCAGCTTGTGTGTAAACAAACACATTGCCAATGTAGGGAAATCACTGCTATAATGCAAATTGGGTTCACTAAAGGAAAATAATGCATAAGACTGGTATAGTTAGTAGTCCAGAAAGTGTGGACATAAAAGGGTGTTTTAAGCCTAATATGTCAAGAGATAAGACATATATATTACAAAAGTTTAACCATTCACCCTACTGAAAAATAGATAAACATATATTGAACAAGAACCACGAGTGATGCGTATATGTTTAGGTCATCTCACTCAGTTTGGTTATCACAGAACTGGTAGTCATGCCGACCACCAGCTTGTGTGTAAACAAACACATTGCCAATGCAGGGAAATCACTGCTATAATGCAAATTGGGTTCACTAAAGGAAAATAATGCACAAGACTGGTATAACTAGTAGTCCAGAAAATGTGGATATAAAAGGGCGCTTTAAACCTAACATGTCAAGAAATAAGACATATTATTTGAAAAGTACCCTGCCAGTATAAACAAAGTTACTTTTCAATAACCCTTCAGATATTAAACCTAGAATTAATGTGAAAATTGGGAGAAAAGGGAGAATAGAAAACAGTTCTAGGCTTAAGTAAAACAAAACAATTCAAACTATTAATATTCTTTCCTTGCCCTCCTGGGCTTAGGTGTAGTTGTAGCTCGAGAATCGTTCACCGAATCTGCGCTGGGTGGCTGGCTGTCGTCCGATGATTGGGAACGTCGTCTCCGGACCCTGGAGGAGGATGTTTCCATCAGATCATCTTTAGCTTCACCTTTTGCGGGAGTCTTAGCTCTAAAGTCTGCATACCAATTTGGCAAATCCATATACTCTATGTCCATCGTTTTGCAGAATGACCGTAGGTCCTCCGGCACTCTCAGAACCGCAATGTGACCTTGATTATTGGCTTGTAGACCGAATGGGAATTTCCATTTGTATATGATCCCCTTGTCACGCAATTTGTCTAGGAGTGGTTTCACATCCCTCCTATTCTGCAGGGTAATATGAGACAAGTCTTGATAAAAGGAGATGATGTTTCCTTCATACACGTATTTAGCTCTTAGTCTAGCATTTCTGAGTATGTTTTCCTTAAGTAAGAAATCATCTATGTGACAGATTATGTCTCTGGGGGGATCAGATGGTTTGCCTCTCGGTCGAAGCGCTCTATGGATGCGCTCCATTTTGATGGTAGTCTGCGGAGGACGTCCTAATAAGTTGTTAAAAATTCCAGTTATTATTGGAGTAATTTGATCTGCCTCCACCGATTCTGGGAGTCCCCTCACTCTCACATTATGCCTCCTGCTGCGATTTTCCAATTCCTCTACTTGGCGATTCAATTCCCTAAGGTGTAGGGTATTGGCATTAACTTTAGAATTTACATGACGCAGCGCTGCTCCTTGTTGCGCAGTATGTAATTCCATCTCTTGTACTCGCGCTGTAACTGCACGGATCTCCACACTTAGTTCTGTAATGACAGCTGTTAGCGTGGTTTTTATGTCTGCCGCAACCAAGTTTAAATCATCCAGGTTTAGATTACGTTGTACCTCGCTCTTGGTTGCCGGTACTCGATCCCCGTATGTGGGAATTTGATTAAATCCCAGTAAATGAGCTCCGTTGTTCCCAAGGGGGAGATTCTGTGATTCCGCCATTGCGGTATAGGGCTAAACAGATCAAGTATTGGTGATTGTCCCAAGAGTCTTCCGTTTCGGGTAAAAATGGTATCAACAGATTCCCTGGGGTTATGGGATGTTAAGTGGCCAATATGGGATGATCGGTCCTCTTACCGGCGCCTATGTGTTCAGAGCTTTGTCCGTGGCGGCGGGAGCTTTCCGTTCAAGCTGCCATACTTGAGCTTGGCTAGACCACGCCCCGCCATCACCAAGGTTTTTCTAAATCCAATTTTCATAGAGACAGAAAGTGAGGTGAAATCTTCTGAACAGGGGTACAGACAACAAAACAAACGTTACAGGGGTATTAACCCTTCCCTATGCTATCCCAAAAGCATAAAACATTTTGGCTGGAGCTACCTTTTCCAACTTACATACAAATTCAACTTAAGAAAAAACATGCAGAATCTATCTTGTGTGTAACCTGAGGACTGCCTATTTATGGAAGCTATCGGGCAGCTGTAAATCACTTCCATCTGAAATTCCACATTCGTCCACATTTACATTAACAAATGTAAACACATGCCTGACTGCTTCAGAACTCATCAGTGTGTGTAAAAGTCTATGTAAATCCTATGTCACTAGCAACAAAACCGTTAAACAATATCATATGTATAAAAAGTGTTAACCTCGATTAACATACATTCTGAAGGTACTACCACTTGTTGCTATGGAAGATGAAGTGAAAATTTAGTCAGAAAATTAAGTCCTGCTAAATCACTTCAGACTGGCCCTTTTTGCTGGTATAGTTATGTAAAACATTGAAAATAGATGTCTATACTGTTAAAAATCCAGTAATACACTGCTCTCACCCTGCTCTGCACATGCCTAGTTGCTCTCCATTTTTAGGCATTTTTAGGCACTGCTGAGTTTGTAGAGGATGATCTGCTGACAGCCTTAAAGCGGAATTAAACATTCCTATCCTTTACAGCAAAGGAAGCTGCTTCTGTTTGATCTGAAATGCCATGGTGCTGCAATTGTGATCTATTATGGCACCAGCCAGTTTGGTTTATGTGACTGTTCCAGGAATGTAACTGTTTTTTGAAGCTGTTAAACCAATGGGTTTAGTTCTGCTTTAGTTCTGCTTTCTGATTCCCTAATGTTCAGGGGTTCTGGGCTTCAGCAAAATGGCAGCCTCCAGCAAGAAGAGGCTGTAAAATGCTGGGGGCAATTTACAGCACACACTCATTTTGGTTGCATAATTATTAATGTGGAATGTATGTTCCTTGCTAAAGAATATTATTTTTTAATTTTAAGTTGTGATGGGTAAAGTTTTGCTTTACCAAATAATATTCTGTGAATCCTGTGTTATTATTGTATCATGTATTTAAAGCAGAACTAAACCCATCAAGTTAACATTTTAAAAAAACAGTTACATTCCTGGCATGCCAGGCCAAATGAATGGTGTAATAACTGATTACATCTGCAGCATCATGGCAGTTGCAGATCAAGCAGAGGTAAGATGGCAGCTTCATTGCCTGAAAAGAAAAGGAAGGACGGGGTCCACTTTAAATCGCAACTTTACCCATAACAACCTAATAAAAAATAATGTTCTTTATCAAGGAGCATGCATTCCACATTAATAATTATGCTACTAAAATGAATGTGTGCTGTAAATTGCCTCAAGCAATGTTCCTGTTTCTTCTTGCTGGAGTTTGCCATTTTGCTGAAGCCCAGAACCCCAGCAGTAAATCATAAAGTGGAACTAAACTCATCAATTTAACAGTTTCACAAAAAAACATTACATTCCTGTAATGCCAGGCTTGCTAACTGTCAATTGTTAAACCATCAAATTGCATCATACTGATAACATGCACAGCACCATGGCAGCTGCAGATCAAACAGAAGCAGCTTCCTTGGCTGTAAAGGATAGGAGGGTTTAATTTTGCTTTAAGGCTCTCAGCAGATTGAACGCTACAAACTCAGTGGTGTCTAAAAATGCCTAAAAAAAAAATATAGAATAGCAAGCTGTGTGACTAGGATAAAAAAATCTTATATTTTGTGTTTACAGGAGACACAACTTCTGGATCCAGAAGTCCGTAAACTTATGAAAGGGGTGGCTACATGGCTTTTTGGGGAGACATGTAAAGATAACAATTAAAATTATTTCCTACTCCTTCCTAGTCCCAAAGACAGAGATGGAGAGATGGTAACTTAATAATCCTGATAATACTGAATACATTAAAATAACTGCTTGAAAGATGGACTGCAGGAAAGTTACCTTGAATAAGCAATATTATATATAAGATATCTAAATTCTTAATATTAGAGCTTTAACCACCCGGACCATATTGCTGTCCAAAGACCAGAGCACTTTTTGTGATTCTGCACTGCGTCGCTTTAACTGACAATTGTGCGGTCGTGCGACGTGGCTCCCAAACAAAATTGGCGTCCTTTTTTTTCCCACAAATAGAGCTTTCTTTTGGTGGTATTTGATCATCTCTGCGGTTTTTATTTTTTGCGCTATAAACAAAAATAGAGCGACTATTTTGAAAAAAATGCAATATTTTTTAAATTTTGCTATAATAAAAATCCCAAAAAAGATATAAAAAAACATTTTTTTTCCTCAGTTTAGGCCGATACGTATTCTTCTACATATTTTTCGTTAAAAAAAAATTGCAATTAGCGTTTATTGAGTGGTTTACGCAAAAGTTATAGCGTTTACAAAATAGGGGGTCGTTTTATGGCATTTTTATTATTTATTTCTTTTTTACTAGTAATGGCGGCGATCAGCGTTTTTTTTCAGTACTGCGACCTTATGGCGGCCACATCGGACACTTTTGACACATTTTTGGGACCATTGGCATTTTTATAGCGATCAATGCTATAAAAATGCATTGTATTACTATAAAAATGCCATTGGCAGTGAAGGGGTTAACACTAGGGGGCAGGGAAGGGGTTAAGTGTGGTCCTGGTGTGTTCTAACTGTATGGGGGGGGGGGTGGCCTCACTAGGGGAAGTCACTGATCTTCTGTCCATACATTGTATGGACAGAAGATCAGCGTTTCCCCCGCTGACAGGAACGAAAGGTTTGTGTTTACACACATACCTCCCGTTCCCCGCTCTGTAACGAGCAATCGCGGGTGCCCGGCGGCGATCGTACCCGCCGGGCACGCGCGCGGGACTCGGGGGACGCGCGCGGGCGCGCGCCCTATTAGCTGCTACAGGGAGGACGTAGAGCTACGTGCTCCTGCGTAGCAGTGCCACCGCCCCACAGTAAAATGACGGCGGGCGGTCGGCGATTAGTTAATGGGTTTTTATTGATAAAATAAATAGTACCCTTAAATCCCAATAGGCCAAATATAGAGACAATTTTTCAGTGCCCCAGTCAATTGAATACAGTAATGTGTTTACCATGACTGTATGTAATTTTTCTATTTATTGCATATTTATTATGTGTATGCATATGAAAAAATAAATCTAAAAGAAAAAAAATGTTCTTTTCTATTTTCTTTAGAACAAAATTCTACTAAAATTTGTGTACGCTAATATGCTATAGCATCGACACAGTTCTGTCTAGATATATAATTTCCATCTAGTATACTGCTACTTTATACTTCAGCTTTGTCATATATTTCTGGTAATAAAAGTCTCATATGGTTGTCTGTTCACAAAAAATGCCTTTTAAGTAAAAGAATTCCATACATATTTATAGATTTGATAAATGTGAATATTTATCTTTCATGAAAAGACATTTTTAGTTGACTTGACTAAAATGGCACAACAGGGATTCATGCAGGGAACATATAAAGCAATATTCTGCCTTTACGATTATTATTGTAGATGTTGATTTAGCTTTTAGTGTTAATCTACTTCTGACAACACTTGCAGAGTCAAATGACTTGCCTTCAATGTGCACAGTAATTGTTATAAAATTCTAAATGTAGGCTTTGACTGAGAACACTTCAGTGAATTGCTACCAGCGGGGCACATTTAGTAACATTTTACAAGGCAGATTTTTTTTCTACACAGTCACTTTAAAAAGCAACCATAACATGGTATGGTGTTATTGTGGTCTGCAGAAGATTATACAGTTTGTATTTTAAAAGAATCTATTCACCTGGCTCACAAATAGAAATCTCCTACAGCACCTTAGCTTGAAAGAAAGATTTGCTTCAACTGAAAAGACGTTTTAAATGTTGACGTCAACCTGTAAGTCCAGGAACTTTCAAAATGAACTTAGAGTACACTTTGAACATATGTACAGACTTATTCATACAGCTATTTGTTTATTAATTTCGATGTTTTTTTTGTATTTTTTTTATAGACTTGCTTTGTCAAGTTATGTTAGAATAGAATTAGCAAGTAGAGCTAAACCTACTCCCTAAAATATAGTTTAATTGGTTAATGACAATTTCAAAGCAATTTTCGATCTTTGTTATGGAGTGACAACAGTCTCCTGGATTTACTCCTGTATTATTAGTCTGTCACATATGTGCTTAATGGAGGCTACAATCCAGGGACCTGCGGTAAGGTCAATGGCTGGTGAGGCACTGGCTAGTATTAGAGCCAGATTTACACACCCGTTACATACCCTACGAACGTTAGAGCGAGAGCAATAATTCTAGCTCTAGACCTCCCCTGTAACTCTAAACTGATAAACATTTTTAAAGTGTCACCTGTGGAGATGTTTAAGTATTGAAATGTGGCACCATTCCACAGGTGTGCGCAAGTGTGACATGTTAGGTATCTATTTACTTGACATAACATCATCTTTCATAGTATACAAAAAATAAATTATGTTCCAGCAGCAGCACTGGAGATCGCAAATTAAAATTTAGCTGAATAATTATGGCCTGTTGGTGGAGCTATGGCAGGATTATCCGAAGAAGAAGAGGAGAAGAAGAAAATGAGACATAAGTAGAATTGTAAAATGTGGCTGCTTTGCATACTTGAAGAGAAAAAGGAGGAAGACTAATTAAATAATAAAGAAGGAGGGCCAGATTCAGGTACAATTTCCCTGGCGCAGAGTATCAGAGATACACTACGCCGCCGTAATTTACCTGGCTCTAAGTCGAATCCAGAAAGATTTCGGCCCGTAAGGTACGGCGGCGTAGTGTATTTCTTGCGGCGGAATCGAATTACGCGATTAGGGGGCGTGAAGCATTTAAATTAGGCGCGTCCCCGCGGCGATCGAACTGCGCGTTCAGAAATTTCCCGATGTGCATTGCGCGAAATAACGTTGCTACGTCATTTTTTTTGAGTAGCGTCGTTTACGTACATTCCTATTCCCGGACGACTTACGCAAAAAAATAAATAAATTGAAATTTGACGCGGGAACGACGGCCGTACTTAACATGGGCCGTCTAACTATAGACCATCTAATAGCTGGTATAACTTTACGCAGCAAAAAGATGACTACAGATGCCATAAGAGATTGCGAAGGACGATCGTAACTTCGTGGATCGCCGGAAAAACCCTGACGCGGAAAACGACCCGAACTCCACCCAGCGGCCGCAAAAAGATTGCAGCGTAGATCCGAAGGCGTACGAAGACGTAAGCCTGTCGAATCGAAGCCCGAAGCCGTCGAATCATGGTTTGTGCTAGAAGGGGATTTTGGGTGTTTGTGCTAGAATGAGCTTTTTTTGGGGGGGGATTTGTTCTAGTAGGGATAATTGGGGGGTATTTGTACTAAGAAGGGGATTGGGGTGGGGGATTTGTGCTAGGAGGGGTGATTTTTTTGGAGGGAGCATTTGTGCTGGGGGGGACTTGGATGATGGAGGTGACAGATTTGTGCTGGAAGGGGGGATTTTTAGCAGTATTGGGGTCAAGGGGAATTTATGCTTAGGAGGCAATCATGCAGATTAGTGCCCAGTTTTTTTGGGGGGGGGATTTTTGCTGACACATAATGCTTACACTTCTTGGAGCGGCACAGTTTGGCATGTTGGTCCTTCGCTCTAGTTGACCTGGTCCCAGCACTGATGGTGATTAAAGAACTGAGTGGAAATTCTATCAAAAGCATTGCCATTTAACAAACACAGCATCGGGAAAAAGCCCAGGCCCGGATGGCCTCACTTCACTATACTATAAAAAATGTAAAGAGATATTGTTACCACGATTATGCCAATATTTTAATGGCATAGGAGAGGATTACACTTTAAGCAGAGAAGCCGCTGAGGCAACCATCACTTTAATTCCAAAGGAGGGTAAAGACGCTAAGATATGCTCGAGCTACCGGCCAATATCTTTGCTAAACACAGATTTAAAACTGTTTGCAAAGGTATTGGCCGAGAGAGTAAAACCAGAGATGGTGAGGTTGATCCACCCCGACCAGACAGGATTCATTCAAGGAAGAGAATGGAGAGATAATGGGGTAAGGGCACTTCTCCTGCTCCATAAAATGAAGGGAAATGGGTGCCCCGGTCTACTCCTGTCGATCGACGCTGAAAAGCGTTTGACAAGGTAGACTGGGGACTCATGTTACAAACCCTGGAAACTATGGGTTTCGGGAAGAGGATGTTGGAATGGATGGGAGCCCTATACCAAGCCCCAACTGCTAGGATAAAAATTAATGGGGCCCTGTCCTACACTTTTTCAATGAAGAATGGCACCAGACAGGGGTGCCCCCTTTCACCGCTTTTATTCGTCATATCTATGGAACCCCTATTATCAAAAATACGTAAATGTCAGAAAATAGAAGGAATTAGGATAGGTGAAGACGAGCACAAACTATCGGCATTCGCGGATGATGTGCTCTTCTATATAACTAATCCCAAAACTTCAATTCCAAACTTATTAGATCTATGTAGACAATATGGGGACATCTCTAATTTTAAATTAAACATCAATAAACCTGAAATACTCTCAATGTAAATGTATCTAAAAAAGATGCACAAACCTTAAAATTAGAATACAAATTCCCATGGATGAAAGAACTCAAATATCTCGGCATCTATTTAGCAAGTACAAGAAAAAAAATCGACGAAACTAATTATATCCCTTTGTTAGATGAAATTAAGAAGGACATTTCCAGAATAAAAAACCGACCAATCTCATGGTTAGGACGAATAAACATCTGTAAAATGGTACTGGTACCTAGGATCCTATATAAGGTGCAGATGATCCCCATTAAACTTCCAAAACAACTGTTTCGAACCCTGAAAAATCTGATTATGAACTATATATGGGGGAAAAAATAACATAGGATTTCATTCCAGACTCTTAAACAAACAAAAAATAAGGGGGGACTGGCCGTCCTAGATACTAAAAAATACTATGACGCAATAATCCTGTCGAGAGTATGAGCTAGAATGAGCTAGATCTAACAAAGAAAATAGATGGGTCAGTGTAGAGAACGCACTAACAAAGGTGAGATTGGACAAAGCAATATGGAACCCCCCACAATTTAGGGCTTTAGACATTGAAACACGTGAAATAACAAGAAATGCACTTAAAATATGGGACACAACACAAAAAAAAATGGGTATGAATTTTAATTCACCACTTATTTCACTAAAGGATAATGACTATTTCCCACCAGGGAGAGTAGAGGTGGCGGGAAATTGGATTAAAAAAGACACGGCCCAGCTAAGACATATAATGCACCAAGGCCACCTATTAACATTAGAGGAACTCAATAAAAAAAAAAGATAACTTTAGGTCACTAAATAACTGGAGGTACCAACAGCAAAAGCACTTTATCCAAAAACTACCCCAACCTATAAGAACAGGGGACCAGCTATCAGACATAGAAAAATTACGCACTATGGAAAGTGCCAAAGGAATTATATCAAAGGTATACAAGATCCTATTACAGCTAGACGAGCTAGAGGTACCTCCATTTATTAATAATTGGGAGAGGGAGCTAGGGACACACCGAGAGAGGACCACAATAGAGAGAATCTTAAAACTGACTCACACCTCGGCAGTAGATAGCCGGACGGCCGAAATTAATTTCAAATGTTTATCAGGCTGGTAGATAACACCAGTAAAGTTAAGCCAATTCAAGAACGGACAGTCAGCTGACTGTTGGAGGGGTTGTAATTCCCGCGGAACAATGGCCCATCTTTGGTGGGAATGCCCCAAGGTTAAAATATACTGGGAGAACATTTTAAGGTTAGTCGAGGATATCACGAAGAAAAAAATTAAAAGAGATCCATGGACGGTCCTCTTCCATGAAGGAGAAGAAAGGATAAAAAAATATAAAGAATCCCTGGTCCCCCATTTATTGAACGCTACTAAGAGGTTGATACCCAGGAAGTGGAAGGAAACAGAATGCCCCATGGTATGGGAATGGATCGATTCCGTGGAAGAAACATACATGATGGAAGATCTTAGAGATAGCCTAGAAGAATTCAGTGGTAACAAAAAATGGGAAAATTGGAAAACTTTTAAAAGATCATGGAGTTATGCAGAAAACCTACGAGCAGACATTTAAAGGGTTTTAAAAAATAAAAATAAAATCCTCAATAAGGGAAAGAGAGCAAATTAAATGGTGAGGTGGGAAGGGGAGGGGGAGAGGGAGGGGTGGAGGGATGGGGAGAAAAATAAGTTGTTTTGTTTTTCCTTAAAGGAAATAAAATAAAATGTTTTCTTCATCCTTAAAAAAAAAAAAAAGTAACTGAAAAGAAAACTATATCAAATTAAATAAGTAACCACAGATGATGCAAATCTGAAGAAAACAAGCATCACCCCGTGAGCTGGTCTCTCGTATGCGGTTTAAGCTGAATGTGGATAAAAAAAAAAAGCATTGCCATGCACAAAAAGCCTTTACCCAGATGCCCTTTCTTCTTTTAGAGAGGAATAATTGCACTTATTTCTTAGTGAGCATTGCCCACAATTTCCTAATTGTACATTATACCCTAGTGAAGTCCCTTATCTAATGATTCACATGTTAATCAAAACCACCAGTCTTATTCTAATGTGGCCCAGTCCTAAACTGTGCTTGCTATGAGTTAGAACATTTAGGGAGGCTGTTTGCATACATGTCCAATGTCCCTACTGTCTGAATTTTGTATACCAGTGGAGCCATAAATTGATTTTGAAATTCAGGAGAATGAGATGGCATTTCCAAAGTAAATATTGATTTGAAGGTAGATAAAGCCTAGTGTTGCCACAACTTAACAGGGCAAGGAGGCAAGTCTTATTCAAAACATCAGAGTAGTGCAGGCAGACATTGTTGGCACTGCTTAGCAGGAGAAACTTTCTAATGGACTGGAAAGGATCATTCTGCATAATCCCTTAGACATAAGATCATCACCTGATATAGCTAAAACTCACTTATCACTTGTTACTTTCGTATTAAAGTGTTATTTGACCTAAATACAAATAAAGGCTCCTGTATGAATGAGGACGGGGGTACGAATAGAGGGAGGATAAGGTGGAGGGAGAAAAAAAGCACATTATCACTAGTGTTGAGCGGAATACGCCATATTCGATTTCGCGATATTGGGCGAATATATAGAAGAATATTCGCGAATATTCGCTAATATCGAATATTCGTGATATTTTATCCAAAAAATTTTTTGCGAAATTTCGCTAATGCGAAAATGATTGCGAAATTCTCATAAACGGAGATCATTTCCTGTATTACTAAACTAATATGCACTAAACACTAACTCTACACTAACTCTACTTAAAAGAAAGGAGAATAAGGGGGAAAAGAAGGGCGGAGAAGATAATCGCGCAATATTCCTATTGCGCGATTATCTTCTCCGCCCTTCTTTTGCATCAGAGCCAATCAGAATAACTCGAATATTCGGCAAAAGGAATATCGCGCAATATTCCTTTTGCCGAATATTCAAGTTATTCTGATTGGCTCTGTTGCAAAAGAAGGGCGGAGAAGATAATCGCGCAATATTCCGTTTGCCGAATATTCGAGTTATTCTGATTGGCTCTGATGCAAAAGAAGGGCGCATCAGAGCCAATCAGAATAACTCGAATATTCGGCAAAAGGAATATTGCGCGATTATCTTCTCCGCCCTTCTTTTGCATCAGAGCCAATCAGAATAACTTGAATATTCGGCAAAAGGAATATTGCGTGATATTCCTTTTGCCGAATATTCGAGTTATTCTGATTGGCTCTGATGCAAAAGAAGGGCGGAGAAGATAATCGCGCAATATTCCGTTTGCCGAATATTCGAGTTATTCTGATTGGCTCTGATGCAAAAGAAGGGCGCATCAGAGCCAATCAGAATAACTCGAATATTCGGCAAAAGGAATATTGCGCGATTATCTTCTCCGCCCTTCTTTTGCATCAGAGCCAATCAGAATAACTCGAATATTCGGCAAAAGGAATATCGCGCAATATTCCTTTTGCCGAATATTCGAGTTATTCTGATTGGCTCTGATGCAAAAGAAGGGCCGAGTAGCTGATGCGATTCTTTTATGTTGCCAAAAATTCGCAATGCTAATTTTCGACAACATAAAAGAATCGCATCAGCTACTCGGCCCAGGGTCTCTCTCTAATCATACCAGCAATGCTTTTAGACGTCGATGGAGATCACTAGGATGTGATCTGTTTTAAAAATAAATTTGAAAAAATACGAATATTCGCCATAGCGAATATTCGCCGCAATATTCGAGTTATTTGCGAATACTCGAATATGCAATATTCGTAGCGAATATTCGCAATGCGAATATTCGTGAGCAACACTAATTATCACTGCTGCTGACTTCCCTTCGCCCTGGCCAAAGAATTTACCTTCTCCATTTGCTACTGCCTGTGCTTTCCCCTGCATTGTGCAGGGTTTGGCAGCCTTTGATCATAGCTTTTGCCCCTGCAGTTATGTCTCCAGTGCCCTGGCTATACTAAAATAAAAGAGATATTAAAATATAATACAACTGGCTGCTAAGTGACTGGGAGGAAAAAAATCATGCTGGTAACCACTGTACCAATCCAATAAAATACAGAATATCTATACACGCACCCTAATTTTAAGAGGGAAGTTTCAGGAAAAAAACGTTCTACAGTACCCTCTACAGCACACGGACCCCCCGCACATGACACGAACCAACCGCGCATTAAATGGACCCCCCTCACATCACATGGACCCCCCTCACACAACACGGACCCCTGCACATCACACGGACCCCTGCGCATCACACGGACCCATGCGCAGCACTGCACAGTACATGGACTTCTGCACATCACACAAACCCCTGCACAGCACTGCACAGTACATAGACCCCTGCACATCACACGGACCCCCGCACATCACACAGACCCCTGCACAGCACTGCACATCACACGGACCCCTGCACAGCACTGCACATCACACAGACCCCTGCACAGCACTGCACAGAACACGGACCCCCTGCGCATCACACGGACCCACTGTGCATCACACGGACCCTCTGCACATCACGCGGACACCCCGCACATCACACAGACCCCTGCACAGCTCTGCACATCACACGGACCCACTGCACAGCACAGTTCACAGCCCCCTTTCATTATAAAGTCCCCTCTGGACTCTCAGGAGACCCCCACCTTATTAAGGGGGGGTACGGGGGCTACCCTGGACCTAACACTAACTGACTGTCACACTGACACTAAATACAGTAATCATACATGTATGATTACTGCATTCAGTGACACTGTGACGGGGGGAGGGGGGGCGATCGCAAGGGGTTAAGGTGCCTATGTGTAGTGTGTGTCAGTGTAGTGTTTGTGCAGACTTACTGTGCGATGTGATCTCTCCTCAGCGGTGGTTGAAAAACCGCTGAGAGGAGAGATCACATCACTTCCCCTTCCTGTGTTTACACAGGAGGAGGAAATGCAGGGCGGGGGAGCGCGCGGATTGGCTGGGAGCGATCTGGAGGGGGCAGACAAAAACGAATAGCCGCCCCCTTTTCCCGGATCACTCGGCCAGCCACGGGGACCGCCAATTGTACCGGGGGGTCCCGATCGGACCCCCGAAACCACCTCAAGGCACCAACGTATATATACGTTGATGTGCCTGTCGATGCCATTCTGCCGACGTAAATGTACATGCGGCGGTCCATAAGAGGTTAAAAAGCACACAGAAATGGATGGCAACAAAGTGCTGGAGAGTTCTAAATCCCATTGAACTCCTGTGGAGAGATCTTAAAATTGCTGTTGGGAAAAGGCGCCCTTCCAATAAGAGAAACCTGGAGCAGTTTGCAAAGGAAGAGTGGTCCAAAATCCGGGTGAGAGGTGTAAGAAGCTTATTGATGGTTATAGGAAGCGACTGATTTCAGTTATTTTTTCCAAAGGGTTTGCATCCAAATATTAAGTTAAGGGTGCCAAGAATTTTGACCAGCCCATTTTTAGAGTTTTGTGTGACATTATGTACAATTTGCTTTTTTTCCTCCCTTTTTTGTTTTGTTCCAATACAAACAATAGGGAATAAACATGTGTATAGCAAAACATGTGTTACTGCAATACTTTTCTGTGAGAAATACTTAATTTTTCTGGAAAAATGTTGGGGGTACCAACAATTTTGTCCATGACTGTATATATATCTATATATATATAGATATATATATATATATATATATATATAGATATATATATAGATATAGAGGAGAGAGAGATGTATATGTGTGTATATATATATATATATATATATATATATATATACAGAGAGAGAGAGAGAGAGAGAGAGAGAGAGAGAGAGAAAGAGAAAGGTTTGCCAATGTAACAGTAAATAATAAGTATAAAACAACTTGTAACTTCAGCTTGTTTAATTAAGCTTTGACAATAAAAACTGGAAGCTGATTGATTTATATGCAGAGCTGCACCAGGATTTGCACTCTTCAGTTTTAGTAAATCAACCTCTCACATTATCCATGAAAATGGTGCTGTACCTTAACATTACAGCTTAAAGGCATCTTTCAAAGGATTTATTTTTTTCATGTCACCATTAAAGTTGCAATAAAATGCAACCTCTCTCTGTTGTGCATTATTATGTTTTTGTTTTCTAAATGTTTCCAATAGTAGTGCCCAGCTCCCCATGCCAAAATTGATTAAAAACTTCAAATGGGTTTGAAAATTTCAAATAAAATTTAACATTTTGACAACCATAATTTAATTGTGAATCTGTGCTCAGCGCTAATCCATGTATAGATGTGACTGAAACCTTAAGCTATCAGTCGCACTTTTCTATTGCCTGTGGCACAAACAATGGCAAAGATAATTCTCAAGCAGGTTAGAAGCCAAGAAAATCCTGTGCTTTTCCAAGAATGCATACAGTGAGGAAAAAAGGTATTTGATCCCCTGCTGATTTTGTACAGTTTCCCACTGACAAAGAAATGATCAGTCTATGTTTTTATTGGTAGGTTTATTTTAACAGTGAGAGACAAAATAACAACAAAAATATCCAGAAAAATGCATTTAAAAAAAAAGTTATAAATGGTTTTCCATTTTAATGAGTGAAATAAGTATTTGATCCCCTATCAATCAACAATATTACTGGCTCCCATGTGTCTTATATACAGGTAACAAGTTCAGCTTGTTACCTGTATAAAAGACACCTGTCCACAGAAAAAATCAATCAATCAGATTCCAATCTCTCCACCAAGACCAAGACCAAAGAGCTGTCCAAGGATGTCAGGGACAAGATTGTAGACCTATACAAGGCTGGAATGGGCTACAAGACCATCGGCAAGCAGCTTGGTGAAAGGGTGACAACAGTTGATGTGATTATTCCCAAATGGAAGAAACACAAAATAACTGTCAATCCCTCCTCGGTCTGGGGCTCCATGCAAGATCTCATCTCGTGGAGTTTCAATGATCATGTGAACAGTGAGGAATCAGCCCAGAACTACACAGTACAATCTTGTCAATGATCCCAAGGCAGCTGGGACCATAGTCACAAATTGATTACACTACGCAGTGAAGGACTGAAATCCTGTAGCGCCTGTAAGGTCCCCCTGTTCAAGAAAGCACATGTACAGGCCTGTCTGAAGTTTGCTAATGAACATCTGAATGATTCAGAGGAGAACTGGGTGAAAGTGTTGTAGTCAAATGAGACCAAAATCAAGCTCTTTGACCTTAACTCAACTCACTGTGTTTGGAGGAGGAGGAATGCTGCCTATAACCCAAAGAACACTATGCCCACCGTCAAACATGAAGGTGGAAACATTATGCTTTTGGGGTATTTCTGGAAAGGGGACAGGACAACTTTACCACATCAAAGGGACAATGGATGGGGCCATGTACCATCAAATCTTGAATGACAACCTCCTTCCTCAGCCAAGGCATTGAAAATGGGTCATGGATGGGTATTCCAGCATGTCAATGACCCAAAAAACACGGCCAAGGCAACAAAAGAGTGGTTTAAAAAGAAGCACATTAAGGTCCTGGAGTGGCCTAGTCAATCTCCAGACCTAATTCCCATAGAAAATATGTGGAGGGAGCTGAAGGTTTGAGTTATCTAATGTCAGCCCCAAAACCTTAGTGACTTGGAGAGGATCTGCAAAGAGGAATGGGACAAAATCCTTCCTGCCTGAGATGTGGGCAAACCTGGTGGCCAACTACAAGAAACATCTGACCTCTGTGATTGCCAACAAGAGTTTTGCCACCATGTAATAAGTCATGTTTTGCGAAGAGGTTAAATACTTATTTCACTCATTAAAATGCAAATCTATTTATAACGTTTTTGAAATGCGTTGTTCTGCATATTTTTGTTGTTATTCTGTCTCTAACTTTTAAAATAAACCTACCATGAAAATGATAGACTGATCATTTCTTTGTCAGTGGGCAAACGTACAAAATCAGCAGGGAATCAAATACTTTTTTCCCCTCACTGTAGTTATTGCATAAGTTAACTTTTTTCTGAATTGCAATAAAAGTTACATTTTAACTTATTTGTGCTACAACAAAATATAAATGTGGGTTAAATGTGTCTGTGATAACTGTCAAACAATTTTTGCTTAGCAATAATGCTTTTATTATGTTAGTACATGGTGTATGCCTATTTTCTCAGCTTCAAAAATAACAGGTTAGAAAAGTCAAACCTATCAAATGGACTTTCACTTCAAGTTTTGTCAGCTGCAAGCATCTCATGAGGCATATATGTACAATTACAAGTATCTTTTATTTACCCAGTGTCGTGAAACGAAACAATGAGACCATGATTTATATTTATGTAAACTGCTCTATTTATGGGTCTAAACAGGAGCAATGTTTTTAAACAGTATTGTGCATGAATCTTAAATGAAATTCCCTTAGACATTAATGCCATTGCTCTTTCATTCTGCGTCTTTATTATTCCTGACATATATCAGCTGCAGACTGATGTACCACAGCAGATAGTTTGAGTCAAATGAGGTTGACTAATTGCTATATAACTCATTGCCACTGCAGCCTGAGGAGATGATTTATGTAAACACATAAACACATTTCATGACATGTTTCCACTTAAATTTTTCCAATTTGTCTTCCTAGAATACACTTAAATATAGTGGAATAGATTGGAAGTTGTTTGTCACAGTAACTTTCATTCTCCATGTAATAACACAAAAAACAAGGTTTTGTTAAGACTAATTATAGCTATTATGTAAGGGTAGTTGTTCTACCTATTTAAAGATAATAGTGCACATTGCAACAGTGGTTTAATAATAAGAGATGTACCTTGCTACTTAACTGAAGTATTCACCAACCAGCTGTGCTATATATGTATAATTATCACCTGTCATTTTGTACTTAAATATATAGAGTATATATATATATATAGAGAGTCATGGCCAAATATATAGTCATGGCCAAAAGTTTTGAGAATGACACTAATATAAATTTTCACAAAGTCTGTTGCTTCAGTGTTTTTAGATCTTTTTGTGAGATGTTATATGTATATGTATTATGGTATACTGAAGTATAATTACCAGCATTTCATCAGTGTCAAAAGCTTTTATTGACAATTACATAGATTCAATATTTGCAGTGTTGACCCTTCTTTTTTAAGACCTCTGCAATGTGCCCTGGCATGGTGTCAACCAACTTCTGGGCCATATCCTGACTGGTATCCCATTCTTGCATAATCAATGCTTTAAATTTGTCAGAATTTGTGTTTTTTTTTTTTGTTCACCCGTCTCTTAAGGATTGACCACAAGTTCTTAATGGGATTAAGGTCTGGGGAGTTTCCTGGCCATGGTCCAAAAATGTTGATATTTTGTTCCCCAAGCCACTTAGTTATCACTTTTGCCTTATGGCAAAATGCTCCGTCATGCTAGAACAGGCATTGTTCATCACCAAACTGTTTTTGGATGGTTGGGAGAAGTTGCTCTCAGAGGATGTTTTTGTACCATTCTTTATTTTGTTTTTTGAAAACGCAGAATGAAAATGATTTTTTTTTTTTTACACAATTTTGTTGTCAATTTTATAAGATACTTCTAATTACACCCTAAAACACATTCTACTACTTCTTCTGAGTATAGCGATAGTAGAGTATAGTGAGACTATTTCACTGTTTGGACTGATTGTATACTAGACATTGCATCTAATGTATCACAAATCAACCAATTGTATCAAAACAAATGCACTCTCTATATGAGTGGTCAAGGAATATAGCTTAGTGTAGCATCCCCCTAAGCAGTCCCTGTTCTATAAGCCAAGCAAGCCTGGCCTACTGGTATGTGCCTTCCCCCAGGAATGCCATGTTCACTGGCCAGGAAGTACAGAAGGCTAAAGAAAGGAAGAACAAAAGAGTACTTGTGGTTCCAGGAATGCATCAATGCATCTGTCCACATGGGAATGTCTGGGACTGGTGTCTCACAAAAAATGCAGAAGGGTCAGTTTAGGCCACAGGCAGAGACATAGTCAGGGTAGGGCTAGTACAGGTGGCAGACAGAGGCAACACTGCACTGGTGTGGCAGTGATCAGGAACATTGTTGCTGGCTTACACTGGTCTGGTGACACTAGGGACTTGTGTGGCAGCAATGAGTAATATTTCTGTTGACCTACACTGGTCTTGTGATACTGGGACACTGGTGTGGTGACAATTAGACATGTGCACACTGAAATATTTAATTTCGGAATTTTCGTTTTCGTTCGAAAAATAAATTTATTTTGTTATTTTGTTTTTCGTTAGAAATTGCATTTGTCCGAAAATCTGAATGAATTAAGGTCAAATCTGTCATTGAAGGCTTATGGTGTCTGTCGAATGTTCAAAGAAGATTCAACGGAGCAGCGAAACTGTACGATGCCAAGATCGTACATTCCCAGTCACTGAGACACTGTACCTAGTGTGTTGGTGAGCAGGGACATTGTAACTGGAGTAGCAGTGATTTGGGACAATATGACTGGTGTGGTGGTGATCTGGGACACTACGACTGGTACAATGTTGATAAGGGACACTGAGTAGGAACACTGACTGGTGACAGTGTGTAATTTTTTTTTTTTTCAATTCTTTTTCACATACTGTCACTGGAGTAGTGAAGTGTCACCATAGTTACACTGCTCTGGGGTGGGGACTGTGATTTTTACACTGCGGTTGCTTGTTACAGTGATGATCACTGTAAAATAAATTGTTCTAACTCGCATAATTCACTTTAATTTATGATTCATTGTTTACTATTTTGATTGGTGTGATTGGCCACAGCTATCACATGGTAAAGGGTTGCTGTGATTGCCCCTGTACCATGTGAGAACTGTGACTAATCACACAAATTACAATAATAAACAACGCTTACATGAATGTATTCCATTCATGACAGTTGTTTGCTAGCGGACATGTGATCACTGTGATTAGTCACAATTATCGCATTGACACCTTGGCCAATCACATCGACTGTGTCTGGTCAGCACAGCGGAAAAAGGAGGAGGTATGGGTTACTCTTCCTAGGACTAGAGAGCACCCGCCCACACATTTATATACCATTGGCTAGACGGGAAGTGGTTAGGAAAGCAAACCTCCAGCAATAGCTATGATTTTATAATTTGTTCCAACAATTTTCTGTGAATATAAGGGTGCATTTGCATCTGCAAATGCACCCAAACTGTGATTAATCAGAGTGTGGTTACAATCAAGGGTGTGAATGCCCCCTAAAGGATTGTTTAGAGGTTATGACATTTTTTTTGGCAATAACTACCATTTTGCCCTGGTGTGCTGCTTGTAACACACTGCTTTTTAATCAGAGTATAGCATCAAGTCAATGAAAATTCTGGGATATTGATCTGGTCAGTTAAGTAGCAATTGTTAATCAGTTTCAGCTGCTTTGGTGTTAATGAAATTAACAACAGGTGCACTATAGGGACAACAATGAGACAACCTCGAAAACTGGAATGGTTTTACAGGTGGAGGCCACTGACATATTTTCCCTACTCATCTTTTCCGATTGTTTTTCACTAGTTTGGCATTTGCCTAGGGTCAGTGTCACTACTGGTAGGCGATACCTGGACAATATAGAGATTGCACAGCCAGTCCAACTCCTCCAGGATGGCATATCAATATGTGCCAATGCCAGAAGGTTTGCTGTGTCTCCCAGCACAGTCTCAAGAGCATGGAGGAGATGCCAGGAGACATGCAGTTACACTAGGAGAGCTGGACAGAGCTGTAGAAGGTCATTATCCTATCAGCATGACCAGTAATTGCTCATTTGTGCAAGGAGGAACAGGATGAGCACGGTCAGAGCCCTACATAATGACCTTCAGCAGGCCACTGGTGTGAATGTCTCTGACCAAACAATCTGAAACAGACTTCATGAGGGTGGCCTGAGGGCCCAATGTCCTCTAGTAGGCCCTGGGCTCACTACCCAGTACTGTTGAGCTTGATTGGAATTTGCCATTGAACACCATAATTGGCAGTTCCACCACTGGTGCCCTTTGCTTTTCACAGATGAGAGCAGGTTCACCTCAAGCACATGTGACAGATGTGAAAGGGTCTGGAGAAGCTGCGGAGAACATTGTCTGTAACATCGTTCAGCATGACTGGTTTGGTGGTGGGTCAGTGATTGTCTGGGGATGCATATCCATTGAGGGACACAGACCTCTACAGGCTAGACAATGGCGCCCTGACTGCCATTAGGTATCGGGATGAAATACTTGGACCCATTGTCAGACCCTACACTGTTGTAGTGGGTCCTGGGTCTCATACTTTTCCCCCATTGAGATCTGATGTGTTTTCCAATTGTTCCTTTAATTTTTTGAGCAGTGTATGTTCTGGAAGAAGGACTTGGAAATAGAGCTTGTGGTGTAGGATGTTGCTGTATCATTCAAATTGTTACTACCCATGTATATCTGTCGGGCCAAATAAGCTGTTCAAGTTAAAATAAAGTAGATTGCATGTTAGAAAAGGATATGAATTAGCCAGGACAAGTTCACTTATATATATATTTATATATATATTTATATTTATTTTTTAGGCAAACAACTTAGATTTGGATAAGCAGGGTGTGGTGGATTTACCCTGTAATTTTAAGATTCAAATATATGCACTCCTAAAGTGCAAACAATAATACAATATTTTTATTTTTAGCTCCTCTAAAACTAGAATGGACTACCCAAGCTTCAAAACCTAATAAGCTCCAGTATCAGACAAGCTAATAACAAGTCATATCACCAGATCTTTTAGACAGCGGAAAATCCTGCAACTTGCTGGGTATCGTCTTCCTAAGAGAACTGCCAACACACTGATAGGAGAATGTAGCTATTTATAGACTTGGCAGCATTCTAGCTAGCAGTTCATAATTTTACATATATGTTTAGCACTTCGTGGTTTTAGGAAAATGCTATTTAACTACTCAGTGTAATATTTCTGAAAATCATCTGAGCAGAGTAAATTGCCTTAAGCTGCTGTGTTTAACTTAAAATAAGTGTGATTATTTGTATTTAAAATTCTTACTTACAGAGCTGAGAGAATATATAAATTTTCCCAACACTGGACGAATTGATTGCTATATTTTCATTTTTTTTAATCAGGTACAAAGAAGGTCTAGCTCTGTATCCAGACACTATACAGTATTTGATCATAATTCATAGCAAACTGTAAAATCAATATGATGTTCTAATTTTAAATGTACCTGGCGCTGGAAATTTAGAAGCCATTTTGTTTCTCCAGTCTTCTATATTAAATTCTACATTCCTGTTTTAGATATCTATGCTGTTCACACTTCCTATCTACACCTTCTCGTGTCACACTATCTTTTCATGTTACAGAACAATGCAGTGCATGATATATTATTATTATATTATATTATTGACGGAATATCTGTAGTCAGAGATTTGCTTTGCTGGACTGGTGGGCTCCAAATGTAATTTTATTAGGACGTTAGTGTGTTGTTTTTAAAGGCTAAGTTCACCTTTGTAAAAAAAATTATAATACATGCACATGCTTTTGCAGGAAAAGAAAATATGCATTTAATTTTTTTTCATAGGAGCCTGCAGAGGGTCGTGGGTGAAGTGTCAGGCTCCTGCAGAATCTGCCTATAGCTCTCTGCCTATACCACTGTACTGTATGGGCTGCCAGTTTCAAAGCTGTAGGGAGTGTAAAAGGACCACGAGTATGCTGATCAGGTGGTGGCAGATGGGACTTGTAGTTTGTACATTCACAGATCACTGTAAATGAATGACATGGCTGTGCAGGCAGAGTCCTGTATAGGCCATGTATACATGTTAATCCATAATATATGTTAACCTTAAACTTGATACAATATTAAGGTGTATGTGTCACCCGCACGCCCACTGGGTATGTGCTTTTTAATATAAAGCCTTTATTTGGATTATTTAAAACTAAAACACAAAGATTGGATAGACTCCCAGGTTGTAGAATAAACCTAATTAAAATAGTGTTTCTTCCCAAA
>CM056050.1:207325845-207443998 GCA_029574335.1 Rana kukunoris | reverse complement strand
GGGGTATTTCCACTGTTACATTGTAATTTTGTTTACTGACTTTAAAAAAAATAGTGTTCGCCCCCTACCTGGTTTCAGTTGTAATTTTGTTTTCAGGGGTACAGGTGGCATAAGGACAGAGTGCACCCAACAGCGGTGGCCCATTCATATGGGGTGCAGGAACGCTGCTCCTTCAAATCCATGCATCCAAGCCCTGATCTACATGCAGGGCGCTGGACACATGGATTCCAATGGGGGTGTTTTTTTTTTGTTTTAAGAAGCACATGATTAGAGCCAGAGGCTCTAATTGGCTTAAAAAAGGGTGGGCTCAGGGCACAGAGCACTGCGCCCTGAGTCCACCCAGTTGTGTGACAAAAGTGAAATTAATATTGGCTATGGTCTTGCTGATTCCTCTCCCGGCCAATCAGGAAGCAGGTCCTGAGACCCGATTTGGCCGTAAGGAGAAGCGATCGTATTGGCCACCGAGGAGGAGGATTAGTAGGGGAAGAAGCAGGGGATCTGCCGTGAAGCCAAAGAGTCAACGCTGGGTGGTGCCGTTGAGGAGAGGAAGCGCTGGCCGTGAACCTAGATGTGGTTGGTAAGTGGGGAGCTGGATTGGCTGGCGATCAAGCGACGGGGGGGGGGGGATAAGGGACCGACCAACCTACCACGGAGAACCAGCCACCACTGGCACCCAAGTGCTCATTGAGGGACAGAGGAAACATATGTTGGGTTATAATGCTGCCTACAAAGGGTTTGAACACTAGCAAACAAACAAAAATTGAGACAAGTCTGGTATAACTCCTTCCACTGTCATCATGGTTTGCTAGTGTCCCAAGATAATTAATACCTTTTTTTTCTCTGCTGGGAAATGTTTAACTGTTTTTATTAGCCATTTATCTAGGGCAGGGGTCTCCAAACTGCAGCCCCTGGGCCAGATGTGGCATTTTGCTTGCCTTTATACAACAAGCCCTTGGATACATTTTTCCTTCCACTAATATGAGTCACCTTTTCCTTCCACTGGCACCAATGATGAGGCACTATTCCCTCCATTGATGGCAAATATGGAGCACTATTCCTTCCACTGACACAAATGGTGTAATTTACTCCCGCTGATCAACAAGCTTATGGCATTGTTTACTCCAACCGATGCTAGGGCGTTTTCCACTCCCTCTGGCCACAATCCTGCCCACCTGAACTGTGGAGGGCAGCAACCTGGGCCTTTGTTTTGAAAATTTGGAGAACCCTGATCTAGGGCATCCAGCAGTGCTCCCTCAAGAGCTTGACACAGACAGCCTGGAACACTGTCTTCTGTTTTGGTCCCTACATTCCTATGAGTCCTGCTTAGCTTAGTTGGATGTGGTACCCTCCTCGTCCTCCTAATTTTTACCCCACAACAGTTATGCAGGTTTTCATGGGCCAAATTGCAAATTTGATTGCTCACTGACTATAGAGGCAATAAGCATACCTCAATTCCTTCCCTTGACCTGCCTGGAGCATTGCCAGCTTCTGACCCTTCTGCCATGGAGCTCTGGTAGCTAGGTAGCTCTTCCTTATAATGTCTCAAAATCCTTGCTGAATTATGTTCTCCCTGAGGGTTTACAGTGACCATTTCAGTTCTCATTCATGCATTTGTGTGCCAGCCTAAAAATTGTAGAGTTTTCTCTAGCTTCCACATGTGCAGATGCCAGTGTGTGTTCTCTTAGACGTCCTAGAACTACTAAAATGTTCTACACCACACTTTGATGTCCTATACACAGACTAGAAAAAGCCTGCTAAACAATTTTTGCCTCCCAAATATAGAGTACCAGCGTCCAAAAACCTTTCGAGGGCTCCTGTATTAAGAAGCAATGTATTCTTACTGTTGATCCGGTGTTGTCCTGTGTTCATAAAGCATGGATGAATATTTTATAGTCTGTGCCTGTGTTTAAGGATCTCATGGATAAAATGTTGGAGAGTCTTTTCAAAACCTTGTTTTTTTCCTGTTAGACCCTGCATTGCAAATGCAATGGCCTTAATGCTAGTCATTCAAACATTAGGGCAGTGAACTAGATACATGAGATTTGGATCCAGTTTCCTTGATCCACTATTTGTGGAGTGCTTAAAGCTTATTTTGGCAGTTGTGAACTATTGTGTAGATGGGCTGGTGGATATCACCCGTCTTGTTTCCAGTATCTGTAAACATGTGGGGAAGGAACTGTTTGGTTGAAATGTTGGGCTGCGGCGCAGGCATCTACAAAGTATTTGCAGTGCATACCCCTTGATGGACAACTACTCTTTTGCAGACCATAAATAATCAACACAAAACAGAACCACCTTTTTCTATATTGCTGTTCAGCCTTTATTATTATTATTATTATTATTGATTTTTCTTTATCGTACACCATGGGACACAGAGACTAATGCCGCGTACACACGGTCGTTTTTTGCGATGAAAAAAAACAACGTTTTTTGTGAAGTAAAAAACGGCGTTTTTGAAACGTCACTTTCAAAGACGATGTTGCATGCACACCATCGTTTTTTTCACAAACAACGAGGTTACGTTCACCACACTTTTCCATTGAAGCTCGCTTCATAACTAGCTTCTGGGCATGAGCGGGTTGAAAAACGTCGTTTTAAACAACGTTTTTGCTACACACGGTGACTTTTTGTGAAACAAAAAACGACGTTTTGAAAAACGACACAAAAAATTCAAGCATGTTGGAATTTTTTTTTGGTCGCTTTTTTTTTAAGACAAAAAACGACGTTTTGCCCACACACGATCAATTTAAATGACGTTTTAAAAAACAATGTTTTTTTTTCATCGCAAAAAACGACCGTGTGTATGCGGCATAAGTCTTTACATAATGGGGTGTATGCTCACCAGAGGTGATTGAACACTGGCACAACCAATCAGTCAGTTCCTCTCCATATAGCCCCTCCCATCCGGGAAGTACCTCAGTTTTTTTTTTCTCCAGTGTCTAAGGTGTAGGAGAAGTGCTAAAGAAGCTCTGCTAAAATAGGCGCTATGCCTTTTTTGGGATCCATCCAAGAGGCTAAGAAGCTATGCCAAAACTGGAGTGGACCCGGGCCTCTTGCAAGAGGCATCGCCTGTAATGTCTCTTTGGAGGACGGGGCTCTGGTGTCCGTCACTTTTTGTATTAAGACTTAAAGTCCTGGTCAGAGTCTTTTACAAGGCCCAGGGGAGAGTTCTCCTTTAAATAGGAAACCCATATCCCTGAAGGTTGGCACACAAAGCCCGCCAAGAGGGGTGAAGCTTGGTACTGTCTGAAAATATTTCAGCAGAAAAACCTGCGGCGGGGATTAAGGTATCCTGCAAGCATCTCGTGTTACACTCCAGTTGGTGCATATGCACAGAATCCTTTTGGCTTAAGCATTGGTCTGCAGAGGCACCATGCAAGAAGCTTCTGGCGAGTTTCCCCTTTCATGGTGAATTTGGAAAATTTTGGAAAATCTACCTCCAGCCAGTGGATACGGCATTTATCAGGTCAGTTATACCCTGGAGGTTTGTGGTTATGGTCCTTTGTTTGGCAGGTTCTCTTTTTCTTCCATTCTTTTTGTTCATATTCAGTGCTTTGGCCATAGAACACCACTTGTGATAGATTCTAAAATCTCTATTTTATTTTAGACTATTCATTTAATAGAATCACTGAAATGTTTTCTCTTTCCTATATTCCTTATACTGTTTATTTGTTTTTTTATACGCAATATGCATATGTATGAAATTATGTATGTATGCTAAATTAGTGCTTTATTTTTTCCTTGAGGATTTTATATCAGATGATATTTTTAACCACTTAAGCCCCGAGCCTGTTTTTCAGATTCGGTATTTACGAGACTTTTTATCACACCGTATTTGCGCACTTTTTTTAGGAAAAAAAAATCACTTTTTTAAATTAAAAAATAAGACAACAATAAATTTGGCCCAATTTTTTTACATATTGTGAAAGATAATGTTACGCCGAGTAAATGATACCCAACATGTCACGCTTAAACTTTTACCCTTAAAAATCTCGATAGGCAACGTTTAAAACATTCTATAGGTTGCATTTTTTGAGTTACAGAGGAGGTCTAGGGCTAGAATTATTGCTCTCGCTCTAACGATCGCGGCGATACCTCACTTGCGTGGTTTGAACATCGTTTTCATATGCGGGCGATACTCGCGTATGAGTTCGCTTCTGCGCGCGAGCTCGTCGGGACAGGGCGCTTTAAAAAGTTTTTTTTGTTTTTGGATTTATTTTTATTTATTTTACAATTTTTAACACTGAAATAAAAAAATTAATAAAAAATGATCACTTTTATTCCTATTACAAGGAATGTAAACATCCCTTGTAATAGAAAAAAAGCATGACAGGTCCTCTTAAATATGAGATCTGTGGTCAAAAAGACCTCTGGTCTCATATTTAGGCTTAAATAAAAAAAAATAAGAAATTGTACCTTTTGAAAAAAGGTAAACAAAATTTTTTTCTCTTTAAGACGCTGGGCGGGACTGATGTTTTGACGTCACTTCCGCCCAGCAGAGCTATGGGGATGGGTGGGTGCCATGTTGGCCTCACTCGCATCCCCACACAGCAGCCGAGCGGACCCGATCGCCTCCACCGCTACCGACGGCTATGGTAAGCGGCGGAGGGGGGCCCTCTCCCTCCACCGATAACGGCGATTTTGCGGCGAATCCGCCGCGGAGACCGCCGTTATCGTTGACAGGACCGCCCACTGAAGAGATGGATATCTCGGTTGTGGCAGCAGCTGCTGCCATTACCGAGATATCCATCTTTAAAGTACCAGCGTATAATTACAGTGGGCGGTCGGTAAGTAGTTAAAGTTACTCACTCCTAACTCGGCCCCTCCTTTATACTACACTCCAAAAGAACAGAAAGGACTTTCAAGAGTAAATCCCCTTCCCCCCCCCCCCCCATTGCATTCCTAGATGGACTTTGGCTTCCCCTCCTCCTCACTTGGAGTTTGTGACTCTGAAAGGAAATTCTCGCCTTTGGATGATTGAATGAGCTGTATACTGGACTGTTTGAACTTTGTAACATAAATTGTTTTGTACTATGAAGAAGCCCTTGGAGGGTTCCATGCCAAGTACAGAGGGGCGTGTAAAATGGGAAGTGAATTATATGGGTTGACCAATGAAATGCATGTACTTGTGATGTCATTTTGCAAATAAAAGAAATGGGAAGGCCCAGGCACTTCCTCTTTGGTTCGATGCTGAAAAAGGTGAGGATGTGAAATTTGTAGTCTCTCTGGTTTTGCATGTCTCATCTCATTAATTTGGGTCAACCGGTAGAATGAATAGCCCTGAGATTGGATCAGGAAATCAATTAATGAGTCTCTAGCACACTTAATTGAGTGAGTGGGTGGTCTGACTGTGGGCTGTTGTAAAGTACCCAATCGCATATTTTATTTCTTACTTTTGAATTGGTCAGTGCTGGCATGTGACTACACTCACCAATGAGATTCTTTCTGAGCCCTGAAGAAATAAAGGATGCCAAAGAGTTCGGTGTTCAAATGTCCAGACCGCTACATCAGCCAGCGTGGGCAGCAGGAGATCATCTAGGGGGCAAATTACAGCCATGACTAGCTTTGTGAAAAGTTGAACTAATTATTTAACTTTTTTCATAGACTTTCTATTGTATTGCATGACTGAATTATAAATTGGTTTCTGTTAACAATTTTTATTTTGGTGTGCTATTGCAATTTAATGCGCATTACTTGTATATTGAGTATTCCTCTGTGTCTTTATTTTTAATTTACAATTTCTGTTGGATTTTTTTTCAAGACAAATGTATCCTGATCTGAAAAATAATTTGGTGGAGTTTCGAAAACATCTGATTGAAAGCACTAATGAGATGCTGCCTTTGAAAGTCTGGGAGCTGCAAGGTACATATTCTTGTTTTTCTCCAACATTACAGGGCATTTCACCAGCTTCTACATTTTAACCCTACTGTGCTGTTACTTGCCAGATCTTAAGTTGTTTTCCAAAATGACTTAACAGCTGCTTTTTCTATGCCTTTTTGCTGTGCACTACATCTATTTTATACAGTGCCACCTTTCGCTGTGCAGCAGAGCTGACTGCACTCTGAAACCAGCACTTAATTGTATGTTCCTGCAAGATGTCCCGTATGCACATATTAACTGGTATCAAAATTCCATCCTCTTAACGAAAAGTTGCATAACCACTTCGGCCCCGGACCATTTTGCTGGTCAATGACTGGGCCACTTTTTGCGATTCGGCACTGCCTCGGTTTAACTGACAATTGCGCGGCTCCTTTTCTTCCCACGAATAGTTCTTTCTTTTGGAGGTATTTGATCATCTCCTGCGGTTTTAATTTTTTGCGCTATAAACAAAAATAGAGCAATCATTTTGAAAAAAAAAAATGTTTTTTGCTATAATAAATATCCCCAAAAATATATAAAAAAAAAGATTTTAGGCCGATACGTATTCGTCTACATATTTTTCGTAAAAAAAAAAATCGCAATAAGCGTTTATTGGTTTGCGCAAAAATTATAGCGTCTACAAAATAGGGGATAGTTTTATGCCATTTTTATTAATATTTTTTTGACGCATTTTTGGGACGGACGCGCCCCTATTGGCTGGAATGCTGGAATGCGAAATGAAGTATAGCTACATGATTTCCCGCAGCCGAGCCGACCTGCCGCCGTATAACTGCGGCAGCTGGTCGGCTAGTGGTTAAACATGATTTGTTGATGGATTAAAGTGATTGTAAAGGTTTTTTGTTTTTTTTATATATAAAATAACAAATGTGTTTATACTTGCGTCCTCTGTGCAGTAGATATGCACAGACCAGCCCGGATCCTCCTCTTCTCAGGTCCCTCTTCAGCTCTCCCGGCCCCACCCTCCTGTCGAGTGCATTTAGACACGGATCTGTAGCCTGGCTCCACCCCATCTCTCTTCTGATTGGCTGGCTGACTGACTTTGACAGCAATGGGATCCAATGGCGCCACTGCTGTTTCTCAGCCAATCAGGAGGGAGAGCTTGGATGGCAGACACTTGTGGACATCGCTGGAAGTAGATGGGGCTCAGGTAAGTATTAGGAGGAATATATAACAATCAGTAGTGTGGGTCTATTGCTTTACTGCGAGTACTGAAATGTGACCAATATCAAGTATAAATAAATGTGAACAAAAGCCGCTATATCTAAAAGGGTAACACAACCGCTAAACAAGTGGATAATAAGAAAAAGTGATAAGCGCTAAAGTAGAGGTGAAATAAACATAAAAACTAAATGATAGCCAAAGTACTGTACTGGTGCAAAACAGAACTGGCTGACAAAATAAGAGCGGAGAAAATTCCCCACAATGCAACTTGTTGAAGTGTGCAACACTGGACAATAATGAGTCTATTGATGGAATGATCAGATGAATCGGAAGTGACAGATGTATCTTCTACACATGATGAACATGTCCGATAATCGGTCTCATAATGCCCTTACCTTCATTACGTGGTATAAGTGCATATAGGGCAAAATGGTTCCTTCTCCTGCTGTAACAACGCCGCTCCTCAGTGATGTATCCTTCAATGGTCATCCGAGATGGAAGGTAATCCTGGGATCTAATAGCTCATGAATGTGAGCCAGAGCGTGGGGCAGAAGAAATGATGCCACAAATAGTGAAGCCCGTATAAAAGGGGGAAGGTGGTGATTTTAATAAAATAGGACTCTGTAACGGTCACCACCGCTTACGACCTTCCATCCAACCACGACAAGCTTATCTGACACACTCTGACAATCTTGCATACACGATCCATATCCTTTCCCATAAACAAGACGAGACTCAAGCTCTGCACTTGCTTCAAAAGATATGACAATTTATTGGTATTTTTTCAGCTTCTTATACAGTTTCAAGCATAATACAGTTCATCACAGGACAATGTAGTCCCCACCCCCCCCTATTCACTCACTGAGGATAATTCTTTAATTGGTAGCTAGACATGACGGCACCGCATCATCAATAGTGTTCAATTAACCTTGAATAATACAGACATCTAGTTGAATAAGTTATCTAGACAGCTTTATCACACAATGGCAGAGTCTTGTGAGAGTGGGTGCAATCAACACCTTCAACGGAATGTCTTTACAGTGAATAGCCAACACCTTAAGATATTTCAATAGCCTATTATACAAAGGTATGACTCACTGTCTGGTTGACCTGGTCATGTCATCATGAACTCCTTGTGATATCTCAGTCCTAAAATGAAGTATTAATAATGTCCCATCTGTAATATATGAATTATGATTCTTTGTCACCCTATGGCCCTAGTGGACATAAGGTGACCCTAGACATAGGAATATCTCAGTCTGTCACGGTGAATTCCGTTACAGACTCTTACATAGAAAACGAAAAAAACAGCAAAATTGCTCAGTGACAGAAACGGCGAATGAAACCGCCGTCTTACGTCTGCTGGCCTCCGGCTGATTGCATGTATCACGTGGTCGCACTTCCTACGTTGTTACGTCACGGTCTTCGAAGTCACGAGACCGTGACGTAACGACGTAGGAAGTGCGACCACGTGATACATGCAATCAGCCGGAGGCCAGCAGACGTAAGACGGCGGTTTAATTTGCCGTTTCTGTCACTGAGCAATTTTGCTGTTTTTTTCGTTTTCTATGTAAGAGTCCTATTTTATTAAAATCACCACCTTCCCTCTTTTATACGGGCTTCACTATTTAAGGCATCATTTCTTCTGCCCCACGCTCTGGCTCACATTCATGAGCTATTAGATCCCAGGATTACCTTCCATCTCGGATGACCATTGAAGGATACATCACTGAGGAGCGGCGTTGTTACAGCAGGAGAAGGAACCATTTTGCCATATATGCACTTGTACCACGTAATGAAGGTAAGGGCATTATGAGACCGATTATCGGACATGTTCATCATGTGTAGAAGATACATCTGTCACTTCTGATTCATCTGATCATTCCATCAATAGACTCTCATTATTGTCCAGTGCTGCACACTTCAACACGTTGCATTGTGGGGAATTTTCTCCACTCTTATTTTGTCAGCCAGTTCTGTTACGCACCAGTACAGTACTTTGGCTATTATTTAGTTTTTATGTTTATTTCACCTCTACTTTAGCGCTTATTACTTTTTCTTATTAAGTATTAGGAGGAGGTGGGGTGGCTGCTGCATAGAATGCATTAAGAAAAAAAAATCTTCTGACTTTACAACTCCTTTAAAGCCTTGTGCACACGTTAAAAATGCTGCTTTTTAGGGGTGTCTGATGTGGGTTGTCCATTCACACATAGGGCAAATGACTAAACTAAAAGAAAAAGTTTAAAGCACCATATACAGCCTCAGTGATATAGCACAAAACTGCAAAAAACAATCAAGAAATAAAAAATGGCAAAAGTTTATTGGAAAAATGTGATTAAAACTAGGCTGATACAGAAACCACAGACACTGCCACCAAAGCACCATTTTAAAAAGACAACATTGTCTGTATAGACCAGTGTTTCTCAACTCTAGTCCTCAAGCCCCCCCCCCCCCCAACAGGTCAAGTTTTCAGGATTTCCCTCAGATGAAAAGGCTGTGGGAATTACTAAGGCAGTGAAACTGATCAAATCACCTGTGCAAAATAATGGAAATCCTGAAAACCTGACCTGTTGGGGACCTTGAGGACTGGAGTTGAGAAACGCTGATATAAACTAAAGCGTCTAGACACCATCCAAAAACATGCCACACATACACATCACATGAGCCAAGGCTAATATGTTGAGAAAATGGGAGATGGAGGGCATGTGGTGCACTGCTTAACAGAAATACAAAGACTCAGCAAAATGGGACTAATGGGGAAACTTCAATGAGCAGTGAACGAACAGTCCAGCAGCCGTTGTTCAAAATCACAAAAGTATCATGCCATTCCCTCAAGATTCCCCCTGCACTTGCCAGATTAATCAGTGTGATGGAAGGTTACCATCGAGCAACTGTTGAAAGGAGCCATGGACATCAAGCTGATGGTGACTATGTCAGTCAGAGGATATTCTATGCAGGCATTGGAAAGGTGCAATAGCCTTCAGATGACATGGACCTGTGGATTGCTGGGTATAATGCTAACACCTGCAAGTGGATGCCAGATCTGTGGGAGGGCAATAGATAGTGGAGAGATTTGCAAAATAAATTGTCCAGCCCACACAATTGCTGAAAAGAAGCACATTGAAAGGGAATATATGCATGTGTATATGTCCATGTCAAGGCTGATGGAATTCATGAAACAGGATATTAATGGTATTACCAGTGTAAATTTCTGACGGCTCCCATCTGCACCTGCGGCTCCCCACAAGTATCGAAGATTCCAGTCCAATAGTGGGGTAGAGCGACTGTGCAGGGCTAGGTATCCGAGACTGAGGAGTCAAAACTCTTTCCAGTCATGCGAGTAGGACCTCACTGTGATGTCCGGGCTGTCCAGGCTGCAATGGGGTGGCTGCTGCACACAGATGGTTTTTCTCTTACTTTACAACTGCTTTAAAGCCTTGTACATACTGAGCATTTAAAATGCTGCCTTTAGGGGTGTCTTTTTTTTTTTTTTTTTAACATATGTCCGTGCACACATAGGGGTTTAGAGGCAGAAAAAAAACACTGCCAGCGTGTCCAGGAGCAGCTGCGTTTTGTCAGAGAAACACTTGGCGCATGTAAATTAATCTCAGCACTTTAGCGTTAATTCATTTCAGTGGCCAGAATAAATTATGTCGGCTGGACAAACGCCCTGTGTGCATGGGGCCTAATATATTTATGGACAGAAATCCAAGGTAGTGGTTTCTGAATACTCCATCTGTAAATAATATTTATTTCCGATGGCACGGATCTTTTTTTTTTCTTTAACCGCTAACCAATTGTGTTTGGAAAAACCGCTGCAAATACTGGGTGATATAAAAAATTGCAACACCCATTATTTTATTCTATAGGGCCTCTGCTCAAAAATATGAGGTGTGCCTGAATAGTTTGGTGAATAGTCCGATATAGCAGCAACATTAGCCAGGTGTGCGTATGTACATGGCTATCCAGAGATGCGTTGAGAAGCCCCACCTAGTGTGGAGTACACATGATCGTCAGGGTAAAGTTTTTTAAAAGCAGTTCAGCTAAAAGCATATATGCATTGAGGTCAGTGTAAACAGTGTTTAACATTCAAGGTTTCACAACGGTTATGGTTAGAACAAAATTGTGCGGTGTGCTCTGTAAGTGCCTAAACATATCAAACATACAGTATGAACTGTTTGCGAAATAAATAAAAATAGGCGTTTTAGCCTTACAAACATAAAAGTGCTTCAAAATTACATCAAATTATTGCATTACATTTCACATATGCATATAATCATACTGTCAATTATATTTTCCATGGGCACAGTGATTGGAAATATACACACACATTTTAGACTTTGAGTGACTTTCTTCTTAAATACAATGTGCTCCACCATGTATAGATACATTTTACACTTACCAGACCTATGCGGCCAACGAAGCAGCTTGCAAGCACTAGAAATAACATCCAGGAGGAGAAGGAACTGGAACCAATCTACTCATGATGTCCACTGTTGACTCTCATTCACCAGAGACAAACAGAGAAAATATCAGTGCGCTAGGTTTTTTATTGAATGCAAGCTTCCTGAAAACACGCAAAATGCATTGATGCTGGGTTGCTGACACTTTTTGCATTGCGAATACTTCCCCTATCATCCCTTCAGGTTTTGCACGAACAGTGGTGCTTAGTGAGCTGTCTGTGTTAGTGCTTTTCTTGGCACTATTTTATAATATATAGTATAGTTCCACGACAAAGAGAGTAGAAACAGATTTGTGTGGTCTTCCCACCCACATCCCATTCACAGCTCCAGAGTTCTGTTGAGCTTGTGTAACCCTAGAAGATGCAAGGCAAATAAATATAGTCTAACTTTAATTTGAGATCCCTCTCCCCCTTACAAAAAAAATTAGGAGTGGTGTGATGAAATCATAGGAAAGTACTAACTGTAAAAGGAGGTCTTAAAGAAAAAACAGGAGGAATCCACAACTGCTTCTTGGCGTCAGAGGAGTTATTATACAGTGCCATTTGACCCACTTAGAAATAAGGGGTTATACATTTCTGGCGAGTGTGGTTTTGGAGGAATTGTGGAATTGCCATCAATTTTGGCCATAATTCAAAAAAAGATATGTTTGGCGCAAAAACAGCACTGCACATGAAGAGGAACTTCATCATGACAATGACCCAAAGCATAATTCCAAATCAACAAAGGAATGGCTTAACCAGAAGAATATTAAAGTTTTAGAATGGCCCAAACCTGAATCCCATTGAAAATCTGTGGGGTGATCTGACGAGGGCTGTGCACAGGAGATGCCCTCGCACACTGACAGACTTGGAGTGTTTTTGCAAAGATGGGTGGGAAAATATTACCAGGTCAAGATGTGCCATGCTGATAGACTCATACCCAAAAAGACTGAGTGCTGTATTTAAAATCAAAAGGTGTTTTAAAAAAGTATTAGTTCAAGGGTTTGCACACTTATGCAACTTTATTTTTTTTTTACTTCCCTCCACCCAAAAGATTTCAGTTTGTTTTTGAATTGAGTTGTACAGTTTATAGGTCACGATAAAGGTGGAAAAAGTTCTGAAATGATTTATCTTTGTCTCATTTTTTATTTATTTTTTACATCATAGAAACCTGACATTTTAACAGGGGTGTGTAGACTTTTTATATCGACTGCATCTATGCTTTTCTTTGTTTTTTAAAGTTTGCTTGAGGTCATATTGTGTATATTTGTTTAGTATTTTTCTATCAAATACAGTATAATTCATGACGGTAACACATTGTAATCGCCTAAGGAACTGCATGCTAATTAGTTCAAGTAGATAACTTGTCTTAGGTGTGTATATATGTGTGTGTGTTTTTTTTTTTCTTTAAGTATTTCTAAACACAAGAACAAAAATGTCATATACTGTAGCTTACCAATCCTTAAATATGATGGCTGTATTCAGGATTTCCCCCCCCCCCTTTATTTTTACCTGGTGATCCTGCCAGTAACACGGTTACTGTTTTTTAGGGTGACAACATTCAGACAGTACCCAGGGTCGGATTAACTGTGGGGCTGATGGAGCTGCAGCTCCAGGCCCCCATCATAATGTAGGCCCAAACTTAACTCTCTCACCAGGCCCAGCCGCCGGCCGCTATATAATACATAAACATTGTCCAGCAGGCAGCTGCAGCCTGCATTATTCATAGGCCCAAGTCAGTCAGCTCAACATGATTTAATCGCGGGACGCGGCTATCATCCACAGCAGAGCCTCTTGCGGTGCCAGCGCGCCGAGGCTGAGTGTGCTTCTCCCCTTTCAGAATCAACACACACACACACTGTAGGCGGAGCTTGATGTCCCGGCGACGTGACGTCATCCAGAGACCGTCCCCGGCTTCCTATGAGGCTCGATTTGCCTTGTGAAAGGAGTGCTGTGCTTGCGGTGCTGTACAGTGAGAGCCAGGAGAAGGATCTGTAAAAGTAAGTAAGCCATGAGCGCTGGCCTGCTGCTGGGAAAGTCAGTCACTGTCAGCGTCAGACTGTCAGACAGATAAATAAGGTCTAATTGTGCAGAAGAAGTGTGTACCTGAAGTGGTTAACTTTTTTAGGGGGGGGGGGTGCCTATCGGTGCAGGCAGCTAAGGCAGCTCATCAGTGCCACATTTCAGTCAGTGCCATCCAATCAATGCCAGTGCCACCTATCAGTGCCCATAAGTGCAGCTAGCCAGTGCCACCTATCAGTGCAGCTCAGTGCCACCTATCAGTACCCATTAGTAAATCTCAGTGCAGCTCAGTGCCACCTATCAGTGCCCATTAGTTAATCTCATCAGTGCAGCTCAGTGCCACCTATTAGTGCAGCTCAGTGCCCATTAGTGCATCTCATCATTGCCACCTTTTAGTACAGCTCAGTGCCACCTATCAATACCCATTAGTGCATCTTATCAGTGCTGCTCAGTATCACCTTTCAGTACCCATAAGTTCAGCTAGCCCGTGCCACCAATCAGTGCTGCATGATAGTTCTTCCTCATCAGTGCCAATACGTGCGGCCTGTCAGTGCTGCCTATCAGAGCCCATCAGTGCTGCCCATTAGTGCAGCTTATCAGTTCGTTAGTGCAACTCATCAGTGCCAGTGCCACCTACCATTGCCCATCAGTGCTGCCTTTCAGTGCAGCTCATCGGAGCCCATCAGTGCCGCCTTATCAATGCCCATCAGTGCCGCCAATCAGTGTAGCATCGTTGGTGCTAATCAGCGAAGAAGATAAATACTTATGGCAACAAACTAAGAAAAACATATTTTTTTTTCATGTTTAGCAAAAAATAAACACCCCCCCCCCCCCCCAGTGGTGTTTAAATACCACCAAAAGAAAGCTCTATTTGTGTGAAAAAATGTAATTCAGGTACAGTGTTGTCATTCAATGTGTGACAACACTGAAAGCTGAAAATGTACCTGGGCAGGAAGGAGGAAACAGTGCCCATAGGAAAGCAGTTAAAGGATAAGTTCACCTTTGGGAACATGTTACCACTTCCCACTGCAGCATCTCCCCTATCCACTGGATCTAGTGACCGCAAGTGGAGATTCTTCTCTCTGAACTCGCTGTTACTATTTAAAAAAAATACATAGGCTCGGACTCGCTGTTACTATTTAAAAAAAATACATAGGCTCGGATTCACAAAGCACTTACGCCGACGTATCTCCAGATACGCCATCGTAAGTACTAATATACGTATCTGTGCGCCGGACCCACAAGATACGCCTAAAAATAGGCTTCATCCCACCAACGTAACTTTCCTACGCCGGCGTAGAGTGGGCGCATATTTACACTGGATGCATGTGGCGCTCCCATTGATTTTTGATTCAAATGTGCAAATGAGGGAAATACGGCGATTCACGAACATACTTGCGCCCGGCGCATAATATACGCGGTTTGCGTAAGTCGTACGTCCGGTGTAAAGTTATTCCCCATATATGAGGCGCAACTCATGCAAAGGTATGGACCAGGGAACACAAGCCATCGAATTTTACGTAGTACGTGAATAGGGCTGGGTGTAGGTTACGTTCACACCGTAGGCAGTGATTCGACGTATATTAAGCAGTTGTTTCGACGTGATTGTGAGCACTGGGATGCGGCCACGACACGATGCGTGCGCAGTTCGTTATAAGTACTTGTCTGGCACTCGGCCCATCATTTATATGGGGTCACGCCTCATTTGCATGGCTCACGCCCACTTCCACCTACGCTGGCTTACGCCTTAGAAACCCAGCGTAGTTTTGAGAACAAGTGCTTTGTGAATTCCACGCTTGCCTCTCTGCGCTGCGTTGGCGTAGCGTAAAAAAGGTACGCTAAGGCGGCATAAAGATGCGCCAATGTCTGTGAATCTGGGCCATAGTGTAGTTCCTGAGAACCACCACTTAGGTTAGTGGAAATAATTTGCTAAAAGGGAATATTAATCTATGATGCTGGGGATCATTATTGCTGCTACTGACACCAATGATGTGGGTTGTTATTGCGTAAACTGCCACTGATGTCATGCTGGGCTTTATTATTGCTGCTACTGATACAAATGCTTTTGGTTTTATTCTGTAAATTGGCACTGATGTTTTCGGTTATTATGGAAATCGCCATTTAGGATGGGGGTTGTTTCCTAAACTGATGCTGGGTGGATATAATTGCAGAAATTGGTACTAATGCGGTGTGTATTGTGTAGACTGGAACTGATGCTGACGGTCCATCATTTAATTATAGGTGATGTGTCAAAATAAATGTGTTTATGGCAACCATATGCACTGTGCAGTGCTTATACGAAGGGTAAAATATGTTTTTTTTTTTTGTTTTTTTTTTGCACCACATGTCGGTAACAAGCCATGTAATCCATAAATACAAAGAAACCAAATCAAATATGTTCAGAAATTAAGTTCTGTGTAATAAAATGGAAGGACACAGGGAAAAAGTATTGAACACGCTAACTGAAATGTATTTAATACTTGGTACAAAATCCTTTCATGGTAATGACGGCTTCAAGATGCCTCCTGTATGGAGAAATGCATTGCTCATATCTTCAAATATCTTCAAATCATATCTTCAAATCTTGAAGGTTTCATGGAAATCTTCTATGAACACTGATTTTTAGTTCTTGCCATAGATTTTCTATTGGATTCCAGTCAGGTGATTGGATGGGCTATTCTAGCAGCTTTATTTTCTTTCTTTGAAACCAATTGAGAGTTTCTTTGACTTTGTGTTTGGGATCATTTTCTTGCTAATATGAAGTTTGCCAATACCATATGCTGAAAAACAGCCCCACACCATGATGTACCCTCCTCCAAACTTTACTGTTGGTATGGGGGTGTTTTGGGGTTTTGACCTTCAAACATGGTGTGTATTATTGCATCCAAAGACTTCCATTTTGGTCTGCTATGACCAAACTGTATTCTCCCAGTATTTGACAGGCTTATCTAAATGTTGTGGAGCAAACGTTAACTGAGCTTCAACATGTTTGCCCTTCAGCAATGGAGTGTTGCATAGTGAGCGTGCATACAGGCCATGGTGAGGAGTGCATTTTTTTGAAACAATTTGAACAATTTGAAACAATTGTACTTGCCAAATCCCAGGTCTTTTTGAAGCTCTCCACAAGTGGTCCTTGGCTCTTGGACAACTCTTCTGATAATTCTTTTCACTCCTTTGTCAAAAACCTTGCAAGAAGCACCTGGTCATGGCCTGTTTATGGTGAAATTATGTTCTTTCCACTTACGATTTATGGCCTCAACAGTGCTCACTGAAACATGAGCAGTAATGTGTGCCTAGAACAGAATTTTTTTTTGGACTAAAGCACAATTTCTTAGGGGTTAGATGTTTTATAGTTCATAGAGAGAAATGGGAACATTTGTAACTCATACCAGTCTGCACTGGCAGAGAGAATAAAATGTTACTACCAAAAAAATGTTTCTGGCAGGTTATTTATTTTTTTCACTTATCGAACAGATATAATACAACAAGTTGAGTGGTGTATTTTCCAGACAAAAAGCAGATATGAGAAATGTATAGTTATGGTTTATATACACGTTTTAATGCAGTATGTATATTCTGATTTTTAGTCTGCAGTACAATACAGAATGTAAAGCTAAAGAAGTTGGTACTTTTTTTATAATGTAAAACCACCAAACATAGATGGAACTATTGTTTTACAAAACGCATAAATGTATTTTTAATTTTTAAAACGGAATAAACACTGATGTACCAAGAACGATAAGCAAAAGCAGCCACATAGGTTCTAGTCTTCAAATAAACTATAATCCCACGTACACACAACCATTTTTCATGACGAGAAAAAAAAAAAAATTAAAATTGGTCATTAAAAACGATCGTGTGTAGACTCCAGAGCATTTTTTTCGACGAAAAAATGGCCATTACAAATTTAGAACCTGCTCCTATTATTTTTTTTTTTTTCTCGTTGTGAAAAACAGTCGTGTGTGTGTAGGCTTTAACGACGGGGAGAAAAATGCTCATGCTCAGAAGCAAGTTATGAGGAGGGAAATTTTGCATAATAAGCCCAAAGGGTGGCACCATTCGAATGGAACTTCCCCTTTATGGTGCCGTCGTATGTGTTGTACGTCACCGCGCTTTGTGCGAGCATTTTTTTTTTTTCACAATCATGTGTATGCAAGGCAGACTTGACAAGAATCGTGTTGAGAAATATTTTTTTCCATGTCATGAAAAACGGTCGTGTGAACGCGGCATAAGCCTTTTTCATGTGTTTTATCTTACAAATTAAGCCCTGCATTGTCGGTACTCCTCCTGACTTAAAAATAACAGATTTTTTAATGTATTTTTTGTATTCTGCCTCTGATATATATTCATTAAAAGACCAATTTATACTTCCAAGTTGAAAGTTTCATGCTGCACTTTACTTGGTTATAATCCAACACTTTTTTTTATTTTTATTTTTTTTTTAAATTCCAGACTTTGAGCATTTTTTTCACACGCCAAATAAATCATCACTGTACACAGGACATGTGTAGCACGTCCAGTCATTTTGCCCTGCTCCCCCCTTATAATACACAGTAATTTGGCTCAGGGATTTATAGCCGTGTACACAGAGAAGGTCTGAAAAACTGCAGTTGTCAAATAAAGAAGTCAGACAATATTTATTAAAGGGGTGTTCCACCCAAATGTAATGTTTATTAAAAGTCAGCAGCTACAAAAAGTGTAGCTGCTGGCTTTTAATAAACATTCACTTACCTTCTCCACGTTCCAGCGACGCGCCGACCGGGGCTCCGCTCTCCCCCCCCCCCCCCCCCTGGCCGGCATCCTCATTGCGACTGTGGGCACCCAGCCGTGACAGCCTTCGGCTTCACGGCCGGGCACCCACTGCGCATGCGCGAGCGCGCGCGGCCTGCCGCTGATTGGACAGGCGATCGTCTAGGACCTGTCAGTGTCCTAGACGATCGCCTACGGGAGGGGGTGCAGTAAGGCGATTAAACCTAATCACCTTACCAGCTCCTCGGCGGAAGCAGGAATTGGGACAGGAAGTCCCACTCCTACTGAAGCCCCCACTCCCCCCCCCCCCCAAAAAAAAATTACAGGGGGAGGGGAGTGGATTAAGCGGAAGTTCCATTTTTGGGTGGAACTCCGCTTTAACAAGCTGCTCAGACTTTACAAAGTAATATAATGTTACATTTTGTATATTTTCTGTTCATTCATCTACAGATCAAAGGGATAACCTTAGATCTGTAGATATCAGGTAAAGCAAGCTGACAAGTTTAAAAAAAAATGTTTCTCTGTTTAACCCTTTTAATAACCCAACGGTATGAAATAACCCTTAGTTTACTCTAATCAGCCATAATTACCTCTGTATTCTCCTTATCCAATCTTCCTTTTTTTTTTTGCTTGCTTTTATTACCATTTATTTTTTTATTTATTTATTTTTTTTTTATTTTTTTTTTATAGTTCATTCTGATTTTATTATATTATGACAATACATTATAGAATATGATACAGACATTGATGTGTTCAAATAAGTAATATAGTTATTTCATCTAATCAATTTCTGATATACTTTTGTTTCCATATATTGTTCAAAAAGACTATACAAAACAGGACTGGACAAGACAAGACTAGACATGACAAGACAGGTCAAGACAAACAAAACTGGACTAGACAAGACAACATACCCAAAAAAAATAATATATATATATATATATATATATATATACAAAAAAAAAATTAGGGCAAGGTTAAGGATTGGTAGCAACAACCCCCACCACTCACCACTAATTTGTTCTGTTCCTACAAGTAATTTCTAAATTCTTGTTGTTTCTCTATATACTCTCCAGGGGACCCAAGTCCGAAGGTGCTCCTCATATGTATCCAATTCAAGTGCTAAAAGTGATTCCATCTTTTCTATACCATCCATTTCACTGGCCCATTCCTTAACTGATGGAGTTTGTATTGAGCGCCAGTGCCGTGGTATAACTAATCTTGCTGCTGTCAACCAGTGTCTCAAAAGACCCCTTTTAATATTCTTATATGATCCTGGTAGTATTGAGAGCAAAGTGATTTGTGGTATATTTAATATTGGTTCCCCAGTAACTAAAGTGTATAGCTGCATAATTTTTTCCCAGAAATGTTAAGATTGGAGGACATTCCCACCAAATGTGTAGCAATGAACCTTTAAATATATAACATCGCCAACATATGTCTGATTTATCTGGGTATATACGCTTTAATGACATTGGGCTCCAATACCACCTGGAAAGAAGTTTGTAATTTGTCTCTTGTGCTTTAATTGTTAGTGACATACAATGTGTTAAATTAAATGCTTTCTTCCACTCTGCATCTTCAATTTGAACATTTAACTCATTCGCCCATTTCCTTATGTATTCAGGGAGTTCAGGGTGTTTTTTTATAGATAATATCTTATAGATTGAAGATAAGACATGTTTTGGTTTTGAGTCTTGTAGCAATAGAAGTTCAAACTGAGTTGTGTCTCTATACAAAAATGTATTTGAGGGAAGAGAGGACAAGAAAGATAATAGTTGCCGATATTCCAACCATTGCGTAAGTGAGGGCTTCGATGTAAAGATTAGGTTTAGTATAGGTGGAAATGCTGCCTGGCAAGTAATCTGGCACACTCTACGATGAGATTCTTTGTTCCAAATGAGGAAATCTTTACGTTTTAAAGCCGGCGGAAATCGTGGGTTACCAAATAAAGGTGTCATAGGTCCCACTAATGAGGAAAGTTCTAATTGTAGAATTGTTTTGGTCCAAATTTTTAATAGGTGGGATGTTAGGGAGGGCATAGTAGAAGATAAATCTCGATAGATATCACTATTCTCAAAATCTAACCAAGGGAGGGCGGTAAGATCAAATTGATTTAGCCATTGCTCTATTAGTACCCATTGTTTAGTATTGGAGGAGTGGAACCAGTTCACTATCCTTGTTAATACTGCCGCTACATAATAATGGTAAAGATCAGGTGCACCCGCTCCTCCGTTCACTTTGGGTAGTGATAGTAATTTCTTTTTCAATCTATGTTTTTTATGGCCCCAAATAAATTTTGTAAAGGCCGACTGTAGAGTAGAAAAATAAGATCTAGGGATAGAGACAGGCATGGTTTGGAAGAGATACAAAAACCGCGGTATTATATCCATTTTTAGAATATTAATCCTCCCAAACCACGAATATTGATTGTGATCATATTTTTTTAAATCCTGTAAGGTTCGTTGCATAAGAGGAATATAATTTGTTAGAAATAAATGGTTCAGGTCAGAGGAGATAAAAATACCTAAATATTTTAATACCGAATAACAGATTTTGAGTGGAAAACTATTTTTCAATACCGCCACTTGTTGTGGACTGAGTGACACATCGAGAATAACTAACTGATTTTGATATATTTACTTTAAAGTTACTAAGGGTACCAAAACGTTTAAATTCTGATAAAATAGCCGGTATGGAAACCTGTGGATTAGTGACATATAGCAATAGATCGTCAGCAAACAAGGCTAATTTTATTTCCGTTTGGTTTATCTGTATGCCCCCAATTAAAGGGTTCTGTCTAATTGCTATTGCTAGATGCTCCATTACCAGGACATAGAGTAAAGGTGATAGTGGGCATCCTTGTCGGGTACCATTTTGTATGGTGAAACTTGTTGATAACGTTCCATCCTTATCCTAGCCTCAGGTTTAGTATATAATGCCAGGATCTTGTGCAGTAAATTTATTTTTTACTTTTTGTAAAAAAAAAAAAACTTGTACCAGAATCATATTTTGGTGTCCTTTTTTAAACCGAGCAAACTACAGAATAAAATGTACACTTTTTACCTACACTTTTTTTGCTCTGTTTCGTTTAATTGTCTAAGGATTTTATCACAGGTCCCAGAACACTGCGGGACCGTTCAAAAAGCACATTACGGCTCACGCATGTGCACAGGGAAGCCCCCAAAATGCTTCACTGCTGGTTTCCCGTAGTTCAAATGCTGGCACCTGGACTTAAAGCCGATTGATCAATCAGCTTTAGGTGAGGATCACGCTGGATCCCTGGCCAGGTAAGTGTCCTGATATTAAAAGTTAGCAGCTACCGTATTTGGGAATATCTGATTTGCCTTGGGGATCAGGAAGGATATTTCCCCTTGTTGGCATGCTTTTATAAGGATTTTTTTTATTATATGCAGTGGGTTCAGAGTTTTGTGTATGGAGGTTTTCTCTTTTATTTTTCTATTGACTAAAGGTTATAGACTTTTTATTCCTCATTCACACAGGCATACTTGGGCGTACATCTGTGTGAGGGCTGCGTTTGCCAACATGGGGGAGGGGGGGAGCTATTCAATGCATCCACGTGCAGGCAGCCCCATTCATATCACTTGGGATGCAGCAGCTGCATGAACACAGATGCTGCTCCTAATATGTGGGTGCATGTCCCTGAACTCGCACTGTCTGCATTGGGATATGCATTCGCATTGACCAGTTGACATGAATAAGACTGCCTGCACCAGGATACACAGAACACCTTTGCATCCTGTGCAAACACAGCCTTAACATGGGTGTCTCTTAAAGCGGAACACAAATTTTCAAAAATTGAACTTCCGCTTTAAGTGCTGGTGACCCCCTGACATGCCATTTTTTTGGAGGGGGGGGCGTGTACCCTGTTTTTACAGACACCCAGCTCCCCCTCCCTGCAATCTTCTGGGATGCGTCACAGGTCCCAGAAGATTCTGGCCATTCTGAGCATGCAGCCACAGCTGGGCACCCACAGTTAGAATGCCAGCGCTGAGGAGAGGAACAAGGCATCATGCGCCCGCATCGCTGGTCTGTGGGACAGGTGTATCTGATTATCAAGTCAGCAGCTACATTTTTTTTGTAGCTGCTGACTTTCAACTGGTTCCCTACCTGCCACTGAAGTTCTATTGCGGCAGGATAGCTCCCCTGGACAAGCCATTGTAGCTGAACATTGGCCCTTTAAGACATTGTGGGTGGTCCGATCGCTGGACACCCACAATTGCTTGTGACAGAGCGAGAACTGGGATCTGTGTGTGTAAACGCACAAATCCCTGTTTTCTCTCAGGGGAGAGGAGACAGATAGTATGAACACACAAAGTATGAACACCGATCGGTGGTCTCCCCTAGTCAGTCCCCCCACTGTTAGAACACACCTAGGATACACAGTTAACCCCTTAAGTGCCCCCTAGTGTTAAGCCCTTCCCTGCCAGTGACATTTATACAATAATCGGTGCCTTTTTTATAGCACTGATCGCTGTATAACTGTCAATGGTCCCAAAAATGTTTCCATTTTTACAAATACAACCTGGATACAGCACCTTGTTCATTCACTTTTTCATTGCAAATATTGGATACTTTTTCTCCTTTTAATGTTTCTAATAGTTGGTCTGAGTTATTAATACCCTGTTTATTTTGCTTTTCTTCCTCCAAGTGCTGTTTTCTCAATTTTTCAGATGTTTGTTCTGGAGGTATGTCATTGAAATATTAAGGGAATTATTCTTTATTAGGCTTTTCGGCAATGTTGTTTGACAATCCCTGTTGACTTTAATGGCACTTACTACTAGAACTGTCACTTCACTCTATATAAAACAGCCCCCTAAGTGTCTGGGAAGATAAAATATATGTCTCCCCAAAGCACACTGCAGACTTGGGTTGCTGTGGCAACCTCATATTCCAGCAATTACAAACAGTGATTTTTTTTAACGCTAGAGAAAGCAAACTTTTTTTTTCTCTCTTTAAAAAGAGCACAAAATACTCAAGAGGCAGTTGTAGCATTATGTGAGGTAAAGTCCCATTAACTCGTAGGGGGGAAAATCTTGTGGATCATATGTCATTGTACATTTTATGTCAACGTCTTACAGGTTAGACCTTCATCAGTGTGCCAGTATTAAATCTGTTTGTCACAGGGTGTCTTTAGGAAAAAAATAATTGTATAATTGGTGGAGCTTATGAGCATACTTCTTTCTATGATATACTGAGTGCCATTTAGTGTCCATAATGCAGTATTTTTACCATCCACACATTCATTTTGCAAAGGATATAGTCTGGAAACATTAGATTTTTCTTCAATTGCTAAGAACGAATTTAAAGGCAGTTTTGATAGACAATTTATGTAATCTTTTTTATAAGCACACTTTTAAATATTTTGTTTGCACAGTTGCCATCAAAATCGGAAGCTATACTTGTATTGGAATTCTTGAATAGCCCAAAATAACCTAGAAGAATGTGTTTCTTTCAATAAACTTAAGAAATTAGAAAATTAATGTTATGCTATTAAAAACAGAACCCGAGTACATCTTACTGTATCAGTAGATGCTTGTACACATAGTTTGGTGGTTTTTGAAAGAATCTACTGTGTGCCCTGATCACCCCCCCCCCCCCACACACACACACACATATATACACATACACACACACACATTTAGGAGCATGGCATATGCAGATGCAAAAGTTTAGGTCAAGTTCAGGAATATGGTATGTTATTCCATACCTCTCATAATCAATCAAAAGCTATAATCTGTTGTTTTTTTTGTAGCATGCTACTGTTGTGCCAAAGTGCTTAATTTGCTTCCAGATTTTATAACATATTGTGAGCAAAAGCATCTTTTACATAAACAAAAACTAGATGGTGCTGAAACTTTGAGAAGCCTTCTATTAGGCATATGTGTCACTTTGGTTGGTTTTCCATAAAGAAAGGCTCATTTTAATAGGGATTAAAGGTATTTTTTGAAGTCCTCCATGTCTGCAAACCTTCCCTGTTAATGACTCGATATGGGGTTCACGCACAAGTGTTTGTCACCATCTGGTCAAGATGTATTGTAGGCCCTCTCTCGCATAATCAAAGTTACACTTTCAATTGGCACCAATAGGGGTGGAAATGTACTGTAAGGATCCATCTACAGAGAGCATTTTATTTTACCATATTGGATAATCATTTACCTAATGTAGTATTTACCTAGGATCTACTACAGTGTAGATCTAATGCAGTACGTCTACGAATGAAACTAGCTTGGAGCTATAACTTTACTGAGGCTGACCACACATAATTATAGCACTGTTAAGCAGTAGATTATTAATGTTTTTTTTTTTTTTTTTAAGATAATTTTATTAGGTTTAAGACAAACAGAAAAACATACAAAAAAAAAAACCCCACCAGACAATTTGGTCATAAACGTCAGGCAATACACTCAAACATAGAAAAATAAACTGACATCAGTGCAAAATATAAAGTAGGCACAGTGGTAAAAGGATCAGGTATAATACCTGGATATAGCAAAAGCAGAGGTCCAGACATTAGAGATCCATGAGGCACGTCCCATCAATGGTCAAGCAAGAGTAGTACAATCAGTGCTGGGAGAGGATTAGCGGACTAGCCAACCATCTACCCCAAATTTTGTGGAAGGTTTTGTTCAGTTTCTGGAGTTCAAAAGTAAGTTTATACAGTGGGATAGCGTCATTAATACATTTTAACCAGAGGGATTTCAGAGAGGTCTGTGTGCTCTTCCAGGGCAGTAAAATCGCTTTTTTAACATAGAAGAAGAGTATACGGAGCAGTCTCTTGGCATGTGATGATGGGTGTAATTCACCAAAAATGCCTAATAGGCAGGTCTTGGGGTGGATTATGTTTGGGAGGCCTAGCGTCGATGAGATGAAAGCACCCACTTCTTCCCAGAAGTCCTGGACTACCGGGCATGTCCAGAAGCAGTGTAAGAAATCGGCCTCCCGGCAACAGCCGCAGAAACAGGCAGCCGAGGGCAGGAGACCGAATCCTGTGTAACCTAGCCGGAGTGAGGTGGGTTTGATGGAAAATTTTGACCTGTATGATGCAATCCCGGGAAGCAGCAACAGAGGTTTTACTAAATTCTGACCAGTCCTCGTCTACCAGGGAGATGTCCAGAGAGGTCCATTTTTGCCTGAGCTTTGTGAAACCTGGGGTTAAAGTCAGTCATTCGGGCTGCATAATAGGTGGAGACAAGTTTAGTGGGATCTGGCTGTCTGAGCAGTTTTTCCAATGGGGGCAGGTCAGTGGGATCATCCAGGAAACCAAACTGGGCACAGATGGCGTGCCTGAGCTGATAGTAATAAAATAGGTACAATCTTGGTAAATCTAAACGTAGCTGAGAAAAATATTTAAAGCCCTGAGCATTGTACAGGTGGCATAAATATTTAACCCTCTTGGAGTACCAGCGATTAGGATCAGGAAGGGAGTATAGTTCCTGCAGATTGGGGTTAAACCAAAGGGGGTTGCTGGGAGATTTCAGCCAGGTGTGCCTGGATACTTTTGTGACAATATAACAAAAAGAGGAAAGGGAAGTGGCAAGTAGGGAGGTTCCGGGCGATCGGGGACCCGGCCTCTGTAGATAATATGTAGGCTTTCCAGAGATGATGCGATGGCTCCCTCCGTGGAGGTACAGGCATTGGCCGGAACCGGGCACAGCCAATCGTGGATATGCACCAACTGGGATGCCAAATAAGTTAAAAAGAAGTTGGGAAATGCCAGACCTGCCAAGTGCGCTGGCAACTGTAGTGTTTCAAGTGCTACCTTGGGGAAGGCACCCTTCCACAGGAAAGTAGTACATATTGAATCTATGCGTTTAAAAATAGATTTAGGTATTTTGCAAGGGGAATTGGCAAGGATATAGTGTAATGTCGGTAGGTAGATCATTTTGAGGACGTTGACCCTCCCCATAAGATCTAGAGGCAGATCCATCCACTGCTTGGTCTGCTCTTAAAGGCGGACCAATAGAGGATCTAAGTTATTGGCGACATATAAAGATAAAGGGGTCTGCACCTGAACCCCAAGGTACCTAAAGGAGGATACTACTTGAAGCTTGGAATCTGGGTGAATCAGGGGAGGCTCAGCCACATCTAGGAGGAAAAGACTAGACTTATGCCAATTCACCCGGAAGCCAGAATAGTCTCCAAAGGTATTAATCTTCACCAACAGGGCCTGAAGTGATTCATTAGTATCAGCCAGATACACCAATGTGTCATCCGCATAAAGTGAAGTGCGCTCCTCTATATTAGCAATTGGGAGTCCTTCAATCGAGGGGGAGGAGTGAATGCGAACCGCAAGCGGCGCCATGGCCAGGGCAAACAGAAGGGGCGACAACGGGCACCCCTGTCATGTGCCCCTAGTAATCGGAAAGGGGCCAGTGATAGAGGAATTGACCCGCATCCGAGCTACAGGGGAGGTGTAAAGGAGTTTTATCCATGCTACAGCATGGGGGGCCAAAGCCATACATCTGTAACACCCGAAACGGATATGGCCATTTCACACTGCCTTGCAAGTGTCAAGACACAATAGCACGAGTGGGAGGACAGTCGTGTGGATATTGCAGGTTTTGAAACAGCCTGCGGATATTTATTCTGGTGGACCTGCCGGGGATAAAGCCCCCTTGGTCACTATTGACCAAGGACGTCATCGTAGTCAACCCTAGAGATATACAGGTCTTTGAAAAAGCATAAAAAGGAGTCTAGGATATCCCCTGGGTTGTCACTGATGGGGCCTTGAGCAGTAAGGATATGTGGAATGGAAATGGAAGAGTGGTCAGGTCTAGTCAGATATGCCAAGAGAGGTCCGGGTTTATTACCATGTTCAAATGATTCATACTCCCTACGGCTCTGTAACCATGCCTTCCTTGTGTCGGAGGCAGGGTCAGAGGCATGAGCAGACTCAGCACGTACCATAACAGTCTCAAGTTCCTCTGTAAGCATCCGGTTATTTTTGCGCAAGACCCCTGTGATGGACATGAAAGTGCCCCTCAGAGTTGTCTTAAACGTGTCCTATTCAGTGGAAGGGTCTATTTTTCACAGATTATCCCTCCAATAGTTTGTGATGCCTGTCCTGCATTCTCCCTGCACTAGCTCGTCCTCCCAACCAGTATGCGTTCAGGCACCAAATAGCAGGTCCCGAACCTGGGAGGAGGAGGTCCACTGAGAGAGGGGCATGATCAGAAACCCCTCTAGGCAGATATGAAACTGCAGAGACAACAGGGAGGGTCTCAGCCGGAGCAAACGACCATATCTAGTCTGGACATGGTGTGGAAAGAATCTGAGTGGCTGGAAATGTGGCGTACATCTGGATTTTTCCATCGCCACACCTCTGTAAGGCCATGAACCTGTGCCCGGTCTAGAAAAGAGGGAAAGGGTCTACCTCGACCACCCAGGCGGTCCATAGTTGGATCTAATATAGCATTAAAGTCCCCCACATAAAGTAAGGGGCCAGGGGGTCTAGTCGGTAGCTGAAGTGACAGTCTAGAGAGTACCTCCACCGAAAACAGGGGGCACATAAATGTTCACCAGGGTAAAGGTCACAGTAGAAGTAAGAACAGTAAACCTCCCGTCAGGGTCGGTTTTAACTAGTACCGTCTCAGCCGGGAGAGATTTGGCTAGAAGGATGATACCCCCCCCCCCCCTGGAGTAGTTAGTATGAGTGGCATGATAGGAGTTAGACAACCATGGGCGTTTTAGGGCCCTTGTTTTAGAGCCTGTAAGGTGAGTCTCTTGGAGGCAGATGATGTGCAGGCGACTTTTTTTTTTTTTAATACTGAAAAGACCAGGGAACTCTTCTGGGGTGCATTCCGACCTCTAGTATTCCAGGAGACTATCCTTAGGGGCTTTGCCATTGTAAAACATACAGTAGTAAATAAGCACAAAGAAACATGCATACAAGAATATAAATGACCAGACAGGCCGCGCCACCTGAAGCACATACATGCACATGAGTAAAAAAAGTGCGTGGATCCGCCATCAGGACATCATGAGCCAGCAATGAAATAATAAAAAACATTAAAAGTCTGCCATAGGCAGCAACCTGAGAAAAATAATAGGAGTCAAAAAGTGCAGAAAGGAACATAGAAAAAAAAAAGAAATAAAAAGAGAAAAAAAACACCAACAAAGTCCCAGAAAGTCTAGATAAAATCCCTTGCCCTCCTCCCCGCTTGGCCAACCGCAACATAGCGAGCCTTGGATCCCTGAACTGTAAAACAAACCCCCTCCTTAAACTGATGGACAGTTGTACTGTACTACGAGTCCAGAGTGACTTCCGAGCAGCATTGTAGAGGTGAAAAGCATCACAGTCCCAACAGCGGATGTAGTAGATTGCAGAGTAAACAACCGGCAGAAGTTGTAGGGGGATGGGTCTGTTAATAAGGAGGAAGTTCAGTCTATTAGGATTACAGATGCCTATTGCAGGGAGGTGTACCATACCTTTTATGAAAATTCGGATCAGACCGTACAGTCAAGGCAAATTAGTTCTCCAAAATGGAAGGATGGACATACAGTAGGTGACTGGGATATTGTGTCAATCTCGCTCCCTTTCTCGGCGAGATTGAGCACTTGCGAGCCCCATCGCGGGAGCCAGCGCCGAGCTGACTTGCCGTGATGGAGACAAAGCCGTCATAGAAGCGACGGGGATACGACGCGGATTCCCGCCAATTCTACACGTGGGCGGAGTTTGTTATGAATCCTGAGAAGGAAGTCCCCGCCGGATTTTAAATAAAAATCCGGCATGGGTTCCCCCCTCAGTAGCATAACGGGCCCTTAGGTCTGGTATGGGTTGTAAGGAGACCCCCCCACGTCGAAAAAACGGCGTGGGGGTCCCCCCACAATCCATACCAGACCCGTATCCAAAGCACGCCGGCCGGTCAGGAAGGGAGTGGGGGCGAGCGAGCGCCCCCCCCCTGGGCCGTACCGGGCAGCATGCCCTCAACATGGGGGGGTCAGGTGCTCTGGGGCAGGGGGCGCACTGCGGCCCCCCACCCCAGAGCACCCTGTCCCCATGTTGATGAGGACAGGGCCCCTTCCCGACAACCCTGGGCGTTGGTTGTCGGGGTATGCGGGCGGGAGGCTTATCGGAATCTGGAAGCCCCCTTTAATAAGGGGGCCCCCAGATACCGGCCCCCCACCCTAAGTGAATGAGTATGGGGTACATTGTACCCCTACCCATTCACCTGGAGGCAAAGTGTAAACACAAATAAACCACACAGGGTATTGAAATATTTTATTAGTTGGCCGTCGGGGGGGGGGGGGGGGTGTATGATCGCTTTTATAAAAGCGCCCCACTCCGGCGGGCTTCTGCGGGGGGGTGGGTGCCGCTGTTCTTCGCCGCCGTCTGGTTCTCTTCCGCCGCCGGGGGGGCGCTTTGATAAAAGCGCCCAACACACGGCGGGCTTCCTTCGACATCTTCGGCGGCGGGGGGGGTCTTCTCCCACACTCCGGGGTCTCCTCCCACTCTCCGGGGGTCTCCTCCCACTCTCCGGGGGTCTTCTCCGGCTCTCCGGGGGTCTTCTCCGGCTCTCCGGGGGTCTTCTCCGCTCTCCTGTGTCTTCTTCTTCAGGACTCGCCGCCGCTATCTTCGTGTGTTAGCTCAATTACTAGCGGCGGCGAGTCCCCTCTTCTGTGGCGTCTTCTTCTTTTTCTCTTCTCCAGATGTTGACGCGACGCTTCCTTCCGCTGTTATGGCGGGCGCGCGGCTCGCAGCGAGTTATATAGGCCTGTCTTGTGACTTTGCAGTCCCATCATGCTCCGGTAGGTAGCACGTGGTACCTACCGGAGCATGATGGGACTGCGACGTCACAAGACGGGCCTATATAACTCGTTGCGAACCCCACGCCCGCCATAACAGCGGAAGGAAGCGTTGCGTCAACATCTGGAGAAGAGAAGAAGAAGACGTCACAGAAGAGGGGACTCGCCGCCGCTAGTAATTGAGCTAACACACGAAGATAGCGGCGGCGAGTCATGAAGAAGACCCCCGGAGAGCCGGAGAAGACCCCGCCGCCGAAGATTTTGAAGGAAGCCCGCCGGGTGGTGGGCGCTTTTATCAAAGCGCCCCCCCTGGCGGCGGAGGAGAACCAGACGGCGGCGAAGAACAGCGGCACCCACCCCCCCGCAGAAGCCCACCGGAGGGGGGCGCTTTTATAAAAGCGATCATACACCCCCCCCGGCGGCCAACAAATAAAATATTTCAATACCATGTGTGGTTTATTTGTGTTTACACTTTGCCTCCAGGTGAATGGGTAGGGGAACAATGTACCCCATACTCATTCACTTAGGGTGGGGGGCCGGTATCTGGGGGCCCCCTTATAAAAGGGGGCTTCCAGATTCCGATAAGCCTCCCGCCCGCATACCCCGACAACCAACGGCCAGGGTTGTCGGGAAGGGGCCCTGTCCTCATCAACATGGGGACAGGGTGCTCTGGGGTGGGGGGCCGCAGTGTATCCATAATCGGTTCAAGGCAAACATAGAGGAGGAAAAAAATAAAAAGGAATGCAGCGATAAAATTACTTATTGTAGAGAAATTGCAGTGAAACAACCATGTAAAAACAAACTTCTAAGTCCAATCAAGGAAAATGTGAAACACACTTTGCTAGGAACCTGGCAAAACACCAGCATAGAGGAATTAAAATGAAAAGCTCCTGGAGTAAATTATTCTCAATATTGAAAAATTGAAAAGCTGAGCTAGACAGAAATACTAATCATTAGTGAATAATAACTAAAGGTGAATAACAATAAAGAAAAAATAAAATAAAAAATCACAATAATTAGAAATCTCTAATAATGATCATTGTGAGATCTAATAAAAAGTCCAGTGTTAGTTCTTCATAAATTGTGATGTGAAGAGAAGGCGAAAAGAATGCCAGGTAAATTCCAATAATAATCAGATGAGGAAGAAAGGGAAACACCATAGACATATGTGGTAAGATTGCCTGCTTACCGCAAGAAAAGACTGTTTTGCACCAGCCTTATGAAGCACAGGGACATCCGGTCTCCCCACAACCAAACAGCATGAATCCGAATTGACTTTCAGCAATGGCTCCGGGAAGGGTTCATGGATGGTAAATAATAAAAAGCGGAGACTCTCATAGCGTATAACGTATAAACAGAGGAGAGCTTTAATAGATAATGCACTTACATCTATTCGATGAAAAAACGGCATGTAACAATTTCCGATACCTCTCGCTAGTCGACCGTAAAAACTCAGTCTGCGTACAGGACAGAACGCAATGATGTCACGGCACCCAAACATAGAGGAGAATGCAAGGGCCTAGGACCACAGATATTAGGCAGCCCTGTGCCTAGGAAGGCCTCTGTATCAATCATTGAGCCAGGCCATAGCCTCCTTGGGGTTTTTGTAGAAGTGCGCTTTACCCTCATAAATGATGCGCAGCTTGGCGGGGAAAAAGCATGGCGTAGGAGAGGCCCTCCGTACGCAGGTGGGCCTTCACTGCCGCAAAGGAGGTGCGTTGTCGCTGGACATCTGCTGAAAAATCGGGGTACACTGAGATGGTGTTGCCATTGTATTTAAGTGGACCCTTCTCCCGGGCCAGGTGCAGAATAGCAACTTTGTTTTGGAAGTTGAGGATCCTTGCTATAATGGATCGTGGGGGTGCTCCAGAAGGTGGGGGATGCGGAGGGGTGCGGTGGGCACGCTCAATGACATGTGAAAAGGATGGTGCGTCAGTCCCAAAAATGTCCCTCAGCCAATTATATAAGAATTTTTCCGGGTGGGAGCACTCCGCCCTTTCAGGGAAACCAACGAAGTGGAGGTTGTTCCTCCTCGAACGATTTTCCAAATTGTCGATTTTGGCGTGGAGGGCCGCCATTTCCTCTGTTAGGTCCTTCACTGTAACAGCTAAGGGGTGGACAACATCCTCAAGGGAGCTGATACGTTCTTCATCCTCCCCAGCTCTGTCCCTTAAATTTTGCACATCTTGCTTCAGGAGAGAAAAGTCCATGCGGACTGATGCAATCTGTGCAGTGAGAGCGGCCTTGCAGTCCTGTATAGCATGCATGATGGTGGCCAGTGTGGGCTCAGCAGGAGGGGAATCAGGGCCTGAGCCATCCTCACTGTCTATGGGGGAGCCCTGAGACTGCAGGGAGTCTGGCTGTGCACAGTGGGGAGCAGGGGCAGATTCACTCACCAGAGTCTGTGATTTCTTGTGAGGAGTGGAGATGGGTGGCTGCAGCCATGCTGCTCTGCCTGTGTCCTGGAGCCATCTTGCCATCTAAATCGGATGCTGGCGCAGGTGGTCCGTATTTCACCATGGATGCCAGCCTGGAATGTTCCTACTACCATGGGGGGTATTTAGAAGTTGGTCTGGTACAAATCGGATGTAGGATGCCACTCGTAAGACAGAGCTGAAGTCTCACAGGTCTGTTCCCTCTGCCATCCGGACACCAGATTATTAATGTTTATTATATCTACTAATAAAAACTGAGGAATGTAATGACTGTTAATGAACTTTCTGTGCTGAAATTAGATTTAGTTTGTAGCTCTATATGGAGGGAACACGGCTGTTTTAAGGCATTGGGGGAATCAGGGCAAACTTCCTATGGGTGAGCTCCTAATTCTTTGCCTACGTTGAATGCTTTTCTCTCTAAAGCCTCATACACAGGATCAGACTTCCATCTGACTTTTCCGTGGATTTTGGTCCAAAGGGGCGTTGTCCGTGAACTTGTTATGCATACACACGGCAAAACATTTTCAGCCAACAAACATGAACGTAGTGACGTAATAGATGTACTATGTGGTTTTTCAGCTCTTTACTGCCACCCTTTGGGCAACTTTTGTTATTGTTGTCTGATCTTTAGCATTGGTTCTGAGCATGCGTGTTTGTACTTTAGCCCAATGGACTTGTGTACACACGATCAGATTAGCCGACGTAGGACATTTGTTGCCGGAAATGTTGCGAACATTTGTCCGGTGAAAAAGCGAAACAATTTGTCCGATGGAGCATACACGCAGTTGGATTGTCCAAACAGGTTGGTCGGACAATTTGTCTAAAAGGCCGATCGTGTGTATGTGCCTTTATACACACATGAAAGAAGAGGCTGATCACACCCATGTGACTATACAGGGCTGAAATATTTAAAGGGTGCTGTCAGAAACTGACATGGTTCAACAGACTGTTAAATTTTGCTCCTGTATCATAGAATATACTGTAAGTATAGTATATAGTAGTATAATATAACATAGTTACATAGTTGGGTTGAAAAAAAGACAAGTCCATCAAGTTCAACCAAAAAAAAAAAAAATACAATCCCATATACACAAACCTATACCCACAGTTGATCCAGAGGAAGGCAAAAAAAAACAGCAGAGCATGATCCAATTTTCTACAGCAGGGGAAAAAATCCTTACTGATCCCCCAAGAGCCAAAAGAGCCAATCAGATTTTCTCTGGATCAACTTTACCTATACATGTTGGTACCCAGTTATATTGTGTACATTTAGGTAAGGATCCCAGGCCTTTTTTTTTTAAAGCAATAGACTGAGCTTGCCAGAACCACCTCTGAAGGGAGTCTATTCCACTTTTTCACAGCTTTTAGACCCGGTTCACACTAGTGTGATGCCAGACATTGCATGTGATTTGCACCGCATTACTGTTCAGATCACATGCGATGTCTGTGCGATGTGATTTCAGCCATAAAACTGTATGGCTAAAATCGCATCACATTCGCACCAAAATGGTGCAGAACCTTTTTTTTTGGTCCGCACTGGAATTGGATCGCATGGGTGTTCACACTTGTGATCCAATTCCTGCATCATCTCACAGTTCGCACCAATCTGGGAGTGTCGTTAACTTTACATTGACACGCACAGTGGTTCACAGATCTCAGTGTGAACCACTGTGTGATTCAGGTGTGATGCGGGAACCCACACTGGATTTGCAGTGTTCTCGCATCACACTAGTGTGAACAGGCACGGAATGTTAAAAGGTTAGATGGCATTGGATTACTTTTTCTGTTTTTTTTTTTTTTCTTCCTTTTTATTTTTTATATATTGCCTTTTTATTATATGAGGATCTCAAAAGAGCATTTTGTACTACAACACTTTTCAAAAATAGAACACAAATGATAAAAAAATTATATATGAACATTAAACTAAAAAAGGATCTTTTTATTACATTGTGTCCACTTGTGGCCCCTTCACTTTTGTTTGGGGGAAAAAAATATATATTTCTATTTTATCATGTCAGTCTTTCCCCTTTTTGTGGTCTTATTTTATATTTTGAATAATGGAATCTAATGCCAACTCTATACCCCCAGTGCAGATGTGAAAACGACACTACCCAAAACTTTAATGCCATAGTATTGAATACCTAATGGCCTTCTACATTACCACACTTTTGTATGCAGGACCTGGATGAACCTGCAAATTATACACACAATAACCCTGTTGAGGGCCCTTTTAATCTCTGGCATGTAGCTGGCTCTAGCATGTATTGAATGAAGGACTTCATGAATCTGTACTATGTTGTGCGGTGTGGTGTTTTTTTTTTTTTTTTTTTTTAACCATCATATTCTCATTGTAAAGTATTATGCCCTTTTCAAACATGCAGACTGCATGTCCACGTTTTCATTCATCTGTGTACGGATGAAAAGGGGACATTTATCAACTGAGCGATCCCCGCTGAGCCAGCGGATGTTCATTGAGCGGATCATCACGAGATCCGCCCATGTGAAAGGGCCCTTAGAACCCGTTGTTGGCTTGTTACTGACTGAAGGTCATCACTCAGTAGTAAATATAATGCTTTTCATTACTCTCCGAAACACAACTGATTATTACAACAGACTCTATGCTGATAAACTTCAGAATTCATTGTTTTCATTTTACTTGTGTTTGTGGAATTCTGCCAAGTTTGGCATATAATCACAATACAACATATTATTTTCTAGCTTTGAGGTTTAAGTATTGATGGCCTTATTAAGATTTGAGGGTTTTCCAAACATTGTGTTGTAGAGAGGACTCCTGCGCTACCGAGAGGGGTGGGGTGGGGACACTGCTGCAAACACCTAACACTCTGTCCTGGGCAGAGAGAAAAGCAAATGTGAAAAAAAGGGGGGGTGTCTGCGCTGTATGGGTATAACAAGGATGGGTAATTTGAGAGACTTGTGTTTATTCTTTATCCAGAGGCATTCCCTGTGGGATGTCCGCTCTGGCTTAACCCTTTAATTTGCAATTTTAGCATTTATGTTTTTTTTTTTTTTTTGTCACATGGTCTATTTTTGTGATTTGTACCATGCCTGTCACTTTTGTGATTCACTTTATCACCACATTGTGACCCAGATTATATATATATATATGCCCTGCATTGGTATCAATATTTTTATGTGTGTTATTATTATTGTTTTGCTCTGAGTCTGTTTACACACCCCCCTTTCACACACGTTCACGTGCTCAATCACCCAATCTTGTTATACCCATACAGTGCAGACACCCCCCCCCCCTTTTTCCACGTTTTCCAAACATTGATACCTTGTTCACTTGAAAGTTCTTGGCATGATCTTTTATACTTCTATCTACTCCAGACAGAGGAACACTGTAGTCATATTTTCTGTTTTGAGATGCAATTTCCACAGTATTTCTGTAAGTTTAGTGTGGTTGGCTTGGCTGGTGCACTTTCAAAATGTAAATCTTCTAAATGTCTTTTAGCTGGGTTAGATGAATGTGAAGCAACTGTAGTGTATAAATATCACTCGTTTTACTTCATGCTGTTCTCCCCTTGATTCCCCATGTAATTTTGTTAATAATGATAAAAACCACACTACAGATAAAAGATGGAGCACAAAAAAGTTAAAGCTGTGTACAGCGAAGAATATTAAAAACGAAAATGGTTCATGGAAGTATGCCATTCAAACCAAACCCATTGCTGCTGAAACATTTAACTGGATATATCCTTCAAAGTGATATTAAAGTTTTTTTTTTTTGCTAAAATAAAATACATTTATACTTTTATACATTACTCTTGACTGCTCTGTGCAAATAAAAAAACCTTTCCTTATCTAACTCTAGTCATGGCTACCCTAGCATTCATGTGCAGGCAAAGTCTTTTTGAGTGTAGTCCAAGGTTGGAGAGTCTTGGATGGAGGTGTCCATTGTTATGGGGGATCCCTATGAGTTGGTTGGCCGAAGGTGGACCACAGTTCCCAGCAAACTGTGATAGTTCCCGCTCTCTCTTGCTCCACTTCTGGGACCCAGACCTCTCCCCTTTTTAGATCTCACAGGGATGAAGATGAGGCCCCAAAAAGCCAGCGAACATAATCGGGGGAGGGCAGCAAAAATATTAACCCGCTTCCCCCTAACCTGGGCAGTCAAGTACACTAACTTACAGTAGGCAACATTCCTACTTGTTATACTGACCAAGAAAAAACACTGTTAAAATATAGTAAAAATCCATAAAAGTTTTAATGAAACATTTCAAACAAAGTCATGTAATGCATCAGTTTATAGGTTTGGTTAAGCCAACTTGTTCAAGATCCAAAATAACTATGACAACTACTTTACAGAGAGTAAATCATGTAAAGTTTGTGTGTATAATAAATATAAATATATAATATATCTATCTATATCCCTTGGTTTTGACAAATATGTTGTGTCTCTACTGCTTTTCATGAGTGATCCTTATATGTGTGTACGTTTTATGCAGATATATCACATTTAGTCATTTTAAAATCCTTCAACAAAAACGTATAGCAGACTGTTATTGTTCACAAATGTTAAACTGATCAAATGACAGTATTATGGCTGAAGTGTGCAAGATCTAGTTGTTGGCCATACAACCCCCAATTCCAAAAGGGTTGGGATGCTGTGTACAATCTACATGAAAACAGAATGTAATGATCTGCAAATCTTATAAACCCTAATTTTTATTTCATAATAGCAAACATAGGATATCATTTTGAAGAAAAAAATTTAAGTAGAGTTTTATAGGCAACTTTTTTCGTTTTAGATAGACTAAGGGAGGGTTATAACCCCTGTCAGATTTTTTTTTGTTCAACTGTATCCCATTTCAGAGATTTCCCTTCACTTCCTGTCCCATAGCCAAACAAGAAGTGGAAGAACATCCCTGCAAATTAAGGGAATTCCTTGGGAGACACCCAGATCACCAGAACTATTTCCGCTCTATTACTTTTCTGTGGACAACACAAAATTTAGGATTAGTAGAAGATTATCACCTTCTTGACACCAATGGACTTTTTTTTTTGAGCACTTATATTTTTACTTATTTTATGATGTTTATTTTGTATAAATGCAGCACTGTCTCATTCACTTACTATATATCTTATCCCTTGTGGGAACACATAAGTGACAGCAGCAGCAATTTTGTTGTTTCATCTTATTGAATAGCAGCGCGCAACTAACTTCTTGTATAATATCTGTAAAATAATATGCAAAGCTTCAGAATGGCAAAGATGTTTTTTGTTACAAATTATGTGAGCAGACTGCAGTATCTCTTTTAAGCCTAAAAAAAAGCACCTGGTAGAAGAAAGACCAGAAAAAGAGCAGTTGATAAAACCATCCGACCTGACATCATACGTATGAAGGATTTTATATACTAGCTTAGTAGATCAAGAGGAATTACTCTTGTAATGCTTGAAATTTACCCTCAAAGCAGTTTGAAAAAGCTTCTTATTCATTCTTTGTGTGATCTTAAAGGAGTTCTAACCCTCAAGGTTTCTTACCTTAATGCATTCTATGCATTAAAGTGAAAAACCTTCTGCGCTGCAGCTGCCCCCCCCCCCCTTAATGCCCCCTTTTCTTACCTGAACCCGATCGTTCCAGTCGCTAGCACAAGCCCAGCAGCTCCAGCCGCTGTCTCGGGTCCTCATTGGATAGATTGATGGCAGCAAGAGCTATTGGCTCCCACTGCTGTCAATCAAATGCAGTGACATGGGAGCTGGGGCGGGGGGGGGGGAAGTCCTGCTGTTTAGGTCAATGGATGCATCAGCAGGACTCAGGAGCGTGCCCTGCATGGGTCCCCCCAAGGAAAGCATCTCTCTGTGGGGGCACCCGGTGAAGGGGAGGAGCCACAAGCGATGCCGGGACATCCCAAAAAAGGAGGATCGGGACCGCTCTGTGCAAAACCCTTGCACAGAGAAGGTAAGTATGACATGTTATATCAAATGGAAAATGCTTATTATGCCAGTTTTCCCAGTAGGAGTACCTGAACTTAGTGTTGTAGCAATAATGCGGTATGGTAGATAAAGTATATTATGCAAGGAACGAATTGGGGCTTGTTAACACTGTGTGGTGACCTGCATTTTTCTGCACTGGATTAACGTAGGTCACCAGTGGGGCACTTTGAAAACAATTGTTTTCTATGTGCCCCACTCACACCACAATGTGTTTTTGTTGTGATGTGCAGTGTAGATAAAAGCAGCATGTCTGCATTTTTCTGCAACATGCTAGATGGCACTGCATGTCACTGTGCAGTGACTCGAGTGAAGTGCCACTATGTGACATTTCAAATAAAGTTAAAGAAAAAAAAAAAAACTGTGAGATGCGCTGAAACGCACTAGCCTGCTGATGAAAATGCTTAGTTTGTCAAATTTATTTCAAAGCGAATTTCACGCTGGACAATAATCTGAACATTTAGCAAACTGTAGTCTGTAGGTATTCTGAGATATTAAAGCCTATAGAAAACTGTATATGAGACTTGGTTATAAATGTGGTGACATCCCAGCAACCAGCCCTTGCACTGGACACTTGGTAAGAGGGTCTCTGTTCACACCTCCTTGATGTGAAGAAAATTAGATTTCAACCACGTTGTTACAGCTCTCGCATACGTCAAGCAAAAGACCTGTCAAATTATGAGAGCCAATAGATCACTTTTACTTCGGTACTGAAATCTGATGAAACAGGACTTTTTTTTTTTTTCCATCTCTTTACACCATTTTTTTTTCTTTTTTACGTTTTTTTCATAGTTTAACACTTTTCAAAAAAAAAAAGTTAAAATTATCTCTAATGTGCTGATGCAAACTAAATAAATCCCTGCACTACTGTAGTGTGCTACTATGGTGTAACTTTCTGAATATACCTGCCAGTGGTGACAGTGTGTGTACAGACCGTTATTTTTTCATAATTGTTATTGCTAAGCTTATGAAATTTTCCTGCTTTACGGCAACGCAGGTGTGTTTTTTTTTTTTTTTTTAAAGTCAGCAGCTACAAACACTGTAGCTGCTGACTTTTAATAAGGACACTTACCTGTCCTAGTCGCCCGCCATGTCAGTCCGACGACAACGATCACTCGGTCCTGGCGATTCCATCCTTACTAAGGGAAACAGGAAGTGAAGACGTACAGCTTCACTGCCCATTTCCTACTGCGCATGCGCAACTCGCACACTGCTTTGTGAATGGGCGGCTGCCTCCTGGCATATACACAGTTCCGAGAAGGCAGCGCGGCTCATTCACAGACACAGACACCGCAATAGAGGACAAGGCAGAAGATCCACAGCGGTCATCTAGATTAATATCTAGATGACTGATAAAGTATAGGTTCCCCAACCAAAATAATTATTGTAATACATTCTTTCTGTTTTTGAACCTGTAGCCAGTGGGTAGGTTCCACGTTTCTCAGTGACATGGTCATTTGTGTCGGCAGTCCTGGAAGGGGCATGGGTTTGATCTCTTGACTGCTGCTGTTGGTATGCTTCCATGTTCTGAGAATTTTTGCGTGTGAGCCTAGAGCAAGTATGATTATTATATTATGAACTGTGAGGATCTGGACAGAACTCTACTGTAAAGTATCAAAGACACTCAGACATTTTGTAGGCCACATATAGACAGCAGACCTCTCCTGAGCGTGGCTTCCTGTCTGATTTTGTGTGCTTGTTCCTGGGCCAAATGCAGTTGAGATGCACAGTGTGCTACTGAGTAATTATGCATTGCTTTAATGCATAAAGAATGTGTATGTTAATCCAGTAAATTTGTTTTAACTGATACAGACTTTTTTGCAGTCAGATATAATGTGGAAACTGTGAAAATAAATTCTTAGCTAACAGCTAGATGCAATTAAATGCCATTAAAAAAAAAAATCATATTGCAGCAATTATACCAGTGATGTTCACTTTGCAGTTACGGATATGAATGTTTATCAGGAGATCTCAAACGTGCTTGTTGGCAACCCTAAATTCATAATACATCTGTGAAAAACTGTAGGTCTGTAAAACTTTGATTGCTCAGCTCCAAGTTATCATACTGAACATATATTTATGCTTGCCTAATTTCACAAACTGTCAGAACGCTGCAGGTAAAGTCCGTATGATATCAAATACATTTTCTGCTCCTTTAAAACAGACATTAAAGGCTTTTTTTTTTTTTTTTCCTTTAAAAATTAAGCTTTTCCTACTGTGGACAGTATGTTGCCATTTAGTAGCGAAGTGTGCTTGTTGGAATTTAATATGTAATACATTGTCTCTAGTTAATTGCAAGGATGTGTCAGAAATCATGTGAAATGTGCTCTGCAGTAGCTGCTATGAGCAATCTGTTAATTGATGCAAAGAACACTACCATTTTTGTTAATTTTTCTCAAGTCTGTTTAGTTGCACATTTTTCTTAGTGTCAATGTGTGTTTTTCAGATTTGAGTTTTCAAGCTGCCTCCAAAATTTCCTCCACTCCTCCTTATGAAGCTTTAAAAGTTTTGCGTGATATGTGCCAGAACTTCCCTATCAAAGCAAGGTAAGAAAAAATGTAATCATAACTTGCTGCTGTGTTAAAGAACCACATGAGGCAACAGAAATCATTCAATGAGCTGCTAATGTTAAGTGTTGCAACTGTAATAGTCTACCTAATTAAATCACCTTGTACCAATATAGCTGAGCCATTCTAATTGTGCTGCATGGCAAGACTCGGCTTCTTGTCACATGATTCTGTGCTTCAAAATATCTCTTTAACCACTTGCCACCCAGGCCAATTCTGACATTTCTCTCCTACACATCGAAATCCTCATCATTTTGCTAGAAAATTACATAGAACCCCAAGCGTGTGTGTGTGTGTAATATATATATATATATATATATATATATATATATTTTTTTTTTTCTTTAAGCAAAGACACTAGAGAATACAATGGCGGTTGTTGCAACTTTTTATCTTGCAAGGTATTTGCGCAGCAATTTTTCAAATGTATTTTTTTTGGGGGGCGAAAACAGTTTTTGCTTAAAAAAAAAATTATAGAAAAAACAGTACAAGTTAGTCCAATGTATGAAAGATGAAGTTACGCCGAGTAAATGGATACCTAACATGTCATGCTTCTCTCTCTCTCTCTCTCTCTCTCTCTCTCTCTCTCTCTCTCTCTCTCTCTCTCTCTCTCTCTCTCTCTCTCTCTCTCTCTCTCTCTCTCTCTCTCTCTCTCTCTCTCTCTCTCTCTCTCTCTCTCTCTCCGATACCTCACATGTGTGGTGTGAACACCGTTTTCATATGTGGGCCATACGTACGCTTCTGCATGTGAGCACACGGGGACAGGTGCAGTTTAAAAAAATATATATATATTTTTTTTTATTGTTAATTATACTTCTTTTTTTTTTTTTTTGACACTTAAAAACAAAAGCAGGTCCTCCTTATAGTGAGATCTGAGGTCAGTAAGACCCTACATCTCACCACTAGGCTGGGAAGCCTGAAAAAAAAAAGAAACCGTAAACCGATCTCAGCTTCCCAGCCGAGGCGGCGCCGTTTTTTTGAATGCAAAGGCCGGGCGTGATGTTATAACCTCGCGCCCGGCCTCCGATCATAGAGACTCTGGCGACCATCTGGTCCACCGGAAATTTCTATTGTCAACATCCGGGGCAGGCAGATCCGTTTTTCCAACTCAACGTTGAGTCGGTAGAACGATCAACCGGTGAAACAGCCGCTATGGTTGTTCTTATGGTGTAGGGATTCGCCGGTTCTAAAAGATATCTGAATAATGTCTGTAGCTGCACCCATCATTCGGACATCCCCGCTCAAAGTCCAGGATGTCATATGACAGACAGCGGGCGGAAAGTGGTTAAATTTCTTTAAAATAATAAATTCCATGTTCAAAAAGCTAAGTCAAAGCGCTGGATTTGTTTCCGTTGAAATTCTGTGAGGGTGATCTGAAGCCGGACATTCAAACAAGACTTCTCTAAAATATCCATTCCTTTTAACAGAGTTTTATACAGTAATGGGTAAAATATCCTTGTACACATGGTACACGATTGGGCAGCAGCTACAATTGGCATTTGCTGTACCCACATACTGCAGAAACTATATAATTCATTTTATTATCAGTTTAAGGGTCACGTTTATTTTTTAAATGACAGGGTTCTATGCTATAGCGCAGTTTTAGATTGGCACTTGTTTTAGTAGTATGGTAAGTGTTTGATAGAACTGCTAGCTCTCCATTGCATTTAGTACTAAGCCTAGAACCTTGGTTGTTCAGCTCCTGATATTCTCAGTCTGCTAGTCCTACATTGGAGGAGCTAAATGACATTTGTATACCAATTGTAATGTTTTTTTCAGATACAAAACTGTGCAACAGTGTTATTGCAGTCATTTCTGACTGCTTAGACCCAACTTATTTGATTGGACTTTAAAGCAGAACTTCAGTAATTTTTGTTCACCTTTTCTATCTATTACATTTTCTGCCCTTGCTGTTTTAACGTTGGGTAGTAAAACATTTTTTCTTTATCGTACATCACGGGACACAGAGCGCATAGCCATTACACTTGGGTTATATGGGTACCTTCAGGTGTGGACACTGGTGTAATCAATTTCACAGGAAGTTTCCTCCCTATATAACCCCCTCCCACTGGGAGTGCTTCAGTTTTTTCGCCAGTGTCTTAGGTGTTGGTCACGTCTAGCTGTCCCTCGGAGGTCTCGGGACCCAGGATAGCTCGCCGGATCCGTCCGAAATGCTTCAAAGCCAAGGTGTATGGTACCCGGGCCCTGCTGGAGTGGGGTTTTGCCTATAATGCCTCTCCTTGGAGGGCTGGATTCTGGGCTCCAGTTCCTTAGTCTCTTCCAAGAACTAAACGCTACTGATGCCAGGATGCTATATAGGTCCAGGGGTGTGGGTTCCTTAACACAGGACCCCGGTCCCTGAAGGTCCAAGACAATACCCACGGAGATGGGGGAAGGCTGGGCCTCTTGCATTTTGCAATACCCTGCGGCGTGGAGCAGGTAAGAGGGAACCTGCGGGACTTGGTTCGACAGTAGGTATCCCCCTGGGGGTTCTGGGTTGGCTAATGGTATGCTTGTGCATCAGCCACTATCTCCACTATGTCTTTTGAGGCAGGATGGGATGTACTAATGTTTACCCAGATAACATGTAGATATATATATGCTTTTAAAGATATGTATTTTGCTACTTCCCCCAGATTTGCCTGTTAGCATGATACTGCAGCCCCACGTGTATAGAGAGGAAGTGCTGACAAAACTCCTGTTTCCTAGGAAGCCTAGGGGGACAGCTTCCTCTATGTGTGCACTACAAAGATTAGTGGCTTACCGGGTGTCTGTGTTACTAGCGCTGGTCCAGGCTTCTCCTCTGCTCTCTGCTTCCTCCATGTTGGTTTCAGCGTGGGGGGGGCGGGGGCGCGCGCGCTTGCGCGCCGCCTTTTACAGGGTCAGCGTGCGTGGGGGGGGGCGGGCCAGCAGCGTCAGGTCTCAGATAAAGCAAAAAAGCATTTCCTGGCTGGTCATTCCCTCCTGAGAGCAGTGGAGAGTGAGGACATAGAGCGCGCAGCTGAGCCAGTTCTGGCTAACAGTGACACCCAGTGGTGGTTTGTGGATCTTCAGGTCTGGACTTAAGTCCACACTGACCAGAAAAAATAAATAAAAAAAAAGATTTTTTTCTTAAAGGAACTCAGCCTTAGATCTGGCAGTATCTGAGTCGGTGCAACCTTGGACTCCAGCTAACGGGCATTGGTGTGTCAATACTCACAGGACTTTCCTCGGTATTGCCGCCTTCTCAGGCGTATGAAAATTTAGAACATTTTTTACCATAGCCTGTCCTTATTAATGTTTCACTTCTAGCTACAACAGTTGGGTGTTGGCTGTAGGGGTGTCTCAAGGTTGTGCAATGGCTCCCAAGGGATCAGGACCAGCTAAGGCTGCAAAAGGTGCCAAAAAAGTAAAGGGGTCTCCAACGGGGTCAGAGGATTTGGTCCAGGCTCCAGTGGTCCCACCCTCACCAGATAGACCACCGAACAGCATCGTGCAGGAGCCATTGAGAGTGCTAGGGGCAGAGGCGGCTCCCAATCAACCCATTCCCGTTTATGTTACGGAAGAAATGCTAGAATCCAACCTGGGTGGGCTAGAGAAAAGGTTAACTGCTTTAATTGCCCGCTCTTTGCCGGGTGGCAAACTGGCTAGATCCCCGTCACCTAGAACGGTGTGTTCGAATGCAGAGGTCCTCTCTTCGGAGGAATTGGACCCACAGAGGGATCAAGTGGACCTGAGTCCTGACGGGTCAGACATTGAAGATTCCACTATAGATGACATTTTTTCGGCTTCTCAAGCAGAGAGTCTGTGGATACAGTCTCTGATGGATATGGTTCGCACTGCTTCTTAAACTTCCAGTGTCAGAACAATTAGCCCCCGTGGTATCCTCTTTAGGTTCCTTGAAGGCACCGTTGAGTGGTGCGTCTTTCCCGGTTCACCCCCTTCTGGAGAGCGTGATTTTTCAGGATTGGGCTCGACCTGATAGGATTTTTATCCCTCCTAAAAGGTTCACCATTCTCTATCCTATGGAAGAAGAATTTGCAAAGAAATGGGCACTCCCTACCGTGGACGCAGCCATTTCCTGCGTAAATAAATCCCTGACCTGTCCGGTGGAAAATGTCCAGGTGTTTAAAGATCCAGTCGACAAAAAATTGGAGACCCTACTGAAGGCTTCTTTTACCACAGTAGGTGCCGTGGTTCAGCCAGCAGTGGCAGCCATTGGCGTTTGTCAGGCTTTAAAGGATCAGACTAAACAGATATTAAGGGACATACCGGCTCAGCAAGCTCGTGAATTGGCTGACCTCCCAAGAGCTCTCTGCTTTGCAGTAGATGCTATTAAGGACTCCGTTCAACAGGCGTCCCGTTTATCTCTGCTGTTGGTTCATATGCGTCGCCTTTTTGTGGCTAAAAAACTGGTCAGCAGAGGCACCCTGCAAAAAGCTTTTAGCAGGATTTCCCTTTCATGGTGGGAGACTATTCGGTGAAGACCTAGATAAATATATCCAGACCATATCAAGTGGTAAAAGTTCTTTCTTGCCTGTCAAGAAAAGATCGCGTGGGCCCGCATTTAAGCGACAGGCCTTCGCAGGCTCGGCCCCTTCAACTTCCCGTCAGTATCGACAGCCTCCCGGGCGTTCAGCATTTTAATAGCCGCCCACAAGGACAAGCCACAACAGGCAAGAGGCCATGGTCTCGCAAGCCGGTTAAACCAGTCCTCAAGTCAGATTCATGAAGGGGCGCCCCCACTCTCTTGGGTGGGGGGAAGGCTTCGGTTTTTCTCCGAAGTGTGGAAGGACAGAATTCCCGACTCTTGGGTAAGATCCGTGGTAACCACGGGCTACAAGCTAGAGTTTCGGGAAGTCCCCCCTCCTCATTTTCAGGGGTCAAGTCTTCCAAGCGACCCATTAAAGAGGGCCTCTCTTGTAAAAGCATTGGATCGTCTCTTGCTCCAAGGGGTAATTGTAGAAGTACCAACCCAGGAATGGGGTCTGGGATTCTACTCCAACCTTTTCATAATACCAAAGCCCAATGGCGACGTCAGGCCTATCTTGGACCTCAAACGCCTAAATCGCTTTCTAAACATTCAGACCTTTCGTATGGAGTCCATACGTTCGGTGGCAGCCAGCCTACATCAAGACGACTTGCTAGCATCTATAGACATAAAAGATGCGTATCTGCACGTGCCGATCTACCCGGCACATCACAGGTTTCTTCGTTTTATGATAGATCACCGCCATTACCAGTTCGTAGCCCTCCCTTTCGGGTTGGCAACAGCTCCGCGGGTATTCACAAAGGTGTTAGCCCCGGTGCTAGCCGTCCTAAGGACAGAAGGCATTTTAGTCTTGGCATACTTGGACGATCTTCTGGTTATCGACAGCTCAGCTTCCAACCTCAATCAGGCAGTAGGTCGCACAGTTCAGCATCTAGAGGAATTCGGGTGGATTGTAAACCTAGAAAAATCGGTATTGAAACCCACAAAGCAGTTGGAATATCTAGGCCTTCGGCTAGATACAGACTGCCAGAGGATAATTTTACCTCAAGCAAAGATCAGATCAATAGCTCAAGCAGTTCAAGTGATCTTAGGCAAGAAGAGGCCGACTATTCGCCTATGTATGCGACTGCTGGGGAAGATGGTGGCCGCCTTCGAGGCTGTGCCCTACGCCCAGATCCATACCAGATATCTTCAGGCAGCCATTCTCTCTGCTTGGAACAAGTCCATTCAGGCGTTAGATCGTCCGTTAGTGCTCTCCCCGAAGGTCCGGCGCAGCCTGTCTTGGTGGCTGGTCTCTCAAAATTTGTCAAAAGGGAAATCCTTTTGCCCCATCACGTGGAAGATAGTATCCACGGATGCCAGCCTGTCGGGTTGGGAGGCAGTTCTAGAACAACGGACCCAGCAAGGGCAGTGGTCGGAGGCAGAAAAACTGCTTCCCATCAATATCGTGGAGATCAGAGCTGCTCGGCTGGCCCTGATCGCCTGGACTGTCCCCCTTCAGGGTCTGCCAGTAAGGATACAGTCCGACAACGCCACTGCGGTGGCATACATAAACCACCAGGGGGGCACCAAGAGCCCAGCAGCCCAAAGAGAAGTAAACCTAATTTTCTCATGGGCCGAAGCCCATGTACCCTGCATCTCGGCGGTGTTCATCCCAGGGATAGACAATTCTGAAGCAGATTTTTTGAGTCGTCAACAGTTGCTCCCGGGGGAATGGTCTCTTCACCCCCAGGTATTCCAAGAGATTTGCCAAAGATTCGGAGTCCCAGATGTGGACATTATGGCAACGAGATCCAACAAAAAGTTGGACAAATTCATATCCCGAGCCAGGGATCCCTCGGCCTACGGGACCGATGCCTTGGTTTGTCCTTGGCACCAGTTTTCTCTTCTGTATGCGTTCCCTCCACTGCAGATGATTCCCCGCCTTCTACGGAGGATCCGGGTGGAGCGCAGGCCTGTGATCCTGGTGGCCCCAGCCTGGCCCAGGAGGGCTTGGTACGCACTCATCGTGAAGATGTCAGTCGGGGCGCCGTGGCCGCTCCCCCTGCGCCCAGATCTGCTGTCTTTTTTTTATTTTATTTTTTTTTTATTTATTTTTTTTAAAGTGTATTTTTGTGCGTGAACTCGAGAGAGAGGAGCCGGACTGCAGGAGTTGGGAGTAGGCAGACCCTCCCCCCGGAGGCAATCGCCATCCTTCTCCATGCCCCTGGTGGCAATGGCGGGTGTGAAGGGGGGCCTCCCACTCACCCCGCCCTACCTGCTCCTCTTGGGAGCCCAACTGGGGCCCAACGGGACCCCAATGGGGCAGAGGGACTCCCCCCTATGAGGGAGTGAGGGGGCCTAGCCCACCCAGCCAGCCCCGTAGGTCCTTCGACTCTCTTTATTTTTATGAGACCGCATGGCCAAAGTGCATGTGTTTTTTAAACCAATTTTGTGTGCGTGCAAGTGTGGTGGTTTTTGTGGGGGGGGTGGGCGTACTAAGCACAGGCGTACCTTGCATAGCACACCCACCGGGAGTCGGGCTGAGACCACCAAACTCAATTCACATGTAGCCGAGACCGGGATCCGAACCCTTGGCTGCAGAGGTGAATGGCTTGTCAGCGCAGTGCCAATCACGTTGAGCCACCACAGCTCCCACCCAGATCTGCTGTCTCAGGGCCCAATCTGCCATCCTGCTTCACAGCAGCTAAATTTGACGGCTTGGCGGCTGAATCCCTAATTCTTAAGGGCAGAGGCCTCTCAGATCAGGTCATATCTACGTTGATTCAGGCTAGGAAACCGGTCTCCAGAAATATTTATTACAGAGTCTGGAGAACCTATGTGGAGTGGTGCGAGTCTCAAAAATGGCATCCTCATAAGTTTTTTATTGACAGGATCTTGCGATTCCTCCAGGTTGGCGTTGACAAAGGGTTGGCTCTTAGTACTCTAAAGGGGCAGGTGTCGGCTTTATCAATATGGTTTCAAAGACCCTTGGCCACCCATTCGCTTATGAAAACCTTCTTGCAGGGGGTCTTGCATGTGAATCCCCCTATTAGAGCTCCCCTCTGCCCCTGGAATTTAAATCTGGTCTTGTCAGCTTTACAAAGGCAGCCGTTTGAACCTCTGACAGAAATCCCTCTTGTGCTACTAACCCGAAAGTTGGTTTTCTTGGTGGCTATGGCTTCGGCCAGAAGGGTTTCCAAGCTGGCAGCCTTGTCATGCAGGGAGCCATACCTTATTCTGCATAAGGACAGAGTGGTTCTGCGGCCTCAACCTTCTTTCCTTCCTAAGGTCATATCCAGTTTTCACTTGAATCAGGACCTAGTCCTACCATCCTTCTTTCCTACTCCCCAGTCCAGAGAGGAAAGACGGCTTCATACTTTGGACGTGGTTCGAGCCATGAGGGTCTATCTCAAGGCTACAGAGAAGATTCGGAAAACGGATGTGCTTTTTGTTCTTCCGGATGGCCCCAAGAAGGGTCAGCCGGCTGCCAAGTCTTCCTTGGCTAGGTGGATTAAGCAGCTGATTTTTCAGGCATATGGTCTGAAGCGCGTTCCACCTCCCTTATCAGTTAAAGCCCATTCTACGAGGGCCATGAGTGCCTCCTGGGCGGCACACCATCAGATCTCTATGGCACAGGTTTGCAAGGCGGCAACCTGGTCTTCCGTACATACGTTTACTAAATTTTATAAGTTGGACGTTGCAAAGGGTACGGACGCAGCATTTGGGCAGGCGGTCCTACGGGCAGCAGTATAGAATCCTCTGGTCCGGGTCACGCCCCCTTTTCTCTGTTGGTGGAGCTACTTTACTTCCTGATAATTTTTTGTTTGGCTATTCTTGGCCTTACGGTCTCCCTCCCTTCATAGAGCATTGCTTTAGGACATCCCAAGTGTAATGGCTATGCGCTCTGTGTCCCGTGATGTACGATGAAGAAAAAGATTTTTAATAAACAGCTTACCTGTAAAATCCTTTTCTTGAAGTACATCACGGGACACAGAGCTCCCACCCCTCTTTTGGGGAACATTGTGTAACCTCGGGAGAATTGCTTGCTACAAAACTGAAGCACTCCCAGTGGGAGGGGGTTATATAGGGAGGAAACTTCCTGTGAAATTGATTACACCAGTGTCCACACCTGAAGGTACCCATATAACCCAAGTGTAATGGCTATGCGCTCTGTGTCCCGTGATGTACTTCAAGAAAAGGATTTTACAGGTAAGCTGTTTATTAAAAATCCTTTTTTCTTTTCTACCACTAAATATCTTGTACAGCCCACTTCCTGTTTCTTGTCTAGTAAAAAGCCTAGGCGTATGACATCATGCTCCGCTCTCTCTTGCTCTTGTGAGAGTTTGCCAGGAGGTGGTAGTCATAAGAGGGCCAATGAGGGCTGCAGAGCTGAAGGTGTGTCTCTGTGTAAAACCAGGAAGTGAACAGGCAGCATCTTCAGCTGCCCATAGTTAAAATGGATGCAGCCAGACTCGGTGGAGCATATTGGCAAGTACAGAATTGCAGTGTATATATAAAATAATATGTAAATTGGTTGGAGGGAAGCTTCAGAATGGCAAAGATGTTTTTATTACAAATTATGGGAGCAGACTGCAGTTGCTTTTTTAAAGCAGAGTTACTACTAAAAAATATATAGTAAAAATCAGCAGCTACAACCACTGCAGATGCTGACTTTTAATAATCGGACACTTACCTGTCCCATCTTACAAGTTTATGTCTCTGCCAAGGATGCACCCTGGCTGTAAGGGTAGAGAAGCAAACAGACCAGCTGTTCCTGCCCCTCCCCTTTTGCTGCATACTCACAGAAGCCTTTTATATTTTGTGAATGAGTTCCCATAATACAAAGGCTTCTATGATTGGGCAAATTGGAGGGCAGAGGATGAGCATAACACCTGCAGCGATTCTACTGTTGAAGATACCAAGAGCAGAAGGTCCATCGTCGGGCTCCTAGAACTACAGTGATAGCTGTCTTCCAGGAGTTGTATAATCATGTGAAATGTCAATAATAGAGGTCAGCTCAGTTGGTTACAAAAAAATTGGAAAGGGCTTTATATTTTCCATATGGAACCAGGGCTTTTAAGGATGTGATGCTGTCGCCGAGTTGGGCACAGCTACTATGTATTTTGTTTAAAATATCAAATTTTTGTACAAATATACAGAAAACATTGTCACAAAAGAAAGTATCTCAATGTGTGAACAACATGGGTCATATTGTCAGTAATGATACTTGTTCCCAGCAAAAGCTTAGAGGATTCTTGAACGTACGCATTTTACAGATGTATCTCTGCTTCTTCATGGACTCAGACATGCTTCTAGATGTATCAATTAAATTCAAAGAGAACATGATTACAATCACATAAAACTATAATTGCTTAACCACTTACCGTATTTTTCGCCATATAAGACGCACTTTTTCCCACCCCAAAAACGGGATGAAATGTCCCTGCGTCTTATATGGGGAATACTGACCGGGCACTAACAACCAATCAGCTGAAATCCTCCACCGACAAAGCATACGAGTCTGCTTACCAGATCCTGGCGGTCCCTTGGTTATAGGGGACTCCAGGTAGCATGTAGATATAAAGGATTGCTGAGCCAAATGCTGGATGAAAGAAGTCTGATAGAAATCATCGCCTAGTTCCATTAATCCAAAACATTGATGGTCATGTTGCATAGATATGGAAAAAGACAAGAATAAGGGGCCTCGATCGTGTAAAACCTTTTAAAACTTTAATATAAAAAAATGCACATACTAAACACTAGGGCTGCGCAACTTCACCAGTCTCACGATTCGATGCGATTACGATTATCAAGTCCGCGTTTCGATTCGATTCCGCGATGCATCACGATGCAGCACAAGTGCGCATGGCTCTCCCCCCAAAATACTAAAGGAGATGATCAGAGACTGCAGACGTGGTACAGGAGATGTTCAGAAACTGCGGGCATAGTACAGGAGATGATCAGAGACTGCAGACATGCTACAGGAGATGATCAGAGACTGCAGACATGCTACAGGAGATGATCGGAGACTGCAGACATGCTACAGGAGATGATCGGAGACTGCAGACGTGCTATAGGAGATGATCAGAGACTGCAGACGTGCTACAGGAGATGATCAGAGACTGCAGACGTGCTACAGGAGATGATCAGAGACTGCAGACGTGCTACAGGAGATGATCAGAGACTGCAGACGTGCTACAGGAGATGATCAGAGACTGCAGACGTGCTACAGGAGATGATCAGAGACTGCAGACATGCTACAGGAGATGATCAGAGACTGCAGACATGCTACAGGAGATGATCAGAGACTGCAGACATGCTACAGGAGATGATCAGAGACTGCAGACATGCTACAGGAGATGATCAGAGACTGCAGACATGCTACAGGAGATGATCAGAGACTGCAGACATGCTACAGGAGATGATCAGAGACTGCAGACATGCTACAGGAGATGATCAGAGACTGCAGACATGCTACAGGAGATGATCAGAGACTGCAGACATGCTACAGGAGATGATCAGAGACTGCAGACATGCTACAGGAGATGATCGGAGACTGCAGACATGCTACAGGAGATGATCAGAGACTGCAGACATGCTACAGGAGATGATCGGAGACTGCAGACATGCTACAGGAGATGATCGGAGACTGCAGACATGCTACAGGAGATGATCGGAGACTGCAGACATGCTACAGGAGATGATCAGAGACTGCGGTCATGCTACAGTCTTTTTACTGATCTGATCCTAATCTTTATCAACATTCTCATCATTATCCACCTGTTTTTAGCACTAGTGTTTCTTGCTGTTTTTTGTTGCATTATGACATAAGAGCGAGGCGGGGCCCCTTGCGTAGTGAGCATATAGGATCGGCCCTGGTTGGACACCCATTAAGTTATGTCTTAACGCAACATTACTGCGTAACATGTGCAAAAACACCAGAGCGCCAAAGTGTGAATAGGCCCCCTAACGCAGCACTTAGCTCCTTTTCTGGTCACTAGTCTGTACAGTACATGATACACAGAACACATTTATTAGCACACTTGACGTCTGATAAGTCCCCCCTCTCTGGTAGTAAAGTAAAGGTAGACAGGCACTAACTATGGGACAGTCTGGTGATGAGCTCTCTCCTCTTCTCCTCCTCTGTGCCGCACACTCCTCCAGCAGTCAGGAGCGGAGAGGAATCCCGGGGCTCTACACCCCGCTCTGTGCCGTACACTCTCTGTACACTATCCGAACCAAACACAGGCACCCGCCCGCCCTCAGCACCGCCCCTGACAAGACATGTGTGGCGGGGATACAGAGCTTCTCTCACACCTTCCTAGGTGATACAGCAGACCCCAGTACAGAAGCGCGCACACTTCTATACAAACGAGTGAGAGGCGAGCAATTGACAAGCTATGATGCGAGGGGGAGGCGGGGCACTACGCAGCTTGCGTAGTCTGTGTATAGGGCGGATCGGCCCTGGTTACAGTCATTGGGCGGGGCTGACACCAGGAGAGACGTGGACGTAAGAGGAGAGAAGCGGGCCAGGCAGTCACATGAGCGCGCCTCAAATACGAACACAAGGTACGGAGAGCTCTCCCCGGGAGGGGCGGGGCCAAACATCGATTATTGCGGTCGCATGCATCGGAATCGCATCGGGCACACCCAAATTACGATGCACCGATGCAGCGAATTAAATTTGACACCCCTACTAAACACTCTCTAAAGGCTTTCTAACCACTGCAAAATTGTGAGTGTTTAGTATGTACATTTTTTTATATGTAATATTTCATGAGTTTTTTTCACTAACACATGAGGTATTTTTTATTTGTGCTCAATATTATAGTTTACCCTTGTTCTACATTGTTCACATCAAAGTTGTTTATAAGGTTTAGCGCTTTTTTCTTTCCACATTCCTACCACTGTTTAATATTACACAGTTGCAGCTTTACATTTGCTTCACTAGCGATCACTTCTTTACCGGTTTTTGTTTACGGGTTCTTCCTTTGTTTTACTAGCACAGTTTTTAACCACTTAAGACCCGGACCATTATGCAGGTTAAGGACCTTGCCCCTTTTTTTTGATTCCGCACTGCGTCGCTTTAACTGACAATTGCGTGTGCGACGTAGCTCCCAAACTAAATTGGCATTCTTTTTTTTTTTTTTTCACAAATAGCTTTCTTTTGGTGGTATTTGATGACCTCTGCAGTTTTATTTTTTTGCGATATAAACAAAAATAGAGCGACAATTTTTCAATATTTTTTACTTTTTGCTATAATAAATATCCCACAAAAATATATAAAAAATTTTTTTTTTCTCCAGTCATCTTCCAGGACGGCACACCTGAGATGACGAGTCCCACCTAACAGGAAACACAATCAACAGAGTTTAAAAGGCCCCACCCTTCCCTCTGTCCCTCAGTTATTGATTGTGTTTCCCAACAGGATGGCAGCGAAACAGTTTATTATTTTTTTAGCAAAGAGACTAAGGTCTGGGACCAAGGTCTCCCCCCCCCCCCCCCTGGATTTTCTGACCAAGGGCAGTCAGTGGGGGCTGCATGGTCAGATAAAGGCTTCGGCTTTATTTCAGGGGGGTCTCCCTTCTATATATTCTCAGGGAGCAAGGTGTGCTGGGCTACATGTAAAAGCTCGCTGAGAATACTGGCGGCATTGGGAACGGTGAGGGTGTCCATTTCCCAGGGACCATCTATCCCACTCTCTCCTCCTACCTGAAAGTGGTGGATGGTGTGGAGGAGCCGCTCGGATGTCCCCTCTTGCATGGAAGGAGTCTCTGTGGCTGCTGGTGGTTCCTCAAACGGGACTAAACACAGAGGAACTTCTCCGGACCGTGATGCAGGCTTCGGCGTCCCTGGGGAGCTACTGTGCATGTCCGGAAGCATCAGAGCGGCACGCCCGGGCTACGCCAAAATGGCGGCGAGCGGTGTCCCACATGGCTCAGAGCAGTATCGGAGCGGGGGTCCATGGTCCTGCGTCTCCCCCCAACAATCTTTGCTTACGACAGGGCTGCCCAAAGGCAGAATGAACAAGGACAGACCGATTCCAGCAACACAAGTCGCCACAGGGGGTGAGTGACTTGGCTGACGGGGGGAGGTGGTTCTGGGGTGGCCATTTTTACACTCTCCCCCAGTGATAGCCCATGGGTAACAGGGGTTTGTTATCTATTTCAGAGACTGAATGCCCTGCCCAGGAGAACACCAGCAGGTCTAGGGGCAAATCCTCTAGTAAATCAAAGCGCTGTGGGAACTGTGGTGATAAACTCCCACAGGACAATGCAAAACCCTTCTGTTTCAAATGTATTTACAAATTGGCAGGCAAGGAGACAGCACAAGCTATAAAAGAGTGCAGAGCTCTACAGACTGAGATGCTCGCTACTCTTCAGTCCTTCAAAGCCATTCTTTGGTAGAGACTCAAACTAGCATTACGGAAGTGTCTCAGGGACCGTCTCTAAACTACTCAGATGTAGAGTTAGAATCCTCGGGTCAAACTTCTCAGGAAGGATGGGGAGGATTCTGATTAGAGTAGCCTGGGGGATACTAGACCTGGCGGCCATCTCTTTTTTGTGGAGGATATGGAAGATCTCCTCAAAGCGATCTATACCTCTGAGGACATCCAGCTACCGCCCAGGCAGGTCTCACTACAAGACAAACTGTACAGGGGACTCTGTAAAACCAAATCCTTTCCTGTACACCAATCTCTTAAGGATAATATTTTAAGAGAATAGAAGGAACCTGAGCCCAGGGTGTTGGGACTTAAAACCTGGAAGTGTAGGTGCCCCTTCAAAGCTGAGGAAGAAGACAGATTATTTAAAGTTCTGCATTTGGATGCTTCATTGGCTCAAGTATCCAAACGCTCGGATCTATCCTTTGAAGATTCCGGCAACAATCGGGATCCAATGGATAAAAAGTCTGAAACTTTGCTACGCAGGGCTTGGGACACCAATGCAGCTGCTATGGGCCCTGCATTGGTCTCAGCATGTGTTGCTAGAAATGCGGATGCATGGGTCTGCAGATTAATGGACCACGTAGCACAGGACACTAAATCCAAAGAGGTGCTAGACTCCCTGGGAGTGGTCGGGAAAGCAGTGCCCTATTTAGCAGATGCTGCAGTGAAAACTGTCAGAACTACCGCCAAGTCGGCAGCTCTTTTAAACTCTGCTAGAAGAGCTCTTTGGGTAAAGACGTAGGATGGAGAGTTCACATCCAAGTCTCACCTTTGGGGATTCCCTTTGAGGGATCCCTGCTCTTTGGTTCTGATTTGGTCTTATTCCACAGAGAAGGTGAAAAAAGTTCCCTACCAAGTCCAAAAAAGATAAGGGGAATTTTTTTTTGAGGGCCCCCTCTTCAAAAAAATGTTTTGGGAAGGGAAAGAAGGAGCCTAAGAAAAAGTGGGGATTCGGTAAAGGCAAGGAAAAGGGTGGGATCCTTTTTTCCGGGGCTACTACTTCCAACAAAGAATCCAAATGACGCCAGCAAAAAAGTTGGTGGAAGGCCTTACATTCTAAGTTTGATAAGAAAAGGATACAAGCTAGAATTCCTGTCTCCTCCTCCACCAAACTTTATCCTGACCCATCTCCCCAAAGATCCATCAAAAGCAGGGGGCCTATTGGAGAGTGTCCGGGAAATAGCGGAACATCAGGTTATCATTCCTGTTCCAGTAGATCAAATCGGCCAGGGGTTTTATTCCCACATATTTGTGGTACCAAAACCATCCGGAAAATTCCGGCTGATTTATAAATCTACGAAAGCTAAACCAATACCTGGAGAGCATCTACACGGTCAGACACCTCCAGGAGGGAGTCTTTATGATAACGTTGGACCTAAAGGATGCTTGCCTGCATGTTCCCATTTCCCCCGAAACATCAGAAGTTCCTGAGGTTTGCAGTGCAGATGAGGCAGGGCGTCCGACACTGGCAGTTCAGGGCTTTTTCCTTCGGCCTAGTGGGCACTCCAAGATTTTTTACCAAAGATCTAGCCAAGGTGGTGTCATTCTTGCACCTCCAGGGGATAGCCTTGATCCCATACTTGAATGAATGAATGAATGAATGAATGAAAAACTTATATAGCGCGGCACATGCGAACTGAATCGCCTCTGGGCGCTTGTTGTTTCTGTCTCTCTGGTCATCAAAAGAGCAGAGTTTTTATCTGTCTTCTGAAGGTCAGGTGGTTTTCCTCCAACCGAATGCTGGTTGGTAAAGCGTTCCATAGTCTGGGACCTTGGAAAGCAAACTTTCTTTCTCCTTTGGACTTGTATCTGGCTTTGGGTATCTTGACCAGATTTTGGTCGGTGGATCGCAGAATGCGACTGGGGTTGTGGACTTCTATCTTTTCGCATAGATATTGCGGAGCCTTCCCATGGATGCACTTATGTGTCAGACAGAGTGCTTTGAAGGCAATTCTGTCTTTTTACTGGCAGCCAGTGAAGGGTTCTCAGAGAAGGTGAGATTGATTCCCATGGTTTTTTCCCAGTCACAAGTCTGGCGGCCGTATTTTGAACGACTTGCAGACGAGTGATTTGGTACTTGGGGAGTCCGAGGTAAAGGTCATTTGCATAGTCCAGTCTGGAGTTCACAATTGTTCCCACCACGACTGCTACGTCTTCTTTGGGGATAAAAGGAATAAGTCTGCGTAGTAGGCACAGCAGATGGTGTGATCCGCTGACTACTGACCCTATTTGTGCGTCCATTGTCATGTTGGTGTCAAAGATGACTCCGAGACTTTTGACTTTGGAGCTAGGGGTGATGATCTGGCCCAGAATGGGGGGAGGTGTCCAGGTTGTTGCAGGTTGACTCTTGCGACTGGCATGAAACAGAAGAAGTTCTGTTTTGGAGCTGTTGAGTTTAAGATAACTCTGTCATCCAGTTTTCTATCAAAGAGAGACAATTCTCTAAACTGAGATGATGATCCTTTTTGTTGCAGATGCGAAAGTACAGTTGCGTGTCGTCTGCATAGGAGTGGTAAAGCAGTTGTTGGCTACTGATGATTTCGAAGAGAGGGCGAAGATAGATGTTGAAGAGCACCGGTGACAGGGGTGATCCTTGAGGGACTCCACATGACACCGTGCGTTTTTCGGAAGTAAAAGGTCCTAATTTCACTGTTTGTGATCGGTTTTCCAAAAAGGAGGAGAACCATGATAGATCACGTTCTGCGACTTTGGCTACTTCAGTCAATCGAGTCAGTAGTAGTTTGTGGTCTACCGTATCGAAGGCTGCACTTAGGTCCAACAGAACCAGGAGACAAGATTCTCCTTCGTCTGCGGCCTCAAGTGCGTCGTCCCATATTTTCAGCAATGCTGTTTCCGTCCCGTGTCCGGGACGGAAACCAGATTGAAATGGATCAAGTAGATTATGGGTATCTAGATGCTGTTGCAGCTGTTGTACCACTGCTTTCTCCATTATCTTTGAGAGGACGTTTAGGCCTGTTATGGGACGGCGGTGAGTTGGGTCTTTGGGGTCTAGGGTGGGTTTGTTCAAGATGGGCTGGATAGTGCCCTCTTTCAGCAGGGGGGGCACTATGCCTTCCCTGAATGACTGGTTTATAAGCTGCATGATAGGTGGTGCCAGGATGTCGGCGCATTCCTTCAGCAGTTTAGTTGGGATAATATCATTAGGCGCTGTGCTGTTTCGCAAAGTGTCGATGATATTTTTTGTGGCATCCACGGAGATGGGTTCCAAAGTGAACTTGGTTGATTGTAGATGGCTTCTATCGGTGTTGCGAGGTTGATCAAGGGGGGTGTTGCACGGGGTATTGTTTTGACGAATGCTTTCCCGGATTCCCTCAATTTTATTGATGAAGAAATCCGACAATTCATCGCAAAATTCTTGGGTATCTGAATTGAGGGCCTCAAGACAGCCTGGATTCATGGTCTGAGTGACCAACTTGAAAAGTTTGCGGGGGCGATTTAAGGCGCTATTGATGGCCTTAGAAAAATGATGTTTCTTGGCTTGGAAAATTTCTTTGTGATATTTTCTTGTTATTGCTTTGTAGCAGATGAGGTTCTCTTCTGAGGCGTTGCGTTTCCAGGCGGCTTCCGCCCTTCTGCGCTCTTGCTTCAGTAGTGACAGCTGGTTATTGAACCAGCCGCACTTGTTTTTCCGGATGCGGGCTTGGCGTTTCGGTGCTACTAAGTCGGCTGACTGTAGTAGTGCTGCATTAATGGCATCCAGTGTATCTGAAACTGTTCGGAGTGGTCGGAGTGCTTTTATTTTAATTCCTAAGGTAGATTTGAAGAGTTCTGAATGGAGCTTCTACTGAGATCTTGTCCAGTGAGTTGTCACCGGCTTAGGTGTTTTTATCAATGGGGGAGTTTTGGAAATTATGAATTTAATTGCATGGTGATCTGTCCATGGCAACGGTTCATTTTCCAAAATACTTATTTCCAGATTTTGTCTGAAAATTAGGTCAAGCGTGTGACCTGAAGCCTGTGTGGGCCCATATACTAGTTGCTGTAGTCCTAATCCTTCCAGCTGGTCAATACAGGCGGCCGCGATCGGATCCTGTGAGGAGTTGGCCCAGAGATTGAAATCCCCGAGTAGCAAAAGATGTTTGCTGTTCAGGGTATAAGTGGAGATAAACTCCGTCAGAGATGGTAAAAGCTGCGATTTTGGTCCGGGTGGCCTATAGCAGAGTAGAATACGGACGGTCTCCTGGGGATTTATTTGCAGTTGTGTAGAGTAAGGGTTTCCATGAATGGAAGAGGATTTTGAAGGACTGGTTTACTGATCGCAAGATGGGTCTTGTGAATCACCGCCAAGCCTCCTCCTCTTTGCCCTATTCTGTTTTCCGTTATAATACGATAGTTTTCTGGCACCAGTTCTCCTAGAATGGTGTTACAATCGGCTGTGAGCCAGCTTTCTGTAATAAAGAGGCAGTCTAAATCGTATTGTAGTATGAAATCATGGATTTCTAATCGGTGTTTTACTGCCGATCTAGTGTTAATCAAAGCACATGATATGTGCTTAGGTTGGGATGGGTGACTGAATTTTTTGACAGTCGATCAATTCTCAAAATTTGCTCAGTTCTTAGGGCCCTTTTGGTGACGGCTGGTAGCACTGCGGCAAATCGCCTCAGACCCCAAATGGTTTCTGCTGAATACCGCAGACTCGCCATAGTTGCCCGTCATCGGGGGGGGGGGGGGTGGTTGGATGGTGATGGAGGGAAGATTCACTGAATCCTCTCTCCTGGCTTTGGTCCAGAGGAAGGCAAAAAAAACCTGGCCAGACTACGCCAATATGCTGGGGCAGGGAAAAAAATTCCTTCCTGATCCCTGAAAGGCGATCGGCCACGACCCTGGATCAAATAATGTTATGGTTTGGGGGACTTGGGGTAGGAGTTGTCTCTAATTGCTGGGGGGGGGTGTACTAAGATGGCCGCCGGCCTGACAGAGAAATCCAGGCCGGGGGGCTATCTGTAGGGAGGATTGGCAGCAGGGGTGGCTGGGATTAGTTTATTTGGAGGTGGATGGGGTCCTCCAGGGGTGAGGGGGGGTATACTGGGGAGATGTTGGGCCTGGGTATGGTGCGCCGCTAGGCCGCGGATGAAGCCCTGGTCTTTCCTAAGGCGCGGCTGCCGCGGACCTAGGAAGGTTGGCGCGGAGCGCCGAAAAAGACGGGAATCAACGGCGGGGAGTGGGTGGCGGGGGACGAGGAAGGGATGCCTCGACAATGAAACGGGGGTGGTGATCGGGGAGATTCGATCACTTGTCTCCCAGGATCCGACGCTGCGGCTTGTCCTGAAAAGGACGCCCGCCCTTGGTCCCAGGGAGACTGGCAGACTCGCCTTCAAAGGAGGGGAGGAGGAATGCTAGGGGGAAGCTGGAGAAAAAAAAGGCCAGGTTCAAAGCGGTCCGTGCAGAGACTGGAGCTGTAGCTGGGCTGAGCAGGGCTGGATTGGACCCTGCCTGTCAGCCTGTCTGCCTGACTGCCTCCTAAGCCTGCCTGGAGCTATAGCACACACGTTCCTACTCCTAGGAGACGTGCGCCGTGTGGAGCTCCTGTTGCTAATACGAGGCCTCACTAACTGACTGGGCAGTAGAGGTGGACAACAGGCTGATTTTCAGTCCAGCCTTGGAACAGCTCCAGGCAGACCGAGACAGGGTGCTGTCCACACTAGAATATCTGGGGTGGATAATCGGCAAAGAGAAATCCTCCCTAGATCCTGCACAATCCAAGGTGTTTCTTGGGTACCGGGTAGACTCAGTGAACCAAAAGATCTTTCTACCCCAAGAAAAGATCACCAAAGTGCAAAGAGCAGTCTCTGCTCTGGTTGGTACCAGAGAGACTTCTGTAAGGACCATGATGAGAGTGCTGGGGCTTATGTCATCCTGCATCCCAGCGGTTCACTGGGCTCAATTCCATTCCTGGAGACTCTAGGGATTCCTTCTCTCCTCTTGGGACAGGAGAATAGAATCCCTGGACCTAACAGTGTCCCTTTCAGAAGAGGAAAGGAACTCGCTAGATTGGTGGCTCAACGCAGACAACCTGTCGGGAGGTCGGTCCTGGACCCAACAGAATCCGTTGATTCTGACTACAGACGCAGGCGCCTGGGGCTGGGGAGCTCATATGGGAGATCTTTGCCCATGGCCTTTGGGACCGGGAGCAGAGCAAAGCTCCCTCCAATTTCAGGGAGCTGCTAGTGATCGGAAAAGCTCTAAACTTTTTCAAGGACCAGGTCCAAGGAAGAGAACTACAAATCTTCTCGGACAATGCAGTAGCTGTGTCCTACCTAAATCATCAGGGCGGAACAAGGTCCAGCATCCTGATGAAACTGACCCAGGAGATCCTGGGGGACGTGGAGAAAGAAAGACTTTCTCTGTTTCGGTGGTACATGTAAGAGGGTCTCTCAACATTCAGGCCGACTTCCTCAGCAGACAGCCCATTCATCAGGGAGAGTGGGAGCTAAACAATGAGGTTTTCTCTCTGGTAAGCCAACACTTTGGCAGACCAGAAATAGAAATAGATTTATTTGCCTGCAAGAAGAACAGGAAAGTTCAAAAGTACTTCTCTCTCACCAGAGAGCAGGACGCCTACGGGATAGATGCCCTAGCACAGAAATGGGAGTTCTTCCCATTCCCGAACGCATTCCCTCCCCTGGCACTCATCCCCCGGGTGCTGCAGAAGCTATCCAGGTCAAAAGGATGCTTTATTCTGATCGCACCCTGGTGGCCGAAGCGAGCGTGGTTCCCCACACTGAGAAGGTGGTCGATGGCTCCTCCGTTGGATCTCTCGTCCAGACACAATCTCCTCTCCCAGGGACCAGTGTTGCATCCGATCCAGGTTTTCTTTCTCTGATGGCATGGTGTTTGAGAGGGAGGTCCTCAGGTGTAGGGGATGCTCGGAAAAGGTGATTGACACACTCTTGCAGAGTAGGAAGCCAGTCACCAGAAAAATATATGCAAACGTTTGGAAAGTCTTCTCTCGCTGGGCTCAGCCTAGAGAAGGTTCTCTCCAAACAATCCCCATGGTCCTGGAATTCCTCCAAGAGGGAGCTGACCAGGGCTTAGCAGTTAGTACGCTCAGGGTTCAGATTGCAGCCTTATTGGTATTTTTTGACTAAAGGCTGACCCTGAACCCACTGGTAAAAAGATTTTTGACAGCCAGGGAAAGGGTAACCCCGGTAAAGACGATCAGGTTCCCACCTTGGGATTTATCCCTGGTATTGGATGCTCTAACAAAAGAGCCCTTTGTGCCGGTGGCTCAGATTTCTGTTTAAAATTCTTTCACTTAAAGGGTTTGTAAAGGTTTTTTTTTATTTTTTTTTTAAATAACAAACATGTCATACTTGCCTCCACTGTGCAGTTTGTTTTGCACAGTGTCCTCGATCTATGTCTTCTGGGGTCCCTCGGCGGCTGTCTCGGTCCTCCTCGCAATTAGTCACCACAGTCATGCGAGAGCTCGCATGGTGGTCACTAATTGCGGGCGTGCTCCCGTGATACATAGCCATAGCCACTCGCTGTATCACTCGGCCCCGCCCCTCGGTGCGCCGCGTCACTGGATGTGATTGACAGCAGCGCCAGCCAATGGCTGCGCTGCTTTCAATCTATCCACGCTAGCCAATCAGTGGCCAGGCTAAGCAGGAAAAAAAATATCGGTACCGCGCAGGACTTTCGGGGGGTCAGGTAAGTATAACGGGGCCTGGAGGGGGGGGGGGGGGCGTCAACATCAGATGTTTTTTCACATTAATGCATAGATTGCATTAAGGTGAAAAAACATTTTCCTTTACAACTCCTTTTAAGATGGCCTTTCTTCTGGCAATCACGACAGTGAGAAGGGTTAGTGACTTACAAGCTTGGACTATAAAAGAGCCTTTTTTGTTGCTCCTAGAGGATAGGGTAATCCTCAGACAGGATCCTTTATATTTTCCAAAAGTGACCTTCTGAATTCCACAGGTCACAGGAGATTGTCATTTTTAGGGTTCTGACAAAAGGAGGGGAGGACAAAGAGGCAAGGTTTCATTTATTAGATGTTAGAAGGCGTCTTCTAGCCTATTTAGATAGAGTGAATGAATTCAGGAGATCAAATCATTTGTTAATTAATTTCTCCAGTCAAAAGAAAGGGCTTCAGGCCTCTAAGCCTACGATAGCCAAGTGGATTAAACAGACTATCGCAGTAGCTTATGAACAGTCAGGAAAACCCATTCCAGCTCACATTAAAGCTCACTCAATTAGATCTCTGGCGACCTCCTGGGCAGAGAGGGCAGGCGCTTTGATTGATCAAATAATATATATATAATCTTTGGGGGTACTAATTAGAAGTACCCCCCGGTATTTGCGGCGGTCAGTAATTCCGTGGGAGCGATCCAGGATGAGGGGGCGGCTATTCGTTTTAGTCTGCCCCCTCCGGATCGCTCCCAGCGAATCCGCTCCCTCTGCACTTCCTCTGCCTGTATAATGTAAACGCAGTCAGAAGAAGTGATGTTTGACTAAAATTTAGTTTATTCGATTTTTCTTATAACAAAAAGTAGAAAATGTCATTTTTTTTCAAACATTTCGGTGTTTTTCCGTTTATATCGCAAAAAATAAAAATCGCAGAGACAATCAAATACCATAGAAAGAAAGCTCTATTTGTGGGAAGAAAAGGACGCAAATTTTGTTTGGGAGCCATGTCGCACGACCGTGCAATTGTCTGTTAAAGCGACGCAGTGCCGAATTGTAAAAACACCTTTGGGCATTTAGCAGCATATTGGTCCAGGGCTTAAGTGGTTAAGACCATTTTAAATCACATTTTAGGAGTCATTTGTGCAGAAGTACTCAAGATGCATAAAGACCTACAAACAAATTTCTACAGCTTAATATTCTGCATTCTAGAAAATGTATACCGTAGTTCAAATTATTTTGAAGGTTGCGGTTATAAATTACTTAAAACGGTATCTATACATGAGGTACATTGTATGTGTGATAAGTGTCTTCAAAATGCCTTGGTTTGTTTGCTGTAGATTCTTTATAGAGCCAGTAAAATGACCCTGGCATTTCATTCATAGAAAATTGAGAATTTTATGACCTGTGCCCTTGCTGCTTTTGCAAACAATAATTACTTGTATAATCTGTGTCCTCCTATCCTCACCACCCCATATTCCTCCTGCTTAAATATTTTTGTAGGCCAATAAATGTAAATGCACTCTGTAAAACCTTTTGTCGTAGTTTTGTTCTTTCAATTTACTGCATTTGACCTCAACTTTGTTCCTTCTGTCTTCTGTTCCACAGATATTTCAGATAAGTGATTTTGTAGTATTTAGTGCTGTCTTCTTTTCCATTGTGTACAGATGTATTTATTGGCCTGCAGAGTAGATTCATGGTTCATTGACATTACTGCACTGCAAACTGAAGACTTGCTTATACTGTACCACTATCGCTGTGTTGCCAGCATAGTGGATTGCAGATGACAAGATTTTTTTCTTGTCTTTATACCAATGATTGTACTATGCTTTAGAAAAAAAACGCAATCTTGTTAACAAAGCTGTTTACAAATACTGGATTTAGACATGCCATCATTTTGTCAGTAGTAGAATTTTTTTTTACATTTCGTTGTAAAATGGATATTTATTTTTCCACTATGTAAAAATAGATTGCATAGAACCAATATAAAAGTGATTTGACTTATTCCTACTTTCCATTTCTACATGTGAAAACAGAGGATGATCTTCAACTTCCATTCTACTTTTATAAACTACAATATCACTCTCATCCCTCTTTTACACCATCGTGTCAGTTTCAGATGCATCTTCAAATTTTAATAGTTGCTTTTGGTTTTCTTATATACATTTGTATGAATGAAAAAGCAGCATTGCATTTTACCTGCAGTGGCAAATGAGCGCAACCCATCTCTTGAGAATTTACACATGGGCCGTATATCGGCCAGATTTCATTAAACTGCCCGATATTCAGCCTGCATGGGCCAAATGGCTGGTTGAATCGGCTGTTTTTTATTGAACTGGCCAATTTGACCCGGTGATGTAAAATTTCATCGGACCTATGAAAACCTTTTTCGCCTTTTTCGTCTGTGAAAATCCTTGACTCGGGTGGGCGGGCGCAGGAGCTGGATTCTCAATTACATCACCGCCAGCACCGCCTCCAGCCCTGTCCCTAAGCACAGGCTTATAGAGGTCCGAGAAAAACATAGACTCGGGTGGGCGGGCGGAGGCGGAGCAACATTCTGAATGACATTATCTCCAGCACCGCCTCCAGCCCCGTCCCTAAGCACAGGCTTATTGAACTCCATGAAAAACATAGACTCGGGTGGGCGGGTGGAGGATTTTAAAGCATCAATAGCCATGTATAATAACATGTTCCTTTTTTTTTTCGACGTTGCGCGAGTGTGCGCAATATTAAAGACTGTCAAGAAAATGTGTATTTAGGAGGAGAGGCTTCTGAATACCTGACCAACAAACAAATTTGCATTTCATTACTCATTTCAATGTGAAAGTTTAAAGTGGAACTTTAGGTTTGATTTAACTTTGAATTGAAACGTTACCCAAAAAGTAAAGTTCCGCTCTTCTGTATTTTTTTTTTTTTTAGGCTCCATGTATACAGGACCATCCTCCCAGCTGTAGGGATCACCCCCACCCCCCCACCCCACTACCATCCTCCCAGCTGTAGGGATAACCCCACCATCCTCCCAGCTGTAGGAATCAACCCCCCCCCCCCAGGGATCACCCACCCCCCACCACCACCATCCTCCCAGCTGTACGGATCACCCGCCCACCACCACCATCCTCCCAGCTGTAGGGAGCATCCCTCCGTTTTGGGGGAGCCCATTGCAGCCTCACTGTGCTCGTTATACCCAGCCAGTGTGCCCGCCATACGCAGCCATTGTGCCCGCCATACGCAGCCATTGTGCCCGCCATACGCAGCCATTGTGCCCGCCATACGCAGCCATTGTGCCCGTCATACGCAGCCATTGTGCCCGTCATACGCAGCCATTGTGACTGTCATACGCAGCCACTTGTGCCCGTCATACGCAGCCACTTGTGCCCGTCATACGCAGCCACTTGTGCCCGTCATACGCAGCCACTTGTGCCCGTCATACGCAGCCACTTGTGCCCGTCATACGCAGCCACTTGTGCCCGTCATACGCAGCCACTTGTGCCCGTCATACGCAGCCACTTGTGCTCGTCATATGCAGCCATTGTGCCCGTCTTATGCAGCCACTTGTGCCCATCGTATGCAGTCAGTGTGCCCACTATTTGCAGCCACTTGTGCCCGTCATACGCAGCCATTGTGCCCGTCATACGCAGCCATTGTGCCCGTCATACGCAGCCACTTGTGCCCGTCATATGCAGCCATTGTGCCCGTCATATGCAGCCATTGTGCCCGTCTTATGCAGCCACTTGTGCCCATCGTACGCAGTCAGTGTGCCCACTATTTGCAGCCACTTGTGCCCGTCATACGCAGCCACTTGTGCCCGTCATACGCAGCCACTTGTGCCCGTCATACGCAGCCACTTGTGCCCGTCATACGCAGCCACTTGTGCCCGTCATATGCAGCCATTGTGCCCGTCATATGCAGCCATTGTGCCCGTCTTATGCAGCCACTTGTGCCCATCGTACGCAGTCAGTGTGCCCACTATTTGCAGCCACTTGTGCCCGTCATACGCAGCCACTTGTGCCCGTCATACGCAGCCACTTGTGCCCGTCATACGCAGCCACTTGTGCCCGTCATACGCAGCCACTTGTGCCCGTCATACGCAGCCACTTGTGCCCGTCATACGCAGCCACTTGTGCCCGTCATACGCAGCCACTTGTGCCCGTCATATGCAGCCATTGTGCCCGTCATATGCAGCCATTGTGCCCGTCTTATGCAGCCACTTGTGCCCATCGTACGCAGTCAGTGTGCCCACTATTTGCAGCCACTTGTGCCCGTCATACACAGCCATTTGTGCCCGTCATATGCAGCCATTGTGCCCGTCATATGCAGCCATTGTGCCCGTCTTATGCAGCCACTTGTGCCCATCGTACGCAGTCAGTGTGCCCACTATTTGCAGCCACTTGTGCCCGTCATACGCAGCCACTTGTGCCCGTCATACGCAGCCACTTGTGCCCGTCATACGCAGCCATTGTGCCCGTCATACGCAGCCATTGTGCCCGTCATACGCAGCCATTGTGCCCGTCATACGCAGCCATTGTGCCCGTCATACGCAGCCATTGTGCCCGTCATACGCAGCCATTGTGCCCGTCATACGCAGCCACTTGTGCCCGTCATACGCAGCCACTTGTGCCCGTCATACGCAGCCACTTGTGCCCGTCATACGCAGCCACTTGTGCCCGTCATACGCAGCCACTTGTGCCCGTCATACGCAGCCACTTGTGCCCGTCATACGCAGCCACTTGTGCCCGTCATACGCAGCCACTTGTGCCCGTCATACGCAGCCACTTGTGCCCGTCGTATGCAGCCACTTGTGCCCATCGTACGCAGTCAGTGTGCCCACTATTTGCAGCCACTTGTGCCCGTCATACGCAGCCACTTGTGCCCGTCATACGCAGCCACTTGTGCCCGTCATTTGCAGCCACTTGTGCCCGTCATTTGCAGCCACTTGTGCCCGTCATTTGCAGCCACTTGTGCCCGTCATATGCAGCCACTTGTGCCCGTCATATGCAGCCACTTGTGCCCGTCATATGCAGCCACTTGTGCCCGTCGTATGCAGCCACTTGTGCCCATCGTACGCAGTCATTGTGCCCACTATTCGCAGCCACTTGTGCCCGTCATACGCAGCCACTTGTGCCCGTCATACGCAGCCACTTGTGCCCGTCATACGCAGCCACTTGTGCCCGTCATACGCAGCCACTTGTGCCCGTCATACGCAGCCACTTGTGCCCGTCATATGCAGCCACTTGTGCCCGTCATATGCAGCCACTTGTGCCCGTCATATGCAGCCACTTGTGCCCGTCATATGCAGCCACTTGTGCCCGTCATATGCAGCCATTGTGCCCGTCATATGCAGCCATTGTGCCCGTCTTATGCAGCCACTTGTGCCCATCGTACGCAGTCAGTGTGCCCACTATTTGCAGCCACTTGTGCCCGTCATACACAGCCATTGTGCCCGTCATACGCAGCCACTTGTGCCCGTCATATGCAGCCACTTGTGCCCGTCATATGCAGCCATTGTGCCCGTCTTATGCATCCACTTGTGCCCATCGTACGCAGTCAGTGTGCCCACTATTTGCAGCCACTTGTGCCCGTCATACGCAGCCATTGTGCCCGTCATACGCAGCCACTTGTGCCCGTCATTTGCAGCCACTTGTGCCCGTCATTTGCAGCCACTTGTGCCCGTCATTTGCAGCCACTTGTGCCCGTCATTTGCAGCCACTTGTGCCCGTCATATGCAGCCACTTGTGCCCGTCATATGCAGCCACTTGTGCCCGTCATATGCAGCCACTTGTGCCCGTCATATGCAGCCACTTGTGCCCGTCATATGCAGCCACTTGTGCCCGTCATATGCAGCCACTTGTGCCCGTCATATGCAGCCACTTGTGCCCATCGTACGCAGTCAGTGTGCCCACTATTTGCAGCCACTTGTGCCCGTCATACACAGCCACTTCTGCCCATCAAATACAGTAAGACGCATCCCCCGGCTGTCACTTTATAATCCCAAACAAACCCCCCCTAGGGGGGGGGGAACCGGGTGTGGCGACACTTATCGAATGACGGCACTTCCTCCCCCGCTTCTGTAGCGGCGGCTGTGGCTCCTGTGTTTGCTCGCCTCCTCAGGCTTCCTCCGCCATGTCTCCTTTTCCGCAAAAGCGTTAGGCATCCAATAGGATAACCTAAAGCTTTGGCCAATCGGGAGACAGGTTTTACTGACCTGCCTGCTGATTGGCAAGGAGGAACTTTAGTATTTCATGCGTCCGGTGTCCTGAAAGGGGCGGGGCACATGAATAGGGAGGGCGGCAGAGGTGACGGGGGCGGTGTCCATGCATTGTGGGCCCACAATGCAACCATGCAGGGGCCACCGCTGGTCTTTGATCTTTGTCAAGTGCTGGGGTCTGGATCGCCTCCGCTGCTTTTCCTCCAATCGGGCCAAAGAAGCTGAGTGCGAGTTTACCTATAGCCCTCACACTGGAGACTTGTACACCATCATCATGACATCCCAGGACGGTGGGTACCAGGTCACGGGAGGGCAGAGGGCATGTATGACCCCATTTGGGGGGTGACTGGTGGCTTAGGGAGAAGGAGAGGGCCCCTGGGTGGACGTGGGAGGAGGAGAGGACACCTGGGTCTTTGGAGGAGGAGAAGAGGGTCCCTGGGTGGCTGGGGAAGAAGAAGAGGGTCCTTGGGTGGCTGGGGAAGAAGAAGAGGGTCCCTAGGTGGCTGGGGAAGAAGAGGGTCCCTAGGTGGCTGGGGGAGAAGGAGAGCGAACCTGGGTGGTTGGCAGAGAAGGAGTGAGCCCATGGCTGTTTGAAGAAGGAGATGGGCCAAAATTGGAAGAGCTAGTCCTTGGGTGGTTGGAGGAGGAGAGGGTGCCACCCTTCTTCCCTGAGGATGAGGACACCCTTCTCTCTCTAGAGGTATGGGTCACCCTTCTCTTCCCCCGGAGGACGGGGACACCTTTCTCTTCCCCCGGAGGACGGGGACACCCTTCTCTTCCCCCGGAGGACGGGGACACCCTTCTCTTCCCCCGGAGGACGGGGACACCCTTCTCTTCCCCCGGAGGACGGGGACACCCTTCTCTTCCCCCGGAGGACGGGGACACCCTTCTCTTCCCCCGGAGGACGGGGACACCCTTCTCTTCCCCCGGAGGACGGGGACACCCTCCTCTTCCCCCGGGGGACGGGGACACCCTCCTCTTCCCCCGGGGGACGGGGACACCCTCCTCTTCCCCCGGGGGACGGGGACACCCTCCTCTTCCCCCGGGGGACGGGGACACCCTCCTCTTCCCCCGGGGGACGGGGACACCCTCCTCTTCCCCCGGGGGACGGGGACACCCTCCTCTTCCCCCGGGGGACGGGGACACCCTCCTCTTCCCCCGGAGGACGGGGACACCCTCCTCTTCCCCCGGAGGACGGGGACACCCTCCTCTTCCCCCGGAGGACGGGGACACCCTCCTCTTCCCCCGGAGGACGGGGACACCCTCCTCTTCCCCCGGAGGACGGGGACACCCTCCTCTTCCCCCGGAGGACGGGGACACCCTCCTCTTCCCCCGGAGGACGGGGACACCAGGGCTGGACTTCACTTTGACAGGTCTCTCCCATGGCGGCCGGCCCCCATGCTCCTCTGTCCCCCTCCCTGCTCCTCTGTCCCCCTCCCTGCTTCTCTGGTCCTCCCCCTGCTTCTCTGATCCCCCCCATGCTCCTCTGTACCCGCATGCTTCTCTGCCCCCCCCCGCTTTTCTGTTCCTCTCCTGCTCCTCTATCCCCCCCATGGTGCTCTGGTCCCCCCTGCACCTCTATCCCTCATACCCCATGTCCTTGTCCTCTGGGGAGAGAATGGTGTCCCCGTCCTCCGGGGGAAGACAAGGGTGTCCCCGTCCTCCGGGGGAAGACAAGGGTGTCCCCGTCCTCCGGGGGAAGACAAGGGTGTCCCCGTCCTCCGGGGGAGAGAAGGGTGACCCATACCTCCTAGAGAGAGAAGGGTGTCCTCATCCTCAGGGAAGAAGGCTGGCACCCTCTCCTCCTTTAACCATCCAAGGACTAGCTCTTCCAATTTTGGCCCATCTCCTTCTTCAAACAGCCATGGGCTCACTCCTTCTCTGCCAACCACCCAGGTTCGCTCTCCTTCTCCCCCAGCCACCTAGGGACCCTCTTCTTCTTCCCCAGCCACCCAGGGACCCTCTTCTTCTTCCCCAGCCACCCAGGGACCCTCTTCTTCTTCCCCAGCCACTTAGGGACCCTCTTCTCCTCCTCCAAAGACCCAGGTGCCCTCTCCTTCTCCCACAGACACCCAGGGGCCCTCTCCTCCTCCAAACACCCAGGTGCCGTCTCCTTCTCCCACGTCCACCCAGGGGCCCTCTTCTTCTCCCTAAGCCACCAGTGACCCCCAAATGGGGTCATACATGCCCTCTGCCCTATCGTGACCTGGTACCCACCGTCCTGGAATGCCATGATGATGATGGTGTACAAGTCTCCAGTGTAAGGGCTATAGGTAAACTCGCACTCAGCTTCTTTGGCCCGATTGGAGGAAAAGCAGCGGAGGCGATCCAGACCCCAGCACTTGACAAAGATCAAAGACCAGTGGTGGCCCATGCATGGTTGCATGGTGGGCCCACAATGCATGGACATCGCCCCCGTCACCTCTGCCGCCCTCCCTATTCATGTGCCCGGCCCCTTTCAGGACACTGGACACATGAAATACTAAAGTTCCTCCTTGCCAATCAGCAGGCAGGTCAGTTAAACCTGTCTCCCGATTGGCCAAAGCTTTAGGTTATCCTATTGGATGCCTAACGCTTTTGCGGAAAAGGAGACATGGCGGAGGAAGCCTGAGGAGGCGAGCAGACACAGGAGCCACAGCCGCCGCTACAGAAGCGGGGGAGGAAGTGCCGTCATTCGATAAGTGTCGCCACACCCGGTTCCCCCTTTAGGCCTTCAGGGGGGGGGTTTGTTTGGGATTTTAAAGTGACAGCCGGGGGATGCGTCTGACTGTATTTGGGCAGAAGTGGCTGTGTATGACGGGCACAAGTGGCTGCAAATAGTGGGCACACTGGCTGCGTATGACGGGCACACTGGCTGCGTATGACGGGCACAATGGCTGCGTATGACGGGCACAATGGCTGCGTATGACGGGCACAATGGCTGCGTATGACGGGCACAAGTGGCTGCGTATGACGGGCACAATGGCTGCATATGGCGGGCACACTGGCTGGGTATGACGAGCACACTGGCTGCATATGGCGGGCACACTGGCTGGGTATAACGAGCACAGTGAGGCTGCAATTGCTCCCCCAAAACGGAGGGATGCTCCCTACAGCTGGGAGGATGGTGGTGGTGGGCGGGTGATCCGTACAGCTGGGAGGATGGTGGTGGTGGGGGGGGTGATTCCTACAGCTGGGAGGATGGTGGGGTTATCCCTACAGCTGGGAGGATGGTAGTGGGGTGGGGGGGGGGGTGATCCCTACAGCTGGGAGGATGGTCCTGTGTACATGGAGCCTAAAAAAAAAAAAAAATACAGAAGAGCGGAACTTTACTTTTTTTCAATTCAAAGTTAAATCAAACCTAAAGTTCCACTTTAAACTGTCACATTGAAATGAGTAATGAAATGCAAATTTGTTTGTTTGGTCAGGTATTCAGAAGCCTCTCCTCCTAAATACACATTTTCTTGACAGTCTTTAAAGGATCACTAAAGGAAAACAATTTTTTAGCTAAATAGCTTCCTTTACCTTAATGCAGTGCTGTTTTCATGTTCTCATTGTTCGTTTTTGCTTTGAAGTTACTGTAATTCTACTCTGATCTCCACACTTCCTGCTTGTCTGGCTCCTTATGAAAAATCTCATGGCAGCTTTTCACTGTGGTCCAAGCTGTGTGTCTAAAACTCCTCAGAACCAATCAGATTCCTTTTAAAAACAAAACGCTGCCCTGGGATTTAATTTAAAATCAAAACGCTGCCCTGGATTTGTTTGTTTTTGTTCTGTCTCTCTCTATACTTCACATAAATACAAAACCAGTTTAAAAATGAAAGTGAAACTAGAGGCATATTATATGATTAATTTTTATCTATTTTTAATCATTTTTAAAAGGAATCCGTTAACTTTTATGTCTCTATACCCTGTAAACAGTCATTTTCCTTTAGTGATCCTTTAATATTGCGCACACCCGCGCAACGTCGAAAAACAATGTAACATGTTATTATACATGGCTATTGATGCTTTAAAATCCTCCACTCGCCCACCCGAGTCTATGTTTTTCATGGAGTTCAATAAGCCTGTGCTTAGGGACGGGGCTGGAGGCGGTGCTGGAGATAATGTCATTCAGAATGTTGCTCCGCCTCCGCCCGCCCACCCGAGTCTATGTTTTTCTCGGACCTCTATAAGCCTGTGCTTAGGGACGGGGCTGGAGGCGGTGCTGGCGGTGATGTAATTGAGAATCCAGCTCCGCCTGCGCCCGCCCACCCGAGTCGAGGATTTTCACAGACGAAAAAGGCGTCTGCGCATGCGAGGTTTTCATAGGTCCGATGAAATTTTACATCACCGGCATTCGGCCTTGCTACTGGGTGGTTGTCCTCTGCCACTTTGTCTTCCACCAGTGGTAATACACCTGCAATTTATGCTGAATGCAGAAAACTATGGGATAGGAACAGTAAGCAATTTGCAAATCGGGTGTTTTTAATAGATAGATATAAAAATGCTCTTTGACTATTGGGGAGCTTTAAGGTTCCATGCACACTGAAGCTGATAAACTGTAGTTTAATGGCTTTTTGGCTTATTTTTTTATTTTTTTTTAAGCCCATAAACTGAACTCTGTTAGCCTATGTGCCCATGCACACCTGGGCGTTTTTTAATGTTAATGAGCTTTGGAGTTTATTGGCTTTTTTCTAAACGCCCAAAATTTGCGTTCAAATTGCCGTTTTTCGGCGGGAAAAAACGCTAAAAAATGCAGAAAACTGTTCAACGCTCAAAAACGCTGATGTCAGCGTTTTTTTGCGTAATTTTATCCATTGAGAAAAAAGTTACACTGAAAGACACTGATTAAAGCTATTGCAAAAACACTAAAAAACATTGAAAGGCTCCCTGCAAAGCTACTGGCATTTTTTATAGCTTTTATTAGCTTCAGTGTGCATGGAGCCTAAGGGTATGTTATGTATTTATAAATAAAACCCCAAAATGACACTTGTTTTGTTTTTTTATTGTAATATTTTGGCATTGCTTGGCCATTTTTTTTTGTAATACTGTTTTGGTTCATTTCTATGCTCATGGCGATGAACCTCACATGTCCTAAAAAAAAAAAGTGTGAACACATTTTGGCATGCAGAGTGGCTAAGAGTTGTTTTTAAGAAATTCCTTTGCTCAGTCAGGGCATAGTAATGATTTATTTTGTTAGCATCCCCACCCCCTGATAATATGCCTATTGGAGCCTTTAGAATTACCCAGTACTTCTTGGTATGAAGTAGCATGTGACCTTCTCTCCTTCCAGAATGAAGTGCTTACGCCTCAGCGGCCCTTTACCATGTGATTAGCAGGAGTGCGGATAACCGGCAAGGCTATCAGCACTGTTTACATTCATAATTGCACTGATTATCAATGCAGCCCCATCAGTGCAGCTCATCAGTGCAGCCTCATTAGCACACAAGTGAAGAAATAAAATTACTTATTTGCAAAATATTATAGCTGAAACTAAACCCTTTTTTGTATGTTCGTTTTTTCATTTTTTTTTTTTAGAAAAAAATAAAACCCCTAGTAATTAATAAATGCCACCAAAAGAAAGCTCTATCCGTCTCCAAAAAAATGATATTAATTTCACATGGGTACAGTGTTGCATGTTCAATTAGCTCAGCGAAGCTGGCCCCCCTACAATCAGCACAAATAAAAACTCAAGTGTGTTTCTTTAGTGCTACGTTTGTGCTGTTTTGTGCCGCAAAAAATTACGTTTGTGCTGCTTTTATTTTGAAGATATTAGCAATTGTTTTTTCCAGACTATGACATCATCTAGCCCCCCTACAAGCCCAAATGACACAAAACTGGTCTCATTAGTTAGTGCTACGTTTGTGCTGTTTTGTGCTGCTAATATTTCCGTTCTATCTTTTATCGTTTTTGCGTTATTAATGATTTATTAAAGGTCACCAAAGGTCACACAGCCCCCCTACAAGCCCAAATGACACAAAACTGGTCTGGTTGGTTAGTGCTACGTTTGTGCTGTTTTGTGCTGCTAATATTTCCGTTCTATCTTTTATCATTTTTGCGTTATTAATGATTTATTAAAGGTCACCAAAGGTCAATCAGCCCCCCTACAAGCCCAAATGACACGAAACTGGTCTCATTGGTTAGTGCTACGTTTGTGCTGGTTTGTGCTGCTAATATTTTTATTTGTGCTGTTATGGTTTTAAAGTTATAACAGTTTATTTATTTTTTTCAAACCCCATTCACTTTGCCCACCTTACAATCAGCACAAATAAAAACTCAAGTGTGTTTCTTTAGTGCTATGTTTGTGCTGTTTTGTGCTGTTTACATTTCCTTTCTATCTTTTATTGTTTTTGCGTTATTAATGATTTATTAAAGGTCACCAAAGGTCACACAGCCCCCCTACAAGCCCAAATGACACGAAACTGGTCTCATTGGTTAGTGCTACGTTTGTGCTGTTTTGTGCTGCTAATATTTCCATTCTATCTTTTATCGTTTTTGCGTTATTAATGATTTATTAAAGGTCACCAAAGGTCACACAGCCCCCCTACAAGCCCAAATGACACGAAACTGGTCTCATTGGTTAGTGCTACGTTTGTGCTGTTTTGTGCTGCTAATATTTCCGTTCTATCTTTTATCGTTTTTGCGTTATTAATGATTTATTAAAGGTCACCAAAGGTCACACAGCCCCCCTACAAGCCCAAATGACACGAAACTGGTCTCATTGGTTAGTGCTACGTTTGTGCTGTTTTGTGCTGCTAATATTTCCGTTCTATCTTTTATCGTTTTTGCGTTATTAATGATTTATTAAAGAGCTCAGCGAAGCTGGCCCCCCTACAATCAGCACAAATAAAAACTCAAGTGTGTTTCTTTAGTGCTACGTTTGTGCTGTTTTGTGCCGCAAAAAATTAAGTTTGTGCTGCTTTTATTTTGAAGATATTAGCAATGTTTTTTTTACAGACTATGACATCATCTAGCCCCCCTACAACACCCAAATGACACAAAACTGGTCTTGTTGGTTAGTGCTACGTTTGTGCTGGTTTGTGCTGCTAATATTTTTATTTGTGCTGTTATGCTTTTAAAGTCATAACAGTTTATTTATTTTTTTCAAACCCCACTCACTTTGCCCACCTTACAATCAGCACAAATAAAAACTCAAGTGTGTTTCTTTAGTGCTATGTTTGTGCTGTTTTGTGCTGTTTAAATTTCCATTCTATCTTTTATTGTTTTTGTGTTAATGATTTATCAAAGGTCACCAAAGGTCACACAGCCCCCCTACAATGCCCAAATGACACAAAACTGGTCTCGTAAGTTAGTGCTACGTTTGTGCTGTTTTGTGCTGCTAAAAAAATATTTGTGCTGTTATGGTTTTTGAGTTATAACATTTTTTTTGTTTTTTTCAAATCCCACTCACTCCCCCCCCCCCCTTACAATCAGCACAAATAAAAACTCAAATGTTTCTTTAGTGCTATGTTTGTGCTGCTAATATTTTTATTTGTGCCGTTATGGTTTTTAATATATAGCAGCTTGTTTTTATTTGATAATAACCCACTCACTTTGCCCCCCATGTTATTAAATCTTAAAAACAAACATACTATTTGTTAGTGCTACTTTTGTGCTTTTTTGTGTCATAAAAATACACATTTGTGCTGCTTTTATTTTTAAGATAATAGCAATTTGTTTTTTCCCAGACAATGACATCACCCTGCCCTCCTGTCCCATACCTGGTTAGTGATCTCCTGGTTAGAAAGCAGCAATTGAAGCACAGCAAAGTATGAGTGCCTGTGATCAGTCCAATAGACTGCATGGTGGCACCAGTCAGCTGGTGGATGTGACAACAGAACCGGCTGATGGCATATAAGCTGGCACTGAGCTTGGCTGGCGGCAGACTGTGGGTAAGCAGCTGGAAGCAGGAGACAGGTGAAAGCTTGCTGGACTGAAGAGCTGTAGCAGGATTCAGGGTCAGATGAGCCGGGTCCATAATGGTCGGGCAGATCAGGCATAGACGGCAGACAACAGGATAGTTGGGTCACAAGCCAAATCAGCAATGGGAGTTAGATCAGGCAAGAACAGAAGGCAGAATCCAACGGAGGTCAGGAGCAAGCTGGGTTAGGATCAGAAGTCAAACACAGCAATCAGGAGCGAACACACAGAAGCTGCACACCAAACTGCAGCCTGTTTAAATAGTCTGTCTGGCGCCAGCATTGATGACAGGCTCACGCTCATCTGCCCGGCCAGTTGCCAGTCTGCGCATGCGCATATGTATGCACAGGGAGACATCATTTGTGCTATGGGCAAGCCTTTGCTGACAACCCCTACAACAGCCAAACAAAATGAAAAGGGGCTGGTTGGTTAGTGCCACGTTTGTGTTGGTTTGTGCCATTTTACTCTCCATTCTAGCTCCTTTTGTTTTTCATTTATTGTTGATTTAATAAAGGTCACCCAGCAGCCTTACAAGAGACACAAGACATGAAACCAGGCTGGTTGGTGCCTCCTTTGTGCTGGTTTGTGCTGTTTAAGTATCAGTTCTACTGCTTTTTGTTTTTCAGCTATTTACTATTTATTAAAGGTCAGTAAAGGTCACTGGGTTGGTTGGTTAGTGCCGCGTTAGTGCTGTTAAAATTACTATGTGTGCTGCTTTTTTATTGCAAACGTTTTTTTTAATTAATCAAACCCCACCTCCCCCACTATAAAAGCATAAGGATGTGAAACTGGCTGATTAGTTAGTGCTGCTACTGTGCTGCTTAAACATCCATTCTCTCAGGTTTTGATATTTTAAGTTATTTTTTTTATATAGTATATACTATAGTTTTACACCATATTTTTGTACAATTTGTATGTAAATATAAGCAACTTTTGTTATTCCCTATGTCACTTACATAACTATAACTTTATGTACAGTATATTGCTATATTACATGCTATAATGGGTTATTTTTAGACCTTTTATTTGTGTTACATTGTAACCATGTTCATGTGTCTGCACATAACAAAATGTAGTTTTAGGCTCCTTTTACACATGCTGCCTGATCAGGTGCGCCTGTCCGTTTTTTCAGTCGTACCTGATCGGATCGGACACTCCATTCACCTCTATGGAGCAACAGAATATGTACATGTGCAGTACAGCGGTTTGGAGATTCTGATGGAATATGATGTCCAGGGGGGGCCCTGGCATCTTCAAAGTTAGGAATCCAAGACAATGTGATGGCAGACCCCATTCCTTTTTGAATACTTGACATGCTAGGGGCCTCATTGCTAAATTTCGGGGGGCCTCTAGCCTACTCTCAGCATGGGGACATACTAAAACATTTAATGTGAAAATGGCTTAATGTAGCTTAACGAGCAAAAAGGTGCCTAAACCTCAATCAATTGCCCTGAAACTTTGCACACCCCGAGAGATAGATGTTCCAAACATATCCAAGAAGTTTCAAACGATTTGGTGTTCCACAAGGCAAACTAGGTACATTAAGCTTGTTTTTTGGGGAGCTTAATGTGGCTTAACGTACGAAAAAGACCTTGAATGTTAACCAATTTCCCCCAAACTTCACACAATAGAAGACTCTGTCCATGGCAACATATTCTGAAAATTTCAGCTCATTTGGTTAATCACACCAAAAGTTATTCACATTAAGCTATATTTTACAATACTAAAACATTTAATGTTAAATTGGCTTAATGTAGCTTAACGAGCAATAAAGTGCCTAAACCTCAATCAATTGCCCTGAAACTTTTCACAGCCTAAGATCTCAACTACCCAAACATATCCTATAAGTTATGTGCTATTTGGTATCCCACAAGGCAAACTAGGGACATTAAGCTTGTTTTTTTGGGAGCTTAATGTAGCTTAACGTACAAAAAAGACCTTAAATGTTAACGAATTTCCCCCAAACTTCACACAGTAGAAGGCTCTATCTACGCCAACATATTCTGAAAATGTCAGCTTATTTGGTTAATCACACCAAAAGTTATTTGCATTGAGCTATATTTTACAATACTAAAACATTTAATGTGAAATTAGCTTAATGAAGCTTAACGAGCAATAAAGTGCCTAAACCTCAATGAATTGCCCTGAAACTTTGCACACCCCAAGATCTCAAAGTTCCAAACATATCTAAGAAATCGATTTGGTGTTCCACAAGGCAAACTAGGAACATTAAGCTTGCCAACATATTCTGAAAATTTCAGCTCATTTGGGTTATCACACCAAAATTTATTCACATTAAGCTATATTTTACAATGCAAAAACAGAGCTTAACGTACCATAATGTACCTAAAACTTAATCAATTGTCTTAAAACTTTGCACAGCCTAAGATCTTAACTACCCAAACCTATCTAAGAAGTTTTGTGTGATTCGGGGTCCCACAAGGCAAACTAGGGACATTAAGCTTGTTTTTTGGGGAGCTTAATGTGACTTACCGTACGAAAAAGACCTTAAATGTTAACCAATTTCCACCAAACTTCACACAGTAGAAGACTCTATCTACGCCAACATATTCTGAAAATGTCAGCTTATTTGGTTAATCACACCAAAAGTTATTTGCATTGAGCTATATTTTACAATACTAAAACATTTAATGTGAAATTAGCTTAATGAAGCTTAACGAGCAATAAAGTGCCTAAACCTCAATGAATTGCCCTGAAACTTTGCACACCCCAAGATCTCAAAGTTCCAAACATATCTAAGAAATCGATTTGGTGTTCCACAAGGCAAACTAGGAACATTAAGCTTGTTTTTTTGGGAGCTTTACGTACAAAAAAGACCTTAAATGTTAACGAATTAACCCTGAATTTCACACAATAGAAGACCCTATCCATGCCAACATATTCTGAAAATTTCTGCTCGTTCGGTTAATCACACCAAAAGTTATTCACATTAAGGTATATTTTACAATACTGAAATTGGCTTAATGTAGCTTAATGTAGCTTAACGAGCAAAAAAGTGCCTGAACCTCAATCAATTACCCTGAAACTCTGCACACCACAAGATCTCGACCTTTCAAACATATCCAAGAAGTTTCAAGCAATTTGGTGTCCCAGAAAGCAAACTAGGTACATTAAGCTTGTTTTTTGAGGAGCTTAATGTGGCTTAACGTACGAAAAAGACCTTAAATGTTAACCAATCTCCCCCAAACTTCACACAATAGAAGACTCTGTCCATGCCAACATATTCAGAAATGTTCAGCTCATTTGGTTTATCACACCAAAAGTTATTCACATTAAGCTATATTTTACAATACTGAAATTGGCTTAATGTAGCTTAAGGAGCAAAAAAGTGCCTGAACCTCAATCAATTGCCCTGAAACTTTGCACAGCCTAACATCTCAACTACTCAAACATAACCTATAAGTGTTGTGATATTTGGTGTCTCACAAGGCAAACTAGGGACATTAAGCTTGTTTTTTTGCGAGCTTAATGTAGCTTAACATACGAAAAAGACCTTAAATGTTAACCTATTTCCCCCAAACTTCACACAGTAGAAGGCTCTATCGATACCAACATATTCTGAACATTTCAGCTCATTTGGGTTATCACACCAAAATTCATTCACATTAAGCTATATTTTACAATACTGAAATTGGCTTAATGTAGCTTAACGAGCAAAAAAGTGCCTGAACCTCAATCAATTGCCCTGAAACTTTGCAAACCCCAAGATCTCTACCTTCTAAACATATCCAAGAAGTTTCATAACCAATCTCCCCCAAGATTCACACAATAGAAGACCCCATCCATGCCAACATATTCTGACAATTTCAGCTCATTTGGTTTATCACACCAAAAGTTATTCACATTTTTTTACAATACTGAAATTTGCCTAATGTAGCTTAATGTAGCTTAACGAGCAAAAAAGTGCATGAACCTCAATCAATTGCCCTGAAACTTTGCACACCACAAGATCTTGACCTTCCAAACATAATTAGAAGATGACAGATGACCCCATTCATGCCAACATATTCTAGTGTAAAAAGAGCCTAATGCAGTGGTGTACTAAGTCGGGGGGGGTGTGCTGCAGCAGGTGCCACACACTGAGGGGGGTGTCAGGCCGATAAACCCCTTCCGTGACTGAAGACTTGGCAGAGAAAGAGCCGCAGCCTAGGTAACACATCGCATGCTGAAGCTGCCTAGCTTTGCGGGGGGGTGCGAGCCGCACCCTGAGTGATACCCATCCCGTCGGCAGACCCGTGCCCCGGCCGCAACAATCCCCTTCTCTCATGGCCACGCCGTGGCTCTGATAAGTCTTGGCTGCGACTGTCTCGCAGTCACACAGCCGAGCAGAGTGAAGCCGTCCTGCCTCCTCCTCCTCTGTGTAGTCTACAAGTGCTGTGTGTGCAGCACGCGGCACGCTGATCATCTGAGCCGAGCGAGGTGCATTATGGGTCTGAAGGGGGGGGTGTCTGCACTGTTGTAGGGGGGTCTGTATGTTTGGGGGTCTGTATTTTTGGGGGTCTGTATTGTTGGGGGGGCTGATTTGTAGCGGGAGGTCTGTTTTGTATGACAGCTCTTATATAGGTGAGCATGCCAAAATATTCTGAAATTTTCAGCTCATTTGATTAATCACACCAAAAGTTATTCACATTAAGCTATATTTTACAATACGGAAATTGGCTTAATGTAGCTTAACAAGCAAAAAAGTGCCTGAACCTCAATCAATTGCCCTGAAAATTTGCACACCCCAGGATCTCGACCTTCTAAACATATCCAATATTTAAGCGATTTGGTGTCCCACAAGGCAAACTAGGGACATTAAGCTTGTTTTTTGGGAGCTTAACGTACAAAAAATACCCTAAATGTTAACCAATTTCCCCCAAATTTTACACAATAGAAGACTCTATCCATGTCAACATATTCTGAAAATGTCAGGTCATTTGGTTTATCACACAAAAAGTTATTCACATTAATCTATATTTTACTCTTCCCTTTCTCAGTACAGAGCAATTCAGCAGCAGCTGACAAAATAAATTAAAAAAAAGAAGCAGGCTGGCAAAGTTTATCAACAAACACTTCACAGAAAGTTACATTGAAACATTGTATCAATTGTAATGTTCTGTGTTTTGTTTCTATATAGGGATGAACTTTGATTTGCAGGTGAAGAGACTTAAAGCAACCATGACAAGGCAAAACATTTTTTTTTCTAATTACATGTTCCTCTGTTGAACCCCTTATTAACCCTTTAGTTTTCTCTAATCAGCACTGATTAACTCTATATTCCCCTTCTCTATTCAAATATATTTTTCCTGGTGATTTTTTTTCTTTTCTATTTTATTTATCTAATAAAAAAAATCAGTTTGCTTCGCTTATTAATATTTTTTAGAACTTTTTACATATATTTACTGCTGAAAAAAATGCCATGTGTTTAGTTTTATTACATTTAATTGTCTAAGGATTGCAAAAAAAAAATAAAAAATATTGTTGCAGGACAATATTCACAGAAAGAAAAACTTGTTTGAACTTACAATTTTTTTTATATATTACGTCATTATCTTAAAGCGGATTTACACATAAAAATGGAACTTCCACTTTTCGTTTTCTCCCCGACTCCGCGTCATGTCACATTTCACCCCTTTCAGGGGGAGGGGAAAGCAGATACCTGTCTAATACAGGTGTTTTGCTCCCACTCCCGGGCATAGATAGCCGCAGTACCCGCCGATATCTACACTATGTCCGGCGCCTCCTCCATCCCCCTCTGTCTTCTGGGAGACACACAGGTCCCAGAAGACAGCAGGGACCAGTGGGATTGCGCAGAGCGACTCGAGAATGTGCAGTAGGGAGCCAGGCTGTAAATCTGCAAGGCTTCACTTCCTGATTGCCTTACTGAAGATGATGGCGCCTCCACCCGAGAGCCAAGTGACAGATTGAGGAGAGAGAGGGGGCGGGGCCAAACCATGGCTCTGTGTCTAAATGGACACACAAAGCTGCGGCTCTGCTCGAGTGCCCCATAGCAAGCTAGTTGCTGTGGGGGCATTTGGCAGCAGGGAGCAGCCAGGAGCGCCAGGGAGGAAACTGAGAAGAGAAGGATCAGAACTGCTCTTTTAAAAAACACTGTACAGAGGAGGTACAGTATCTCACAAAAGTAAGTACATCCTCACATTTTTGTAAATATTTTATCTTTTCATGTGTCAACACAAATGAATAAATGTCCTTTAAGAGCCATAGCAGGCGCGTGCCCACTGCGCGGTGAGGGACCCAATGCGCATGGCGAGCAGGCGCGTTCGCCACTGCAACCAGCAATAGCAGGCATGAGAGCCAGGATGGGGATTTGTGTGTGTAAACACACAAATCTCTGTTCTGACAGGGGAGGAGAGACAGATTGTATATTCCTACTAAGTAGGAACAAAGACCTGGCTCCCCTTCTTGTCATTCCCATCCCCTCACAGTTAGAAACACACTAAGGACACATTTAACCCCTTGATCGCCCCCTTCCCTGCCAGTGACATTTGCACAGTAATTAATGTATTTTTATAGCACTGATTGCTTTATAAATGTCAGTGGTCCCAGAAAAGTGTCTGATCTGTCCGCCATAACGTTGCAGCCTCAGTAAAAATCGCAGCTCCCCGCCATTACTAGAAAAAATGTAATAAAAAATACAAATTCTATAAAAATTCCATTAATCTATTCTCTATTTTGTAAACGCTATAACTTTTGCCCAAACCAAACAATATACACTTATTGCTATTTTTTTTTTTTTTACCAAAAATATGTATAAGAATACAAATTGGCCTCAACTGATTTTTGGGGATATTTATTAAAGCAAAAAGTAAAAAAAAAGTAATTTTTTTTCAAAATTGACGCTCTTTTTTTGTTTATATCGCAAAAAATAAACACTGCAGCGATGAGCAAATACCACCAAAACAAAGATCTATTTGTGGGGAAAAAGGACGTCAATTTTGTTTGGGTACAATGTTGCACGACCATGCAGTTGTCAGTTATATCAATGCAGTCTAGTATCGCAAAAAATAGCCTGTCCAATAGGGGGGCAAATCCTACCGGGGCTGAAGTGGTTAATCAATTGAAACTTTGCACAACCAAAGTTTTAATCTTCTCAGCCATATCCTGAAAGTTTTATGGATTTTGGTTTCCCACAAGGGAAATGATGGACATTTAGCTTAACCACTTCCATACCACGCCTATTCTGGCACTTCTCACCTTCATCTAAAAATCATATTTATTTTTTGCTAGAAAATTACTCAGAACTAGGGATGAGCTTCGAGTTCGAGTCAAACTCATGTTCGACTTGAACATTGACTGTTCGCATGTTTGGTAAACAACGAACAATTTGGGGTATTCGCGGCAAATTCGAAAAGCAATTCAGAGAGAATTCATTCATAAAAAATAATAAAAAGCATGGGGGTCCCCCCAAATTCAATTACCAGGCCTTCAGGTCTGGTTAGGATATTAAAGGGGTGGTTCCCCTAAACAGAAACTTTTAACATTGCCTGTCTCTTCTTAGAAACATGTAGAATCGGCTGGTAGTTTAAAAAAAAAACGTCCGTACATACCATTTTCAGCATGTAGTCTCACCGCCGCTTCCGGGTATGATGTTTGGGGACAGGCATCCGATCGACACATACAGCGCGTCACGAGATGCCGAAAGAAGCCGAACGTTGGTGCGGCTCTATACGGCGCATGCGCACCAACGTTCGGCTTCTTTCGGCATCTCGTGACGCGCTGTATGCGTCGATCGGATGCCTGTCAATCAAGTAGGCACGCCCATCCCCGGCTGCCAGACCCGGAAGCGACGGTGAGACTACATGCCGAAAATGGTATGTACGGACGTTTTTTTTTAAACTACCAGCCGATTCTACATGTTATTAAGAAGAGACAGGCAATGTTAAAAGTTTCTTTTTAGGGGAACCTCCCCTTTAAGGGGAAATCCTGCCGTCAATAATAATAAAAAAAAATGACGTGGGATTCCCCCCAAATATCCATTCCAGACCCTTCAGGTCTGGTGTGGATTTTTAGGGGAACTCCACCCCAAATTAAAAAAAAATGGAGTGGAGTTCCCCCAAAAATCCACACCAGACTCCTTATCCGAGCACATAACCTGGCCTGCCACAGAAAAGAGGGGGGAATGAGAGAGTGCCCCCCCTCCTGAACCGTACCAGACCACATGCCCTCAACAAGGGTCTCATCCCCACAACCCTTGCCCGGTGGTTGGTGGTATAACAGCTCTTATATAGGTAAGACGGGGCCACCCGTCACGTGACCCGTCCCCCTCTGACGCAAGGGAAAGCCTGGGCTTCCCCAGTGACATAGTCAGAGGGTGCGTCAGAGGGGGATGGGTTATGTGACAGGTGGCCCTGCCTCACCTATATAAGAGCTGTCATACAAAACGGACCTCCCGCTACAAATCAGCCCCCCCAACAATACAGACCCCCAAAAATACAGACCCCCAAACATACAGACCCCCCTACAACAGTGCAGACACCCCCCCCCTTCAGACCCATAATGCACCTCGCTCGGCTCAGATGATCAGCGTGCCGCGTGCTGCACAAAGAGCACTTGTAGACTACACAGAGGAGGAGGAGGCAGGACGGCTTCACTCTGCTCGGCTGTGTGACTGCGAGACAGTCGCAGCCAAGACTTATCAGAAGAGCCACGGCGTGGCCATGAGAGAAGGGGATTGTTGCGGCCGGGGCACGGGTCTGCCTACGGGATGGGTATCACTCAGGGTGCGGCTCGCACCCCCCGCAAAGCTAGGCAGCTTCAGCATGCGATGTGTTACCTAGGCTGCGGCTCTTTCTCTGCCAAGTCTTCAGTCACGGAAGGGGTTTATCGGCCTGACACCCCCCTCAGTGTGTAGCACCTGCTGCAGCACACCCCCCCGACTTAGTACGCCACTGCATTAGGCTCTTTTTACACTAGAATATGTTGGCATAAATGGGGTCATCTGTCATCTTCTAATTATGTTTGGAAGGTCAAGATCTTGTGGTGTGCAAAGTTTCAGGGCAATTGATTGAGGTTCATGCACTTTTTTGCTCGTTAAGCTACATTAAGCTACATTAGGCAAATTTCAGTATTGTAAAAAAATGTGAATAACTTTTGGTGTGATAAACCAAATGAGCTGAAATTGTCAGAATATGTTGGCATGGATGGGGTCTTCTATTGTGTAAGATTTGGGGGAAATTGGTTAACATTTAAGGTCTTTTTTGTACGTTAAGCTCTCAAAACAACAAGCTTAATGTCCCTTGTTTGCCTTGTGGAACAGCAAATCGCTTGAAATTTCGTAGATATGTTTGTAAGGTCGAGATCTTGGGGTATGCAAAGTTTCAAGGCAATTGATTGAGGTTCAGGCACTTTTTTGCTTGTTAAGCTACATTAAGCCAATTTCAGTATTGTAAAATATAGCTTAATGTGAATAACTTTTGGTGTGATAAACAAAATGAGCTGAACATTTCTGAAAATGTTGGCATGGACAGAGTCTTCTATTGTGTGAATCTTGGGGGAGATTGGTTAACATTTAAGGTCTTTTTCGTACATTAAGCCACATTAAGCTCCCCAAAAAACAAACTTAATGTACCTAGTTTGCCTTCTGGGACACCAAATCACTTGAAACTTCTTGGATATGTTTGGAAGATCGAGATCTTGGGGTGTGCAAAGTTTCAGGGCAATTGATTGGGGTTCAGGCACTTTTTTGCTCGTTAAGCTACATTAAGCTACATTAAGCCGATTTCAGTATTGTAAAATATAGCTTAATGTGAATAACTTTTGGTGTGATTAACCAAATGAACTGAAATTTTCAGAATATGTTGGCATGGATATGTTCTTCTATTGTGTGACATTTGGTGGAAATTGGGTTACATTTAAGGTCTTTTTTGTACGTTAAGCTCCCAAAAAAACAAGCTTAATGTTCCTAGTTTGCCTTGTGGAACACCAAATCGCTTCAGATTTCTTTGATATATTTGTAAGGTCGAGATCTTGGGGTGTGCAAAGTTTCAGGGCAATTGATTAAGGTTTAGGCACTTTATTGCTCGTTAAGCTACATTAAGCTAATTTCACATTAAATGTTTTAGTATTGTAAAATATAGCTTAATGCAAATAACTTTTGGTGTGATTAACCAAATAAGCTGAAATTTTCAGAATATGTTGGTATGGATAGGGTCTTCTATTGTGTGAAATTTGGGGGAAATTGGTTAACATTTAAGGTCTTTTTTGTACGTTAAGCTCCCAAAAAAACAAGCTTAATGTCCTTAGTTTGCCTTGTGGACCACCAAATCACTTGAAATGTTGTAGATATGTTTGGAAGGTCAAGATCTTGGGGTGTGCAAAGTTTCAGGGCAATTTATTGAGGTTCAGGCACTTTTTTGTTCGTTAAGCTACATTAAGCCAATTTCAGTATTGTAAAATATAGCTTAATGTGAATAACATTTGGTGTGATAAACCAAATGAGCTGAACATTTCTGAATATATTGGCATGGACAGAGTCTTCTATTGTGTGAATCTTGGGGGAGATTGGTTAACATTTAAGGTCTTTTTCGTACGTTAAGCCACATTAAGCTCCGCAAAAAACAAGCTTAATGTACCTAGTTTGCCTTCTGGGACACCAAATCACTTGAAACTTCTTGGATATGTTTGGAAGGTCGAGATATTGGGGTGTGAAAAGTTTCAGGGCAATTGATTGAGGTTCAGGCACTTTTTTGCTCGTTAAGCTACATTAAGCTACATTAAGCCGATTTCAGTATTGTAAAATATAGCTTAATGTGAATAACTTTTGGTGTGATTAACCAAATGAACTGAAATTTTCAGAATATGTTGGCATGGATATGGTCTTCTATTGTGTGACATTTGGGGGAAATTGGTTAACATTTAAGGTCTTGTTTGTACGTTAAGCTCCCAAAAAAACAAGCTTAATGTTCCTAGTTTGCCTTGTGGAACTCCAAATCGCTTGAAATGTTGTAGATATGTTTGTAAGGTCGAGATCTTGGGGTGTGCACAGTTTCTGGGCAATTGATTGAGGTTCAGGCACTTTTTTGCTCCTTAAGCTACATTAAGCTACATTAAGCCGATTTCAGTATTGTAAAATATAGCTTAATGTGAATAACTTTTGGTGTGATTAACCAAATGATCTGAAATTTTCAGAATATGTTGGCATGGATATGGTCTTCTATTGTGTGACATTTGGGGGAAATTGGTTAACATTTAAGGTCTTGTTTGTACGTTAAGCTCCCAAAAAAACAAGCTTAATGTTCCTAGTTTGCCTTGTGGAACTCCAAATCGCTTGAAATGTTGTAGATATGTTTGTAAGGTCGAGATCTTGGGGTGTGCACAGTTTCTGGGCAATTGATTGAGGTTCAGGCACTTTTTTGCTCCTTAAGCTACATTAAGCTACATTAAGCCGATTTCAGTATTGTAAAATATAGCTTAATGTGAATAACTTTTGGTGTGATTAACCAAATGATCTGAAATTTTCAGAATATGTTGGCATGGATATGGTCTTCTATTGTGTGACATTTGGGAGAAATTGGTTAACATTTAAGGTCTTTTTTGTACGTTAAGCTCCCAAAAAAACAAGCTTAATGTTCCTAGTTTGCCTTGTGGAACACCAAATCGCTTGAAATTTCTTAGATATGTTTGTAAGGTCGAGATCTTGGGGTATGCAAAGTTTCAGGGCAATTGATTGAGGTTCAGGCACTTTTTTGCTCGTTAAGCTACATTAAGCTACATTAAGCCGATTTCAGTATCGTAAAATATAGCTTAATGTGAATAACTTTTGGTGTGATTAACCAAATGAACTGAAATTTTCAGAATATGTTGGCATGGATATGTTCTTCTATTGTGTGACATTTGGTGGAAATTGGTTAACATTTAAGGTCTTTTTTGTACGTTAAGCTCCCAATAAAAACAAGCTTAATGTTCCTAGTTTGCCTTGTGGACCACCAAATCACTTGAAATGTTGTAGATATGTTTGGAAGGTCAAGATCTTGGGGTGTGCAAAGTTTCAGGGCAATTTATTGAGGTTCAGGCACTTTTTTGTTCGTTAAGCTACATTAAGCCAATTTCAGTATTGTAAAATATAGCTTAATGTGAATAACATTTGGTGTGATAAACCAAATGAGCTGAACATTTCTGAATATATTGGCATGGACAGAGTCTTCTATTGTGTGAATCTTGGGGGAGATTGGTTACCATTTAAGGTCTTTTTCGTACGTTAAGCCACATTAAGCTCCCAAAAAAACAAGCTTAATGTTCCTAGTTTGCCTTGTGGAACACCAAATCGCTTCAGATTTCTTTGATATATTTGTAAGGTCGAGATCTTGGGGTGTGCAAAGTTTCAGGGCAATTGATTAAGGTTTAGGCACTTTATTGCTCGTTAAGCTACATTAAGCTAATTTCACATTAAATGTTTTAGTATTGTAAAATATAGCTTAATGCAAATAACTTTTGGTGTGATTAACCAAATAAGCTGAAATTTTCAGAATATGTTGGTATGGATAGAGTCTTCTACTGTGTGAAGTTTGGTGGAAATTGGTTAACATTTAAGGTATTTTTTGTATGTTAAGCTCCCAAAAAAACAAGCTTAATGTTCCTAGTTTGCCTTGTGGAACACCAAATCGCTTGAAATTTTGTAGATATGTTTGTAAGGTCGAGATCTTGGGGTGTCCACAGTTTCAGGGCAGTTGATTGAGGTTCAGGCACTTTTTTGCTCGTTAAGCTACATTAAGCCGATTTCAGTATCGTAAAATATAACTTAATGTGAATAACTTTTGGTGTGATTAACCAAATGAACTGAAATTTTCAGAATATGTTGGCATGGATATGTTCTTCTATTGTGTGACATTTGGTGGAAATTGGGTAACATTTAAGGTCTTTTTTGTACGTTAAGCTCCCAAAAAAACAAGCTTAATGTTCCTAGTTTGCCTTGTGGAACACCAAATCGCTTCAGATTTCTTTGATATATTTGTAAGGTCGAGATCTTGGGGTGTGCAAAGTTTCAGGGCAATTGATTAAGGTTTAGGCACTTTATTGCTCGTTAAGCTACATTAAGCTAATTTCACATTAAATGTTTTAGTATTGTAAAATATAGCTTAATGCAAATAACTTTTGGTGTGATTAACCAAATAAGCTGAAATTTTCAGAATATGTTGGTATGGATAGGGTCTTCTATTGTGTGAAATTTGGGGGAAATTGGTTAACATTTAAGGTCTTTTTTGTACGTTAAGCTCCCAAAAAAACAAGCTTAATGTCCTTAGTTTTCCTTGTGGAACACCAAATCGCTTGAAATTTCTTAGATATGTTTGTAAGGTCGAGATCTTGGGGTATGCAAAGTTTCAGGGCAATTGATTGAGGTTCAGGCACTTTTTTGCTCGTTAAGCTACATTAAGCTACATTAAGCCGATTTCAGTATCGTAAAATATAGCTTAATGTGAATAACTTTTGGTGTGATTAACCAAATGAACTGAAATTTTCAGAATATGTTGGCATGGATATGTTCTTCTATTGTGTGACATTTGGTGGAAATTGGTTAACATTTAAGGTCTTTTTTGTACGTTAAGCTCCCAATAAAAACAAGCTTAATGTTCCTAGTTTGCCTTGTGGACCACCAAATCACTTGAAATGTTGTAGATATGTTTGGAAGGTCAAGATCTTGGGGTGTGCAAAGTTTCAGGGCAATTTATTGAGGTTCAGGCACTTTTTTGTTCGTTAAGCTACATTAAGCCAATTTCAGTATTGTAAAATATAGCTTAATGTGAATAACATTTGGTGTGATAAACCAAATGAGCTGAACATTTCTGAATATATTGGCATGGACAGAGTCTTCTATTGTGTGAATCTTGGGGGAGATTGGTTAACATTTAAGGTCTTTTTCGTACGTTAAGCCACATTAAGCTCCGCAAAAAACAAGCTTAATGTACCTAGTTTGCCTTCTGGGACACCAAATCACTTGAAACTTCTTGGATATGTTTGGAAGGTCGAGATATTGGGGTGTGAAAAGTTTCAGGGCAATTGATTGAGGTTCAGGCACTTTTTTGCTCGTTAAGCTACATTAAGCTACATTAAGCCGATTTCAGTATTGTAAAATATAGCTTAATGTGAATAACTTTTGGTGTGATTAACCAAATGAACTGAAATTTTCAGAATATGTTGGCATGGATATGGTCTTCTATTGTGTGACATTTGGGGGAAATTGGTTAACATTTAAGGTCTTGTTTGTACGTTAAGCTCCCAAAAAAACAAGCTTAATGTTCCTAGTTTGCCTTGTGGAACTCCAAATCGCTTCAGATTTCTTTGATAAATTTGTAAGGTCGAGATCTTGGGGTGTGCAAAGTTTCAGGGCAATTGATTAAGGTTTAGGCACTTTATTGCTCGTTAAGCTACATTAAGCTAATTTCACATTAAATGTTTTAGTATTGTAAAATATAGCTTAATGCAAATAACTTTTGGTGTGATTAACCAAATAAGCTGACATTTTCAGAATATGTTGGTATGGATAGAGTCTTCTACTGTGTGAAGTTTGCTGGAAATTGGTTAACATTTAAGGTCTTTTTTGTACGTTAAGCCACATTAAGCTCCCCAAAAAACAAGCTTAATGTCCCTAGTTTGCCTTGTGGGACTCCAAATCACACAAAACTTCTTGGATACGTTTGGGTAGTTACGATCTTAGGCTGTGAAAAGTTTTAAGACAATTGATTGAGGTTTAGGTACATTATGGTACATTAAGCTCTGTTTTTGCCTTGTAAATTATAGCTTAATGTGAATAAATTTTGGTGTGATAACCCAAATGAGCTGAAATTTTCATAATATGTTGGCATCGATAGAGCCTTCTACTGTGTGAAGTTTGGGGGAAATTGGTTAACATTTAAGGTCTTTTTCGTACGTTAAGCTACATTAAGCTCCCAAAAAAACAAGCTTAATGTCCCTAGTTTGCCTTGTGGAACACCAAATAGCACAAAACTATGTTTGGGTAGTTAAGATCTTAGGCTGTGCAAAGTTTCAGGGCAATTGATTGAGGTTTAGGCACTTTATTGCTCGTTAAGCTACATTAAGCCATTTTCACATTAAATGTTTTAGTATGTCCCTCAGCATGCATATATACAAACAGGTAAGGGGGATGGTCTGCCATCAACCCATCTTAGTTCCCTCAACTTTAGAGGTTTTAGATATACCCAAAGATATCATAATCTCTAAACTAGGGGTATTTAATTAAATTCTATGTCACTAAAATTCTCTTTTAGCCAAGGTCCGAAACTCTAGTTTGTGCTATGACCTAGAACATTTGTAGTCACTGTATGTCTATCAAAAACTGAGAAATGTATACTTTCCATAGCATTTCAACAATATTTTTTGTCAAGTTTCAGTTTCGACATTCTTACATTAGTTGCCCCCATCAGAGTGCCCCTTTCCATCTTATGTGCTCATAGAGTGCCCCATTGCATCCTATTTCCCATCAGAGTGCCCCTTTACATCAGGGGTCCCCACCCATCACAGTGCCCCTTTACATCAATTGTCCCCATCAGAGTGCCCATTTCCATAATTTGTGCACACCAGAGAGCCCCTTCACACCATATGTGCCCACCAGAACGCCCCATTACACCATATGTGCCCAGCAGAGTGCCCCTCTTCATCATATGTGCCCATCAGAGTGCCTCTTTCCATCATATGTGCTCCTCAGAGTGCCCCTATACATCAGGTGCCCTCATGAGAGTGCCCCCTTTACATCATATGTGCCCAACAGATTGCCTCTTCATATCATATGTGCCCATCAGAGTGCCACTTTACACCATATGTACCCATCATAGTGTCCCTTTACACCAGAAGTGGCAAACACAAGGCCTGCGGACCTCTCCAGTCATCCTCCAGACCCTTACTTTCTGCTTTCAAGCAATGCATCCAACTTCTTCCCAGCAGCAGCATAAGGAATAGGGGGTGCACTGTGATGTAAGGGAGAGTGGAGGACTCAACTTCTGATTGTGGGGTGGTTCTTGACATCTAATGTAAGGGGAAGGGATGCGCTGGACATCTTAATCTTACAGATACAACTGGTCCTTTTGAGGGCAACCATAATGCTGATGCGGCCCACAATGAAATTGAGTTTGACACCCCTGCTTTACACCATATGTGCCTATCAGAGTGCACCTATAAACCCCATTCAAGTGAACAGCATACCTGCACACGTCAAGTAGCTGGACAGGCACAGTACATTGTAGAAGGGAGGAGCTGCAGGGGGCAGTACCTGGGTGGATCAACTTGCTACAGGGGGTGGGGCCCACATGTAACATCACTGGTTGCTGGGACACCGGCGATATCAGAAACAAATGACTGTTGAGCAGCTGGGGTCACGCCCTGCATACTGGTGGTCTGAAAGTGTGGACATGGCATTGTTCGGTCTTCCATTTACTGAAGGCTGCTCTAAACATTTCCAACCAGCGCATGCACAGTACAGCTACGAGATTTTGATGAGTTGGCGATCTTGACAGAACAATGGTTTCGTTTTAGAGAAATGTCACATTATATTTTACATTGTGTCACCTCTAGTCCTGCCCACTTTACACCCCCATGGTATTAAATTTTAAATATAAAGGTACCATTCAATTGTTTTACTTTTTGTGCCTTAAAAATATTCTCCCCTCTACCTTGCACCCCATCTAACAGTAAAAGCTATAGCTACTGCAAGCTTATACTTAAAGCAGAGATCCACCACATTTTTTTATTTAGATGTCAGCAGCTACAAATACTGCAGCTGCTGACTTTAAAATATGGACACTTATCTGTCCAGTGCGCCTGCGATGATGGCACCTGAGGTCAACCCGTGCCTCGGATGCTGCCGCTGCCATCTTCGTTAAGGGAATCAGGAAATGTAGCCTTGCAACTTCACTTCCCGATTCCCTACTGCGCATGTGCGAGTCGTGCTGCGCAATCGAAATGGTCCCTCCTGTCTTCTGTCTCCCAGAACGGAGGACGACAGGATGTGATACATAGACCCCTGCAGATTCTGTGGAGGTCTACGCCTGGAAGTGGGTGCAAATACCAGATTAGACAGGCATCTTCACCCCCTCCCCCTGAAAGGTGCCAAATGTGGAGGGGGGGTTTCGAAAAGCGGAAGTTCCATTTTTGTGTGGACCTCTGCTTTAAGTATTCTCCATGCATCAGTGTCTTCAACACAGCACAGCCTGAGTTGCTAGCATTATGTGGTTTAAATCTCAAATGTGTGTGTGTGTATATATATAGAATATATATATATATATATAATCACATACATCATACAAGTGTTTGAAGTGTAGAATTTCCACAGTCTGGCCTAGCATTTACAATTACCTTACAGCTTACCATTTAGTTAAAGTCAGAACAAATAGGTACCCAGTTTGGGCAAAAAAAAGAAAAAAGAAAAAATTGGGAGTACAGTTACCAATGTACCTTTGTGTGTAGACAGGAAATGATTTCAGTATATTGCTACATGGATTCAAAATTCTGGATAACACAGAACACAGTGTATACACATGGATGCATCACTAACAAACACATCAAAAGAAAAAATGTATGGGCTATACTTTAATTGACTTGATTTACACTCAGGTAGCAGTCAAAGCATCAAGCATGAGGTTGCTTAACCACTTAAGGACCGCCTACTGCACATTTACGTCGGCAGAATGGCACGGCTGGGCACATCAACGTATATATACGTTGGTTTTAGTACCCAGCCGTGGGTCGCGGGCACGCGCCCGCGACCCGGTCTGAAGCTCCGGGACCGCGGGATTCGCGGACCCGATTGCCGCTGCAGTGTGGCGATCCGTCCCTGGAGCGGAAGAACGGGGAGAGCCGTGTGTACACACGGCTTCCCCGTGCTTCTCTGTGGCCGGAGCATCGATCGCGTCATCCCTGTAATAGGGGGACGCGATCGATGACGTCACACCTACAGCCACACCCCCCTACAGTTGTAAACACACACATTAGGGCACACATTCCCTACAGCGCCACCTGTGGTTAACTCCCAAACTGCAACTGTCATTTCCACAGTAAACAATGCAATTTAAATGCATTTTTTGCTGTGAAAATGACAATTGTCCCAAAAATGTGTCAAAATTGTCCGAAGTGTCCGCCATATTGTCGCAGTCACGAAAAAAATCGCTGATCGCCGCTATTAGTAGTAAAAAAAAAATAATTCGAAAAAATGCAATAAAACTATCCCTTATTTTGTAAACGCTATAAATTTTGCGAAAACCAACCGATAAACGCTTATTGCGATTTTTTTTACCAAAAATATGTAGAAGAATACGTATCGGCCTAAACTGAGGAAAAAAAAAGTTTTTTTATATATTTTTGGGGGATATTTATTATAGCAAAAAGTAAAAAATATTGCATTTTTTTTTAAATTGTCGCTCTATTTTTGTTTATAGCGCAAAAAATAAAAACCGCAGAGGTGATCAAATACCACCAAAAGAAAGCTCTATTTGTGGGAAAAAAAGGACGCAAATTTTGTTTGGGAGCCACGTCGCACGACCGCGCAATTGTCTGTTAAAGCGACGCAGTGCCGAATCGCAAAAACCCCTTGGGTCATTTGCCAGCGTATTGGTCCGGGTCTTAAGTGGTTAAGCTGTATTAGTGCCTTCCTCCAAGGTACTGTGTGCAGTGCTTACAGAGCCAGGTACAGAGGAGGAGCATTACAAAAATAAACTCCAGGCTGAGTAAGAGGCCTAGCAAGGAACAATGTAAAAAATTGTGCTATTATAACAAAATGGATATTACAATTTAGAAAAACATTTCTACTGACTAGTGAAAAGTGTTTGTGTAGCTTGCACTCCTCTTTCACCTGTTTCCATACAATTTTAAACAACAATACACCAATTATGTTCTTTGCGCTCTAAATATATTATCCAGCAAACCAATAGATAAGTACAACTTGGATTTCTCCATTATATTTTTTCAAGCATACATGAAAATCATACTTATTTTTTTTCACATGCACAGACTGTTGAAGAAGTTCTGTCTGTGTGAAAGAGAAATTGTTAGCATGTGATTCTAACATGCAGAGGGGGTTTCATCAACTATAATGTACAAGATCTCCACAACCAAATCAGCACAAATGTAATTTTTTTCACAAGTTATCACAGATGCAGCACAAATGAATGGTGTAATTGTTATAGTATCTAATAACATGGGTGGGGTTTGATAAAAAAAAAAAAAACTTTTGCAATAAAAAAGCAGCACACATAGTAATTTTAACAGCACTAACGCGGCACTAACCAACCAACCCAGTGACCTTTACTGACCTTTAATAAATAGTAAATAGCTGAAAAACAAAAAGCAGTAGAACTGATACTTAAACAGCACAAACCAGCACAAAGGAGGCACCAACCAGCCTGGTTTCATGTCTTGTGTCTCTTGTAGGGCTGCTGGGTGACCTTTATTAAATCAACAATAAATGAAAAACAAAATGAGCTAGAATGGAGAGTAAAATGGCACAAACCAACACAAACATGGCACTAACCAACCAGCCCCTTTTCATTTTGTTTGGCTGTTGTAGGGGTTGTCAGCAAAGGCTTGCCCATAGCACAAATGATGTCTCCCTGTGCATACATATGCGCATGCGCAGACTGGCAACTGGCCGGGCAGATGAGCGTGAGCCTGTCATCAATGCTGGCGCCAGACAGACTATTTAAACAGGCTGCAGTTTGGTGTGCAGCTTCTGTGTGTTCGCTCCTGATTGCTGTGTTTGACTTCTGATCCTAACCCAGCTTGCTCCTGACCTCCGTTGGATTCTGCCTTCTGTTCTTGCCTGATCTAACTCCCATTGCTGATTTGGCTTGTGACCCAACTATCCTGTTGTCTGCCGTCTATGCCTGATCTGCCCGACCATTATGGACCCGGCTCATCTGACCCTGAATCCTGCTACAGCTCTTCAGTCCAGCAAGCTTTCACCTGTCTCCTGCTTCCAGCTGCTTACCCACAGTCTGCCGCCAGCCAAGCTCAGTGCCAGCTTATATGCCATCAGCCGGTTCTGTTGTCACATCCACCAGCTGACTGGTGCCACCATGCAGTCTATTGGACTGATCACAGGCACTCATACTTTGCTGTGCTTCAATTGCTGCTTTCTAACCAGGAGATCACTAACCAGGTATGGGACAGGAGGGCAGGGTGATGTCATTGTCTGGGAAAAAACAAATTGCTATTATCTTAAAAATAAAAGCAGCACAAATGTGTATTTTTATGACACAAAAAAGCACAAAAGTAGCACTAACAAATAGTATGTTTGTTTTTAAGATTTAATAACATGGGGGGCAAAGTGAGTGGGTTATTATCAAATAAAAACAAGCTGCTATATATTAAAAACCATAACGGCACAAATAAAAATATTAGCAGCACAAACATAGCACTAAAGAAACATTTGAGTTTTTATTTGTGCTGATTGTAAGGGGGGGGGGGAGTGAGTGGGATTTGAAAAAAACAAAAAAAATGTTATAACTCAAAAACCATAACAGCACAAATATTTTTTTAGCAGCACAAAACAGCACAAACGTAGCACTAACCAACGAGACCAGTTTTGTGTCATTTGGGCATTGTAGGGGGGCTGTGTGACCTTTGGTGACCTTTGATAAATCATTAACACAAAAACAATAAAAGATAGAATGGAAATTTAAACAGCACAAAACAGCACAAACATAGCACTAAAGAAACACACTTGAGTTTTTATTTGTGCTGATTGTAAGGTGGGCAAAGTGAGTGGGGTTTGAAAAAAAATAAATAAACTGTTATGACTTTAAAAGCATAACAGCACAAATAAAAATATTAGCAGCACAAACCAGCACAAACGTAGCACTAACCAACAAGACCAGTTTTGTGTCATTTGGGTGTTGTAGGGGGGCTAGATGATGTCATAGTCTGTAAAAAAAACATTGCTAATATCTTCAAAATAAAAGCAGCACAAACTTAATTTTTTGCGGCACAAAACAGCACAAACGTAGCACTAAAGAAAGACACTTGAGTTTTTATTTGTGCTGATTGTAGGGGGGCCAGCTTCGCTGAGCTCTTTAATAAATCATTAATAACGCAAAAACGATAAAAGATAGAACGGAAATATTAGCAGCACAAAACGGCACAAACGTAGCACTAACCAATGAGACCAGTTTCGTGTCATTTGGGCTTGTAGGGGGGCTGTGTGACCTTTGGTGACCTTTAATAAATCATTAATAACGCAAAAACGATAAAAGATAGAATGGAAATATTAGCAGCACAAAACAGCACAAACGTAGCACTAACCAATGAGACCAGTTTCGTGTCATTTGGGCTTGTAGGGGGGCTGTGTGACCTTTGGTGACCTTTAATAAATCATTAATAACGCAAAAACAATAAAAGATAGAAAGGAAATGTAAACAGCACAAAACAGCACAAACATAGCACTAAAGAAACACACTTGAGTTTTTATTTGTGCTGATTGTAAGGTGGGCAAAGTGAATGGGGTTTGAAAAAAATAAATAAACTGTTATAACTTTAAAACCATAACAGCACAAATAAAAATATTAGCAGCACAAACCAGCACAAACGTAGCACTAACCAATGAGACCAGTTTCGTGTCATTTGGGCTTGTAGGGGGGCTGATTGACCTTTGGTGACCTTTAATAAATCATTAATAACGCAAAAATGATAAAAGATAGAACGGAAATATTAGCAGCACAAAACAGCACAAACGTAGCACTAACCAACCAGACCAGTTTTGTGTCATTTGGGCTTGTAGGGGGGCTGTGTGACCTTTGGTGACCTTTAATAAATCATTAAGAACGCAAAAACGATAAAAGATAGAACGGAAATATTAGCAGCACAAAACAGCACAAACGTAGCACTAACTAATGAGACCAGTTTTGTGTCATTTGGGCTTGTAGGGGGACTAGATGATGTCATAGTCTGGAAAAAACAATTGCTAATATCTTCAAAATAAAAGCAGCACAAACGTAATTTTTTGCGGCACAAAACAGCACAAACGTAGCACTAAAGAAACACACTTGAGTTTTTATTTGTGCTGATTGTAGGGGGGCCAGCTTCGCTGAGCTTGTTCAATTGTCATTTTAAAGTGTTCTAAAAGCTTAAAATTGGCGGTGGAAGGAGGTGAATGTGCTTAGTATTAAAGTGCTTAAATCTGCTAGTACATTTAACCCTCCCCTCCTCCTATACTAGCAATGCTGCGGTCTAGTTCAGTTGTTGTCCCTGTTCTCTTTCATCCAGATTGGAGGCACGCTAATGCAGGTGGTGTGTTATTGGTCAGATAACCAGGTGAAAACGGGGGGGGGGGGGGGGCGCTAAGAAAAGAAAACTGTTGCAGCCACCACATTGAATGATTGGTAAGCTGCAATATACAGTATTACATTTTTGGTTTTGGGTTTAATTCTGCATCAAACAAAGTACTTGTCTGTAGAGCTGGTTGCTGCACATTGCAACACAAGCACGTGATGGAGCAAGCTATAAAAACTGACAGGTATAGTGGAAAGTTGGGTATCGGATATGCACTTTATCTGTGGTCTTTGTGGGTTCATACTGAGTAAGAAGTGGATGGTAAACCCATACAGTACAGTGTATTTTTTTTTTTTTTTGTAAAGTGAACTACTTTAGTTTTACTGGTAAGGCTGGACACTGAATTTACACTTCCCATCTGATGTAAAAAATTGGTGACCAGGGCTCGACAAAATCCGGGCGCCAGGTCGCAATTGCGACAAGAAATTGTGACCTCGCGCCCGCCGGTAATTGAGGCCGCGGGCCTAGAAGGCCGCAAAGCCATGGCCCCAATTACCGTCCGTCGCGGGCCCGCCACGAATCGCGCTTTGGGGGCGCACGGAGGCACAGGATCCTGTGTCTCTGTGTGCCCCCACCGCCATGCGATAGCGGTAATTTAGGCTGCGGCTTTGCAGTCTTGTGAAGTCCCTTTCTTCTGTGACCTGCACCATCTGGTGGTGGCCGTTGGCATTACAAGTAAAACTTCAGTTCTAATGTGTGTTTTTTTTTTTACTGTTTTCACTGCCTTCTCCTTCCCTCTAATTAGAACCCCCAAACATTATGTATATTTTTTTATTCTAACACTCTAGAGAATAAAATGACGATTCTTGCAATACTTTCTGTCACACCGTATTTGCACAGCGGTCTTACAAGCGCACTTTTTTTAATTCAAAAATAAGACAGTAAAGTTATCCCATTTTTTTTTTTTATATTGTGAAAGATAATGTTACGCCGAGTATTGATACCCAACATGTCACGCTTCAAAATTGCATCTGCTCGTGGAATGGCGACAATATTTTACCCTTTAAAATCTCCATAGGCGATGTTTAAAATATTCTACAAGTTGCATGTTTTGAGTTAGAGGAGGTCTAGAGCTAGAATTATTGCTCTCGCTCTAACGATTGCGGCGATACCGTTTACATATGCGGGCGCTACTCACGTATGTGTTCGCTTCTGCGCGCAAGCTTGGCGGGACGGGGATGCGTTTTCTGGCTCCTAACTTTTTTAGCTTCTAAGCAAATTTGTCAAACCCTGTTGGTGACTATCAAGACTTTTGACAGTTTGTGTAATCCATGTCTCCTATAGAGAAAGGGTTGTGGGAGTGTGGGAAGTATAAGTGGGTGGAGGGAACTAGGGGTTCAATTACTCCTGGCCATGAATGGGTTAACACAGCTTTTTCACATTAAATGTACTGGTTTATAATTTCCTTGTGTCATCATGTTTGTAAAATAGTATTTTCTGTTCTGCCTCAGACTTATAATTTTATTCTTGTCTTTGTAACAAGTTTTGCCAAAATAACAACTTGCTTAGTGGTCGCATCTCCCCCTTCCTGCCCAGGCCAATTTCCAGCTTTCGGCACTCTCACACTTTTAATGACAATTACACGGTCATGCAACACTGTACCCATATGATTTTTTTTTCCTAACAAATAGAGCTTTTTTTTGGTGGTATTTAACCACTTCCTTACTGGGCACTTAAACCCCCTTAAAAACCAGACCAATTTTCAGCGCTCTCACACTTTGAATGACAATTACTCAGTCATGCAACACTGTACCCAAATTATTTTTTTGTCCTTTTTTTCATACAAATATAGCTTTCTTTTGGTGGTGTTTGATCACCTCTGGGTTTTTTAATTTTTTGGCCTATTAATGAAAAATGCGCGCCGGGAACAAGGAAAGGGGCGGCCGTAAAAAGACGGCGTCCCAGAGAATTAGAGCCACCCTGCAGCAGCCGTACATAGACGTACGGCCGTCGGGAAGTAGTTATTCGCCACTTTTTTTTTTTTTTTTTCATTTTGCTAAACAAAAAACGTGTTTTCATATATTGTGATAACATCTTTCAAACAAATAATTTTTCTCATTCTCTGAAGTGCACTGATGAGGCTGCACTGATGGCCACTAATGGACACTGGTATAGCAGCAGTAATGGGCACTAATGGGCTGCATTGATGGACACTGGTAAGGCAGCAGTAATGGCCACTAATAAGTTGCACTGATGGACACTGGTAAGGTGACAGTGATGGGCTGCACTGATAAGGTGCCACTGGTGGGTGGCACTTGTGGGCACTGATAGGTGGCACTGGTGGACACTAAAAGCTGGCACTGAATTGCAGCATGTTCGGTTTCTAATCAAAGCTGCTGCTTTTTTTTCCTTCACGCCATAGCGTGAAGAAAAAAAGACAATAACCGTCATCTGTTTATTGCTGTGATTAACTGTCATTGTCTGACAGCTGATTGCGTGGTAAAGGGCCTGCTGTGATTGGCTCTTTACCCATACTGTGATCAGCCAAGTCTCACTGACTCAGCGATCACGTAGCGCGCCGCCCCAAGGGGCGCACAGGAAGCGCGAGAACTGGAGAATGTCTTTGGATGCTCTCCCGGCAATTTTAAGCCCGCACTGTAGCCATCTTTTGGCTATAGCACAGGCAGCAAGTGGTTAAAGGCTGTGTGTAGTTTTTAGTAATAGTGCATTCTTATTAAACCTTCCATTGATTTCTATGATAATGCTCACTAAACTCCTCTAAAACCTCAGCTGGTGCTGTTTAAAAGCCTCACTGAAGGTATATGAAAGCTTGTGAAAATACACTAGCATTTGTCAAGCTTTGTGTTCTTAATGCCCATCTGTACATAAAATAGCAATATTGTTGATTTAGTTCTAAATATCATCCAGGTTATATTAGGAAACAATTATAATAAAATGTAAATTGTTGGTTTTGAAATGTTATATATTTTGTATCCAAAAAAAGTATTTAAATTTTTACTTTGAGATTTGCGGTGTAGGTTTTTTTGACTTACTGGGATTCTGAGATTGGCATCCTTTACTGAATTTCTAACTATGTATGAGCCCCTGTTCACATCGGCGCTGCGGCGCCGCACCGATTTTTAACAAAAACAGGCTCCCAGTTTTTGTCTGGGAGCCTGTTGCTTACTGTCTTGAATTCTCACTGATGTGATTCAATTGGTTTGATTATGCAAGGTTGTTCTTACTGATTTCTCCTAAGAATTATTATGAACCTAGTTACTTTGAGAGATCACTGCACATACTGTACCTGCAACAGTTTTCAGGATGCTCTAGTTTGCAATAGTAGCATCCATTCTGACAAATACTAACACTCTGATGGGCAACCTCACTGGCAGGTAGGAATGTACAAGAGGCAGGCAAGTTTAAGCACTTTGTCAGAACATCCTGGCATTCAGGCAAAGTACTGTTGAAAGTTACGGAAGATATGTGCGGTCACCTCGGGTTTCTATACTTCATTATAGTCAGCAGCTGTTGTTTGTCTGACAGAGTAACTTTAACTTGGCTTTGATCTTCTAAGCATCACTGGGGGGAGCCTGGAGCAGCATCTTTTCCAGGAAAGAAACACATTTAGCCTTTCCATGGCTTTATTTACCTATCCCAGCAAGACTGTTAAAATAGTTTTATGTTTGCATTTGGGTACAGGTTTGCCTGAAATGTAGAACAATTTTTTAATGAATGCAATAAGCACTTTGTAAAGCTTTTAAGGCATAAGAAAAGGTGACACTTAAAAGCATTTCAGAAAATTGAATAAGAAGTATAAATGTTCCTGTTGTGAGCTGTGCATGTGTGTTTTTTATTGTGGCTAAAAGGTGTAGTACTTTAAATAGTAGAATTACATAGATGTTGCTGTAGTAAATCCTTTTTTTTATTATGTTTAACACAGGTCTCTGACCAGAATTGCAATAAACCAGGAGATGAGAAAAGAAATTGAAGAAAATCAGAAGGTTTGTTGTTATAATTTTGACCTGATGTACTCGTGTTTATGATACAGTATAACTTGGTATTTTTGTCTGTATGTGGCTAGATGCGATTAGAGGTAAGTTCTGATTTTATGTGGCTGTCGGGGTAGAATATCTATTTATTTAAAGGAGAAGTACAGCCAAAGCTCATTTGGCTGTACTTCCCCTATGGAGCACATGAGTGCAATTTTGTTTTCCCACTCCTGTGACCTGTTTTCAGCTTAATTCTGCTCTCTGCTGTTGTTAGTCTGTCTAGGCCTGGCATTACATGACTATGGAGTCATGATCCGCCTAGATCGCTGGACCGTCACCAGCTTTCTGCCCAGGGAGCTGTGAGAACTGAGCGATCGGCAGTGTTAGATCGCTTGGTTCTCGGTGTCAGAGGTGCTGGGGGACCGATGCTGCAACCACCTAGGTAAGTATTTAAAGTGCAGACTTTGAGCTTTAATTCAAGGGGCTGAACATAAATTTCAAGTACAAATTTTAGGAAAACTGTAACCATTTATATACACAGCCCCCCCCCCCATTTTCAGGGGCTCAAATGTAATTGGACATATAAATATAATCATAAATAAAATATTATTTTTAATATTTTGTTGGGAATCCTTTACTGGCAATAATTGTCTGTATGAAGTCTGGAACCCATGGACATTATCAAAGACTGGGTTTCCCCCTTTCTGATGCTTTTCCAGGCTCTAACTGCAGCAGTTCACAGATCTTTCTGCCTTTAGTTTTGCCTTCAGCAAGTGAAATGCATGCTCAATTGGGTTGAGATCAGGTGATTGACTCAGCCATTGCAGATTATTCCACTTCTTTTTTTGAAAAGCTCCTGGGCTGCTTTTGCAGTGTGTTTTGGATTATTGTCCATCTGAACTGTGAACCGCCGTTCAATCAAATTTGCTACATTTGGCTGAATCTGGACTGACGGTATATCTCTAAACACTGCAGAATTCATCTAGCTGCTTCTGTCTTCTGTCACATCATCAATAAACACCAATGTCCAGTGCCACTGGAAGCCATTCAAGCTTATGCCATCACACTGCCTCCACCATATTTTACAGATGATGTTGTGTGCTTTGGATCATGAGCTGTTCCAAGTCTTCTCCACACATTTTTCTTCTCGTCATTCTGGTACAGATTAATCTTGGTTTCATCTGTCCAAAGAATGCTTTTCCAGAACTGGTCTGGCTTTTTTTGATGTTTTTCGGTATTGTATAATATGGATTTTCTATTCTTCAGGTAAGCCCTCTATATTTGCTCTCATGAAGTCCTCTCTTGATTGAAGACTTTGATAATGATACGCCCACCTCCTGGAGAGTGTCCTTCACTTGTCTGGATGTTTTAAATGGGGTTTTCTTAGATCCATAGAGAGGATCCTGCGATCATCCACCACTGTTGTCTTCCATGGCCGTCTAGGCCTGTTTATGTTTCTGAGCTCACCAGTGCATTTCTCTTTCCTCAGAATGTACCAAACTCTTGATTTGGCCACTCCGAATGTGGCTGCTATCTGTTTGTTTTTTTTTTTTGTTTTTAAGCCTTACAATGGCTTGTTTCACTTGCATTGACAGCTCCATTGAATGCATGATGTAGATTTACAGCAATAGATTCCAAATGCAAATGTCACACTTAAAGCCGTATAAACAATCAGATTTTCCAACAACACATATGTCATAGCAGGGTTTTGTCGGATAATCTAACCGTTTGTATGCTCCATCAGACAATTGTTGTTGGAATTTCCGACAACAAATATAGGCTATCAAGCTTTAAAATTTTCAGACAACAAATGTGTCTTGTTGGATTATCCGATTGTGTGTACAGAAGTCCATCGAAAAAAAAAATCAAAAGTACAAACTTGCATGCTCCGAAACCAATGCTAACCATAACACAACATTGGCAGAAGTTACCCAAAGGGTGGCGTTAAAGATCTGAAAAAACACATAGTTTAGTGTATGTTGGCCAACAAAGTTTTGCTGCCTGTTTGCAGAACAAGTTCACGACCAACGGCTTTTGCACAAAATTTCACAGATTTGTCTGATGGAAATCTGATTGTGTGTACTGGGCTTTAGCAGTAACTCCAGACCTTTCACCTGCTTAGTCGATGAAGAAAATAAAAAAAGGAGTAACCCACACCTGGCCATGAAACGGCTTTTGATTAAATTGTCCAATTGCTTTTGGTCTCTTGAAAAATGGGTATTGGCTATTCTTAAGAGCTATAATTCCTAAACCCTTCCTCCGATTTGGATGTACATACCCTCAAATGAAACCTGAGACTGTGCACTTTCTGCCCATATCCATTATATAATTAGGGCTTGAATATGTTTTAGTAAATACCAGGAAACAAAAAAATTGTGCTTGTGTCCAAATATATATGAATAAAGTCCAATTGCAGCACTGAAGGTAAGCGACAGATGAGGAGACAGTGAATATAGGTGAACGTAGAAATTAAGAACCTTTCACCAGCTTGAGTGTAAAATCAACACACACCACCGTGCTGTCAAACATATCTTCTTACCAGAAACAGATGAATAATAAGCATTTAGGCAGGTACTATAATCAAATTGTCATCCTGTTCCAAACTGGGAGCTCACAAGTATAAGGATCCTCTGCAGTTTCCAAAATCACCAATACGCAGCCTCGGCTCCAGTGACCGTAGTGATAATTTTCATACATAGGAAAAATGAGGAGGCACATAGTGAAGCCTGTCAGAAAAAAAAAACTCTTATAATTCGCTTCAATACAGGGCATTTTCACCCCCTTCCTGCCCAGACCAATTTTTAGTTTTAAGCGCTGTCGCAATTTGAATGACAATTGCGCGGTCATGCAACACTGTACTCAAATTAAATCTTAGTTTTTTCCCCCACAAATAGAGCTTTCGTTTGGTGGTATTTGATATAAACAAAAGAAGAGTGACAATTTAGAAAAAACACAATGTGTTTTTTACTTTTTGATTTAATATAAAAAAAAAAAAATCCTATGTTTAGACCGATACGTATTCTACATATGTTTGGTAAAAATAGCATCTATAAAATAAGGGATAGATTTATGTATTTTTTTTTATATTTTTTTTTTTTACTAGTAATGGCGGCAATCTGCATTTTTTTTTTTTATTGTGACCATGACATTGCGACGGACATATCAGACACTTTTGACATGTTTTTGGGACCATTCACATTTATACAACGATTAGTGCTATAAAACTGCACTGATTACCCTGTTAATGTGACTGGCAGGGAAGGGGTTAACACAAGGGGGCGATCAAGGGGTTAATATGTTCCCTAGGGAGTAGTGATTCTAACTGTAGGGGGAGGGGACTCGCAAGGGGAGGAGACTGATGTGTGGTCCTCTGTACTGGGAACACACATTGGTCTCCTCTCCTCTGACAGGACATGGATCTGTGAATTGTTGGCTTTAAAAGTCTGCAAAGAATAAGCCCAATACACACTCCGTTTAATCGATAAAATTTCCTGAAATGATCACTAAACTTAAACAGCTTTTTCTACAAAAAGCCGGATATTTTGTGAACATTTTAAAGTTTGTTTGGCGCCTGTAGGTGAAAGTATGAAGGAGCTGAAACTTTTGGAAGTGGAAGGATTTGAAACATGCTCTCAAACTCACTTCAATGTTAAAAAAAAAAAGTGTTTAAAAAGCTTAATATGTTAAAAGTTCCATCATTGGCTGAAAGAGCTGAACATTTTAAAATCTGGTTTTAATAGCTGAAAGTATGCAGAAGGTACGCAGAGCCAAAAAACGTACAAAATAATAAAATTAAAATTAAGAATATTAAAAAAATGAATAATACTGGGAATGCTTTGAGAGCATTCCCACTAAATAAAAAAAACGAATAACAATAGTGGGACTGCTGAAGCATTACCACTACTAAAAAAAAAAAACGAACAATTGTGGGTATGCTGTTGAGCATTCCCACTAATAATAATAAAAAGATTAACAATAGTGGGAATGCTATTGAGCATTCTCACTAAATATCCAAATATTACAAAAAAATATTATATATATATAATCTTGTATGTTTGTCTAAAAATTTCAAATCCAGAAAAGAGAAATTGTAAACAAAAAGAACAAACTAAAAAACCCAGTGGTGATTAAATACCGACAAAAGAAAGCTCTAGCTGTCTTGTAAAAAAAAAAAACGATAAAAATGTAATTTGGACTCAATGTCGCATAACGGAGTAATTATCATTAAAAGTGTGAGAGCGCTGAAAAATGGTAGATGAAGATTTCCAATAGTGTTTGCTCCTTTAATATATTAAAGTTGGCATTTCTATCCCTATTCAGATGGTATTATTTGCGCTGGCCATGCTTTACTGTTTCAGGGTAACTCTTTTACCTGACTATGAAATCACCTTTTGTCCATGCTCCTGGGATCTGACCACACTGTGACATGATGATACAACATGCACAGGCAGCCCAAGAGGAGAACACACAGAAGTAGGGCCAAAACATCTAATCAATTAATCGACAACTAATCGATTATGAAATTAATCTATTACAATTTTCATAATCGATTAATCGGCCAGTAACATAATGGGGTTTAAAAAAAAAAAATTGCCCTTTATAGTACAAAAAAGCAAATCGCTACTGTACATATTACTTTCACTGTCCCACAGTAAAAAAAATTAACTCCTTACAGTAGCGATTATTTTCTCTTTTTGTACTTCTTTTTTTTTTTTTATAACCTCAGTTAAGTTGCATGTTTTCCTGAGACACATTCACATCTGATTTTTTTTCAGCTGCTGCGTATTTGGAAAAGGCAACGTAAAACGGTGCTACTTTTTATTTTTTTGGTTCAATATACTTCAATGGAGAAGCTGCAGAAAAGCATGTAATGTGTTTTTGCGGCAATTTGTGTTTTGTAGTCTGCCCAACAACAAATTGGCCCCCCAAAAAAAAAAAAAAATACAAACATTTTTTAGGCTATTATGCGATTAATGGAAACAATAATCGGCCAACTAATCGATTATGAAAATAATCGCTAGTTGCAGCCCTACACAGAAGGCATTCCTCTGTTCCTTATCCAAGGGAAGTGATTGATGGCATCTTCTGTGGATCTGCCTTGGAAGTCGCTGCCAAATATCACTTTCCCTGGGGAAGGAGCAAATGGCGTGCCTTGTGTTTGTAGTCAGAGTAGCCTGTTTGTGCTGTAACTGGAAGCATTCTCACATCCAGGAAATTCTATAAATGCAGGGCAATGCATGCACACTAGCGCAAAGAATGATGGGACGTGTAGTTTAGAGAATTTTATAACTGGTGAAATTAGGAGTGCCCTCTTCCCCATCCGGAGGTTTGGAAAAATGGTGCACAGACACCTGGAGAATGGGGCTAAAAATATATGGTTATAAGCTACATGTGAAGGAACAGTGTTTTTCTCAAGCTCTACAGCTTCTAGTTTTGACTGAGAATGATGGAAAAAAAAAAAAAAACATTAGTTTTGTAAACCCAGAGCAGAATGGATAAACTTATTCAAGCCAACAAGTAGTTCATAGCTGCTCAAATAACCACTTTTAACAATGATGGTGTGCAAAGGGGCATCTGTAGATACACAAATCAAGGATTTGGGGAAGTGGGCTGCAGTAAGTAAGCTGATTTTTTGGGTTCCACTTGTGTCAACATAGAATGGGAAATGGAGCTTACGTCGGCAAATGATCACCAATACTGGACAACTTAAAGCTGGAAAAAAATTTACACGGTGTTATAAATATCTGTCTTCTACAATATGCCCGTGGATCCATATCGTATTGTGTCAGTGAGTCACACTGGTGGTAGTGTAATGCTGGGGGAATATCTAATATTTTACATGGCACACAGTATGACTATTATTTCCAGTTAAGCAGCATGCATATTTTTCAATGTATTAAGAGAGGTATGGACTCCAGAGATATCATTTTGCCCCTGTACAAATCATCTGGAATATGCAGTCCAGTTTTGGGCACCAGTTCTCAAAAAGGATATCGTAGAACTGGAGAAAGTGCAGAGAAGGGCAACCAAACTGATAAGAGGCATGGAGGAGCTCAGCTATGAGGAAAGATTAGAAGAACTGAATTTATTCACTCTTGAGAAGAGAAGAATAAGGGGGGATATAATCAACATGTACAAATATATAAGAGATCCATATAGTGAACTTGGTGTTGAGTTATTCACTTTAAGGTCAACACTGAGGACAAGGGGGCACAAGAGATTTCACCTCCAAATACGGAAAGGTTTCTTCACAGTAAGAGCTGTGAAAATGTAGAACAGACTCCCTCCAGAGGTGGCTCTGGCCAGCTCAGTAGATTGCTTTAAGAGAGGCCTGGATTCTTTCCTAAATGCACGTAATATAACTGAGTACTAAGATTTGTAGGTAAAGTTGATCCGGGGTAAATCCGATTGCCTCTCGGGGGATCATAAAGGAATTTTTTCCCCTCCTGTAGCAAATTGGATCATCGCTCTGCTGGGGTTTTTTGCCTTCCTCTGGATCAACTGTGGGTATGGAGTTGGGTGTATGGGATGTACTGTGTTGTTGTTGTTGTTGTTTTTTTTTTTTTTTTTTATGGTTGAACTGGATGGACTTGTCTTTTTTCAACCTAACTAACTAACTATGTAAAATAAGGATACAATCACAGCATTAACAGCGCTTTAAAAATACCCAAACGTATTCAGTGCAGTAATTGGCATTCAATGAATGACAAATTATACACAAAAATTAGTCAAGAAGTTAAAGCAGTTGTAAACCCCCATCTACTCTGCAAAATATTAATATATTCCTTATGACAGTGTCCCGCTGTATCCAATGATCGTTATCTGATGATTGCAATTATCATAATTCATGTTAAATCCTTACCATGTCATTGCGATTCCCTGTACTAAGCCAACGCCATTCCTCTATTGGTCTTCCACATCTGTTGCTGTTCAAACTTCCGCCCATAGTTGATGACGAGTGCTGTAATCCCGCGCGTGCGCAGTACAGCAAATATTCAAGCCTCTTCTTCGTTTCTGTTTACTGTGGAAACGAATAGAAGCTCTGCACAGTATACACCCGGAAGCTGTTATCATAGCTTTCGGAGGACGCTGCAGCTAATCTGCAAGAAATGTAATAACATTATTCCCACTGATATGTGAAGATGCTTGCTGGTGTATGTAGCGCCATCTTCCTCCTTCATACCATGTGACTCGTCACATGGTAAAGATCAATGAGCATCTTGGGGGGGGGGGACATTTCTATGTAAAATATTGCGTGATTGTCGGGGGGGCTGACGTCAACACCAGGAAATGACGCAGCCCCGACATAAACAGGGCTATTGACTGGCATAGCATCGGCTGGCCGGATTAACGAACGGACGGCGCATGCGCGGAGTGACATCACGACTCGAAATATAGGGCATATCTCGAGAAGGAAGCAGGTAAGAACAAAAATAAAAACCGGTACGAATTGGCGATATTAGGCTACTAATAGACAAAGAAAGATGACATTTTCGGTTTACAACCACTTTAAAGTAATCTCCACACAATATTTCATAGGCACCTGTCCTTGGGTCATGAAAGTTCCTCATTAAGTGGCTAAGAAGTGCATCGTGCAAAACAAAGGAACACTCCACATAGAGTAATACTGAAATGTTATTAACTAATATCCCCCACAAACAATATATGCTTACAGGAAGAACTAATAAAATAGTGTGTATCCATTTAGCCTGTGTAACACAGCATATGTCCTCTCACCGCTTCCTGGATCCACTTTTGAGCCACTTTGAGGAACAACCTTCATGACCCACGGACAGGTGCCTATCAAATATTGTGTGAAGATATCGGGCTGATTGACTCATTCTTGTGGTGAGTGCATTACCAAAGGGGGTAATTGTGAATATCAAAAACTTTGATAAAGCGTTCGTAAACGCAAAACATGTCAGTCACAGCCCCTGTTTTATTGACTTGACTGCCATTGTTGAGCCCTGTTTTACACACGACGGTTCTTTGCCGCTCTGTGTACAATAATCATAGACGTCCATATCTGCATCTCTGATGCATTTAGCCAGCAGAGTTACCATTGGTGCCTGGGACTTTAACACAGACCTTACCTTACCTCTGATTGGTCCTGAGTTGGAGCTCGTACACTGCAGCCCGCCGTGCCGCCACATGTGACCACCTCACGCTGCGGCCCCGCTACGTCCTCTGTTTACTGTTCAGGTCTGTCTTGTTTGGCTAACATCGCGGCGGAGACTGCGCTGGCTTCCACAGATCACTTGTACTTGTACACTTGTAATTCCCTGCTCGTCGGGGCGTTTTATCACAGTGGGGGTCCATCTGACCATCTGTGATATTGGTCTTCAGCAGCATGTTCCTACCTGTCGGTTTCACCAACATAGTGATAGTCCACCTGACCATCTAAGGTACTGTTTCCAGTCTCTTCACCAGTGGCATTTCCATCTATTTTGAGTGATCGTACTGATTATTTGTATAAACAGTACATGGACAGATATTAGTTTTTGATATTCACTATTTCATCACAGGACTCTCCTCAGTGGCTATTATTCTGGTCAAATTGTTTTTTATTAACTTTTACTTACTTATATTAATTCTATGTACATGAGTTTTTAACATACATGGATATTATATTTATTGTGTGCATTTATACCTATGCTAATTATTTCATACTATAAAGTTTGATGACTGAACTCATAGAGCGCTGCTTCTTCTTTTTTGTTCTCATTTGTATCCATCCTCCAATGGTTGGCAGCTGCACTAAGTATTAAGTATATTTGACTTTTTCACAGGTTATACTGTGTTTTGCTTCATATAGTTGTAGCGCTATAAAGGGATTTTGTTGTTTTTTGTTTCCACATATATCATGGACTATGCTATGAATTTTACTTATTGTCTAATGTTTGTGTATAATTTACCATGCATTGAATGCCAATTACTGCACTGAATACGTTTGGCTATTTTTAAAGCGTGGTTAAGCGCAGGTTCACACTGGGCTGCGGGAGTGAAGCCGTGCGAGTTCAGCTGAACTTGCACGATTTCACTCCCGCTGGCAGTCCCGATTTCAGCCACGATTTAAGAGACATCTGTGCAGGTTTCTGCACAGATGTCAATGTAAATCACGTCCTGAAATCGCAAAAAGTAGTACAGGAACTACTTTTTGAAATCGGTGCAGCGCCACAGATGCGGCGTCGCACCGATTAGGACAGTGTCATTGCCGGCAAATGCGAAATCGCATCTCAAATCGAACTAAATCGTGCCCAGTGTGAACCAGGGCTAATACTGGGATTGTATCCTTATTTTCCCTGCATTTCTTTTCACAATTTTCTTTTTATATAATAACAGCTAGTGTGCAAGAAGTTTTTTGTCTGAGCGCTGGGATCAGTCACTCTTGGTGCGATTTTATATTTCTTGTATATGTTTATCATTGCTGACCTTGTGTACCAGTTGCTACCATAGATCCAATATAGACTGCATGTTTTCAGAAAATAATTACTGTCTTTGCTCTCCAAAGTCACTTGCTAAAATATATCCAGGTACCTTATTAATTTTGAAATATCATTTTGTTGTTTGTTTTTTCAAATTTAAGTTCACTTGAGATATGTGTTTAATTTGTGTAAAAACTGGTAGCTAAAACCCCAGATGCCAGTTTGACGTTATTTGCACATTCTATCTCTCTTAGCAGCACAACAATTCAATATTGCATGCATTTAACTTGCTGGAAGCCTCAAAATGTGAAAATAAGTGCAATGAGTAGATAATTAAAAGGATACAAGCTGGACAGAAACCCTTATGAGTTGTGTTGTCATTTTTTTATATTCAGCTCCCCCAAGTGAATAGCACTTAAAGTTTCTAAGCCTGAGTATATGCAGACATTAAATTGGCATTGGCGAAGTAGTGCCTATAGAACATCCATCTAGCAGCAGGGAATGGTGGCTCCAGCTGTGCAGAACGGAATCATTCCCATTTGAGATAATGAAAGTTGAGCACAAAAGCGTAATGAAGGGAGAGCGATGACAAAGGTGTTAAAAGCAGAAAATATTATGATGATTGGGTTTAGTCAAAATAGCATCCCAGCTGCTAGGTAGCCTATGAAATCAGGGCATTGCAAGAAAGGTCACCTGAAAAAAATAGTTTGTTAAATTTTCATTACATTGTATGTCACATTAGACTGTTTGCAAATGAAAGTTAACGGAAGCGTTTTCTCTGGGTCTTAATGTGTTTTTGTTTTGCATTACCTTTTTTTTATCTTTGGACATTCACTTTTGGGATTTTATTATTTCAATTATTAATGACAATTTTTTTTTGTGTGTGTGTGTAAGATAGCCACTGAATGCGCTAAAGGTGTTTTTATTTTTATTTTTTTATAAACAGCTGGATGTATTCCACTTTTATATTGATGGCATCCTGTTGTAAGCGTTAGTCTTTGTGAGCCATAAATATAACTTTGTAGTAGGGTTGTCCCGATGCCTCTTTTTTAGGACCGAGTACAAGTACCGATACTTTTTTCCATGTACTTGCCGATACCGAATACCGATACTTTTTTTAATGTGTCCCCAAATGCAGCCATGTCCTGTCCCCCCACATATTGCAGTCATGTCCCCCACATATTGCAGTCATGTCATGTCCACCACATATTGCAGTCATGTCATGTCCCCCCATATATGCAGTCATGTCATGTCCCCCCATATATGCAGTCATGTCATGTCCCCCCATATATGCAGTCATGTCATGTCCCCCCATATATGCAGTCATGTCATGTCCCCCCATATATGCAGCCATGTAATGTCCCCCACATATTGCAGCCATGTAATGTCCCCCACATATTGCAGCCATGAATGAATGAAAAACTTATATTGCGCGGCACATGCGAAGTAAATCGCCTCTGGGCATTTGTTGTTCCTGTCTCCTTTGAAATCAAAAGAGATGAGTCTTGATCTTTCTCCTGAAGGCTAAGTGGTTCTCCTCCAACCGAATGCTGGTTGGTAAAAGCGTTCCATAGTCTGGGACCTTGGACAGCGAATCTTCTGTCTCCTTTGGACTTGTATCTGGCTTTCGGTATCTGGAGCAGATTTTGATTAGTGGATCGCAGAACGCGATTGGGGTTATGAGCTTTTATTTTTCCGCATAGATAATGGGAGCATTCCCATGAATACATCTATGCGTTAGACAGAGTGCTTTAAAGGTGATTCTGTCTTTTACTGGTAACCAGTGAAGGGATCTCGGTGAAGGTGAGATTGATTCCCAGGGTTTTTTCCCAGTCACAAGTCTGGCGGCCGTATTTTGAACGACTTGAAGACAAGCGATTTGGTACTTGGGGAGTAGTCCGAGGTAAAGGGCATTTGCATAGTCCAGTCTGGAGTTTACAATCGCTCCCACCACAACCGCTATGTCTTCCTTGGGTATAAAAGGAGTTAGTCTGCGTAGTAGGCGCAGCAGATGGTGAGATCCGCTGACTACTGACCCTATTTATGCGTCCATTGTCCTGTAGGAGTCAAAGATGACCCCAAGACTTTTGACTTTGGCGCTAGGGATGATGATTTTACCCAGAATGGGCGGGGGGTCCAAGTTTTCGCTCCGTTGAGTTTGAGATAACTCTTTGTCATCCAGTCCTCTATCAAAGAGAGGCAAGTCTCTAGATTGAGGTGGTGATCCTTTTTATTGCAAATGATAGAGCAGTTTTTGGCTGCTGATGATTTCAAAAAGAGGAAGCAGATGTTGATGTCCTTGAGGGACTCCGCACGATAATGTGCACGATAATGTGCGTTTTTCAGAAGTGAAGCGTCCTAGCTTCACTATTTGCGATCGGTTTTCCAAAAAAAGGAGAACCAAGATAGATCGCCTTCTGCGACTTTGGCTACTTTAGCCAGCCGAGTCAATGAAAGCTTGTGGTCTACTGTATCGAAGGCTGCACTTAGGTCCAGCAGAACCAGAAGACAAGATTCTCCTTGGTCTGCGGCCTCGAACGTCGTCCCATATTTTGAGCAATGCTGTTTCCGTCCCGTGTCCGGGGCGGAATCCTCATTGAAATGGATCAAGTAAGTTGTGGGTATCTAGATGCTGTTGCAGCTGTTGTACCACTACTTTCTCCATTACCTTGGAGAGAACATTTAGGCCTGTTATGGGGCACCGGTGGAGTGGGTCCTTAGGATCCAGGGTGTCCTTTCTTCAAGATGGGTTGAATTATGCCCTCCTTCAACTGGGAGGGCACTATGCCCTCCCTGAAGGATTGGTTAATAAGCTGCGTGATAGGAGGTGCCAGGATGTTGGTGCATTCCTTCAGCAGTTTGGTGGGGATGATATCATTAGGCGCAGTGCTGTTATGCAAAGCGCCAATGATATTTTTTGTGGTCTGAATAGAGATGGGTTCCAGCGTGAACTTACCTGGCTGTGGTGAATTACTGCAGGTGTTGTGTAAATAATTACGGGGGGGGGGGCTAGGAGGGGAATTGTTTTGCTGAATGCTTTGCTGAATTCCCTCGATTTTATTAATGAAGTAATCCGATAATTCATCGCAAAATTCTTGTGTGTCCAGATTGGGGGCTTCAAGACATCCTGGATTCATGGTCTGAGTGACCAGCTTGAAGAGTTCGCGGGGGCGGTTGAGGGCACTGTTGATAGCCTCAGAAAAATAGTTTTTCTTGGCATTGAAGATTTGCTTGTGGTATTTTCTGGTTATTGCCTTGTAGATGGAGAGGTTCTCATCTGAAGAGCTTCTTTTCCAGGCGGCTTCTTCCCTTCTGCTCTCTTGCTTCAGTAACGCCAGCTGGTTGTTGAACCAGCTGGGGTTATTTTTTCGGATGTGGGTCTTACGTTTCGGCGCTATCAAGTCAGCTGACTGCAATAGTGCTGTGTTTATGGCCTCCAGTGTTTCTTCAGCCGTTTGGTGCAGCTGAATTGTTTTTATTTTTTTCCCTAACGTGGCTTTGAAGAGTTCTGAATGGAGCGTCTTCTGACATCTAGTCCAGTGTGTTATCACTGGATTTGATGTTTTTGTTAAGAGGGGAATTCGGAAATAATGAATTTAATTGCATGGTGATCTGTCCATGGCAACAGGTTCATTTTCCAAGATTTTTATTTCCAGATCTTGTCTGAAAATAAGATCGAGGGTGTGACCTGAAGCATGTGTGGGCCCACATACTAGTTGCTGAAGCCCTAATCCTTCCAGGTGGTCAATGCAGGCGTCGGCAATGGGGTCTTGCGGGGATTTGGCCCAGAGGTTGAAGTCCCCGAGCAGCAAAAGGTGTTTGCTGTTAAGGGTATAGGTGGAGATAAAGTCCGTCAATGAAGGGAGAAGCTGCGATTTTGGGCCGGGTGGCCTATAGCAGAGTAGAATCCGGATGGTCGCCTGGCAGTTTACTTGCAGTTGCAGAGTAAGGGTTTCCATGAATAGAAGAGGGTTTTGAAGGATTGGTTTTGTGATCACAAGATGCGTTTTATGGATCACCGCCACATATTGCAGCCATGTCTGTCCCCCACATATTGCAGCCATGTCTGTCCCCCACATATTGCAGCCATGTCTGTCCCCCACATATTGCAGCCATGTCTGTCCCCCACATATATTGCAGTCATGTCATGTCCCCCACATATTGCAGTCATGTCCCCCATATATGCAGCCATGTCATGTACAAGTACTCCCGCAAATACTCGGTATCGGTCCCGATACCGATACTAGTATCGGTATCGGGGACAACCCTACTTTGTAGCTATATTGGCTTGTCTTGCTTTTGTGCTCACTCTTTTAAGTGTGTGTTAAGTGCTATGTACTAAATTATATTGATACACTGGCGGGAACTGGAGCTGACGGAATCTGCACAGAAAACAGCTGTGCATAGTAACCATTTGGCTTACAACTTCAGCTTGTTCAAGTAAAGCAAAACTAAACCTAATTTGTGAAAAACTGCGAGCAGGCAGCTCTTTATTGAAAATGAGACATGCTATGTTTCTTCTGCAGAAACACACACTTGCCTGCCTGCTCGCAGTCTTCTGTTGAATGGTGCTACCACTGAGCTGCACATGCACAGCTGAGAGTGCGTTCCTGACACCCTCTGGCTATGGCAGAAGCACTGACTCTTGTGCTGATGTGTGGGATGATGGTACACTACCTCCCGCTGCCAGCTAGAAGTAGCCTGGAAATGGATGACAGCAGCCCGTTAAAGATGTAAGTGCTACATTCAGAGAGAGGTGGAGACAAGTATTTTCAAGAGTTTGGTTTCACTTTAAGCATTGAAAATGAAAGGTAGAAGCTGATTGGTTGCTATGGACAGCTGCTCATTTCTTGGCATATTCCTGTTACTGTGTTTTAAGGTTTTATTATTTTTCTTCTGACAGCATCTAGCTGACACATATGGGATCCAGCCTGGGGATGCTAGCCTCTATATAAATGGCCTTCAAATTGACCTAGATGTTCATAATTCATTCAGGTAAATATTATTTTTTGTTTTTTTCTTTTAATTGTTTTTAGACCAGCAAGAATTATGTTCACGTTTTGCTGCACAGGACATGTCCCAGTTTGCAAACTAGAAATACTGATTGTGAATGGACAGTGATTTTATGTAGATCGGTTATGAGCTATTGTTATAAATATGCACAGCACTTAGGGCCCTTTCACACGTGCGGACCGTTCGTCCGTTTTTTTACGGATGAAAAACGGACCGCAATGCATCCCTATGGGATAGCGGATGTTAGCGGATGAGCATCCGCTAACGTCCGTTTGCATCCGTCTCCGTTAAGCTCCGTTTTTTTTGAACGGAAAAAAAAACTATTTTTCTTCCGTCAAAAAAACGGAACGGACGAAAGACGGATGTTAGCGGACGATCCGTTTAACATCCGATCCGCTAACGTCCGTTTTTCATCAAAATATGTAATAAAAAAAAAAAAGTTCTAAAAAAAAAAAAAAAAAAAAAAAAAAACGGATGAAAAAACGGATGAAAAAACGGATGGAAAAACGGATGGAAAAACGGATGGAAAAACGGATGGAAAAACGGATGGAAAAACGGATGGAAAAACGGATGAAAAACGGATGAAAAACGGATGAAAAACGGATGAAAAACGGATGAAAAACGGATGAAAAACGGATGAAAAACTGATGAAAAACGGATCAACTGATGATAAAAAAACGGATCTAAACGGTCCGCACGTGTGAAAGGACCCTTAGATTCATAAAAAAAAGTAATGTAAAATACTATTTGGCTAGTATACAGGCAATCGTTTGCTACTCTTTTGCCACATTTCAGGCTTCAAACATAAAGATATAAAACTGTAATTTTTTGTGAAGAATCAACAAGTGGGACACAATCAGAAGTGGAACGAATTTATTGGATT